>JACBWW010000050.1:4336575-4549866 GCA_020086605.1 Lanius collurio
AAGGTGGATACGGAGGGGATGGTGCTGATTCGCCGTCCTCAGGGCAGTGGCTCCAGGAGACCTTCCCATTAGGGTGACTACTTGAAGAAACCCAAAAGCTGCCCAGGCAGTAGTTGCCGATAGAGCAACCTGGTTCATTTTTCTTAAAAGTTTGTTGGCTCATTTTAAATTATTATTTTCTAGGGATTTTTTACTCCCAAGGGTCTTTTCGGCTCTAGTTTGCATATTCAGCCCCTTTTCTTCTCTTTTTTCTTTCTGTCTTTTTTCTTTATCTACTACTCTCCAGGCAGGCCAGCTTCGAAAGGGGTAAGGAGGGGGTTGTAAATTCCTGCATTGGAATGCAAGGACTGATAAGAGGCCGTTTCTTCACAACTAAGTGGGGGTTTTTTTCTTTAACTGCAAGAGAAATTTTATCTTACAAAACTACAACAAAGTACAAAATTACATTTAAACAAAGCTACAATGTAGTACAAAATAAATGAATAATTGTTAAATCGATAATCTGGTCCCTTATTTATAACACCAGCCTTAACGAGCCCTGTGGAGAAGAGCAATTTGTTCCATTTATCCTAACTTGGCTAAGGGCCTTCCTGCTCTGCTCCTACTGATGTAGGGCCCAAAAAAAAACGTTGAGTTGCCGGAGCAGTTTCCATCTAAAACCACTCGACTATGGCCTCTTTCCACAAGGGTCTCCATCATATCGAACTGGTGGTTTGAATGCTGCAGACCACCTGTAAAACACAAAACCCCAAAGGTTACTTTTAATTTCATCACTAATACAACAACTCCAGTAGTGCTCAGTTCTGTGCTGCAATCAATACTCATCTCGGTCACTGATACTCATCCAGCTCATGGTCCCCTCACTGCCGATACCCGGCCGTGCCGAGCTCTTTGCATCTTCAAAATGAAATGAAAAGCCAAATGATGAGGTAAACATAAAGAAGAATGTCAGGCTGGAGCCTGGAATTCAGGCCGTTGCCGTACTCCTCCAACCCCCTCTGTTTGTACTGGGTTTACATCCTATTCCTCTGCAAAACGATTATTTGACAAAGTTGCTCAGGCCCACAGGGAAAGCTCAACCTTTCCAAGGTCTCATTTCTCTAAGCAAACCGCCCAGGATCCCACAGCAGCGTGCACGAAGACAAATGGCCAGAAAACTGTGAGGCACAGCTGCACAGCTCCCATGTCTCAGCAGCCGCTCTGGTGTCCATCGACAGCAATGCAGCGACGAGAACACACAAAAGTGCTGCTGAAAATGCGTAAAACAAAATAAAGTTTACAACTGAACAAGGTGTGTCAGGGAGGGCCATTAGCAGGAGAAGAGGCACCATCTCTCTCCTTGCACCATGTGCCTCTTATCCCTTCAAACCCCATTTGCAGCCTCCAGGCAGTGAGACTTCACCCTCTCTCTCCCATGCAGACTGAACATTCCACACCCAAACCCTTCCCTCCTCCCTCCAGGAATGCCAGCCTAGACACAGCAAAGCACCCTCCACAGTGGACCACTGCTTGGAGTCATTAATCATCAATAGTCCAGTGCCTCTCACAGTGCTTTGAGGCCCAGAGTGTCACAGCAGAGCTCAGGAGATCAGAAACTCTCAGTCCCTTTCATGATGAAAACCTGCCCATAATCAAATGATCTCTCTCAGAAGCAATAAAGTCACTGCCTCCATCTCCCTGATGTAACCAGGTGCAGTTGCATATCCTGAACTGCTCCTATCTATCCCACACTGATTCACTTACTTGGTTTACTTTTATGAAGTCATTAACTCTAGAAAAAAGGCTTGTTGAAATCTGAGGGTTCCAACTAATTCAGTGGACATTTTCCTCGGCAGATTGTTTTCCTCAGACAAACAACTAATCCAATTAACTACTGTGCTCTAGCACTGCTCACAGTGGGAAGGTCAACACAGTTTCTGTAGCATTAAGTACACAGCTTGAAAAGAAAAAGTAACTTGGCTCCAGAAAAATCAAATCAAGAAGTCACAAGAAATCAAACCAAGCGCTAGAAAATACTTGTTGCTCTTTGAACATAATACCTGAGAACTCAAAACATCCATGAAAAACAGGAAGCACACGTGAGAGAGACAAGAACACAATTATTAGACAAACCTTGCAACTGAAGTGTGATCCTGGAAAATGGATTATCCAAGTCCATTCCCTCATCCAAACAGCCTCTGCAACCTCGTGAGTCACAGCACTCACTCCAGGGGACCTGGAGGAACAAGAACATAGAAGCAGACACTTGTTATTTTACAGGTGGGTGTTCCACCCTCAGGAAGGCCCAAGTTATCGGGTTCTCCCTCACAGATCCCTTCAGGGTGGACTGCAGTGAGAGACTGCACGAACCCTGTTTGCAAACACGTGCACCCCTATGTGTGTACGTAGGATTTCTTTCAGAACCATGGGGTTGCGACGGAAAGCAGTTGTGCAGCCCTCTGGTCCTTGTCATCCATTGCAACACAGCAACAGGAAAGCATGAAATTATCATTCAAGGAAATGTAGAAAGGAAGAGAAAGTTTTACAGCTTGTGTAAGTTGTGTCAGGGAGAGCCATTAGCAGGAGAAGAGGCACCATACCTCCTTGCAGCATTTGCTCTTACCCCCTCAAAGCCCCATTTGCAGGCAGTGAGAGTTCACCCCCTGTCTGACGTGCAGGAGCCATTTCACACCCAAAACCTTCCCTGGACCCAGCACAGCACCCTGGCCCTCCACAAATGGGCAGCTCTCAGAGCCATTGCCCAGCAATGGTCCAGCACCTCCCAGGGGCTCAAGTCCAAGAGCTGCAGCAGCCTGGAACACCCTGGGAAGAGGAACCCCTGAGTGTTGCACACACGGAATGGAGGAGCTGCCCTGGCCCAGCTCTGCCTCCTCTGCCAGTGGCAGGGCAGGCACAGCTCTCACCCACCTGCTTTCGTTCCAAACCTAGTAACAGCAATGATTTCCTTTGACCTTCATCATTAGGATTCCACCCAGAGCCAGTGTTTGGAAAATGACCCTCTCCTGGCTCCTGCTGGATTCCCAGAGCACAGATTCTTTCCCTCTTTCCCCACAGTGTCCCCCCTTCCCTGCTCCCTTTTTGGGCTCTGTTCCACAGCTTTTGCTTCCAACCATTGGATCCTTTCCCTCATTCCAGGAGCTCCCAGCAGTTCCACACCCTCTTTTCTCCCATCCTTACCATTTCTCCAAGAATGGAGCTGTGCATTTCTATTCCCTTCTCTTTTCTCCGACAATTCCCACCAATCCAGACCTAAAGCTGACACAAGGAACACGCAGTGCTCACAAATCCAAATCCAGACCTGGCCATCCCTAAGCCAGCAACTCTGAACACACAATCCTGGACCATCTGCGTTAATTCAAACCTCACATTTAGGACACGGCTCGCGCTGCAGCACAAAGTCAGGGCAGACAAAGGCTCCACAGGAGCCCTGGGATTTTCTGTTCTCCCTGCAGTGGCATTTGTGGCCGAGCACTTCAGAACGAGGCACGAGCATGCAGGACCGGAGAATAAACACCAAGCGACAACCCCTGTGCTTGGTGGGGGCCTGGGGCATCCCAGCCCAGGCTATCGGCTTCTCTTCCTTTTCCTCACTGCAATTAACCTGCAACGGGGACTTTTGAACCCATCCAGACAATGAGACACTTCCTGAAACAGACTCTCCATATAAATGGGAACAGAAAAGCTCACTGCCACATTCAGAAAGCCTTCAGCAAAGCACTTGTGAAAGCAAAGGTGGTGAGGGATTACCTGGAGCACCAGGGAACCAAAGTGAAGGTGGGAAAGCGGCCCACAGCAAACAGCTGCCACTGCTTCCCAACTCTGGGCACTGTGCAAGCGCAGCTCCCCTGGAATGTCACTCTCAGCATCCCTTCCAAACTCAACAGGTGAGCAAACAGGTGCTCCAACATCTCCTTCCTTCGTACTTTGAGCAGCACAGACCCACCGGGAGGAACTGGAATCCAAAGGCAGATCTAAGCATGGGACTCCCACTTGCCACTCTCTCTATCTTTTCTCTAGCTTAGCCCTGGGCTGGGAAACAAAACATAACCAACATTTAAAAACCAACCTTGAGGTGTCTTGAGGATGCCCAGGCCTGGGAGAAAGCCCCTCCCACCACCCTCTTGGCCTTTTCCCACTCTGAGGATCTCCAGAAATGAACATCCAAACCCAAGTCAGGCAGCCTGGGATGTTTTCTGCACACCAAATGCCACATCTCTGAGCAAGGGGAGCCTGAAGATGCTCTGGATTGCAATTCACAGCCTCAGTGAACCCTGCATGAGACAGCCAAGTCGTTTGTGTGCAGAGAAAATAAAAGTTGCCATTTTTAACAGTTAAAGTATTGGCGGGAGTTACTGGATGCTTATCCAGCAGTGAGCTTCATACGGCCTCCCATTGATGGCTTAGGTTTTAACTTTTATATTTTTCAAATCCTGTACTGCCTACAGTGGTATGCAGTGTGTAACTCTGAAGTTTCTTGTGGCCTGTTAGCTGCTGTTCTCTCATGTTGGATAGACACAACAAACCTCTCAACATTTCCGCATCAAGGACACCAGGTTCCAAAATGTGCAAATGAAAAGCCTCTGAAGGGGGTAAACTTGGGGCAATTACCTCGTGAACTGAGGTTATAATTGGACAATTAACCCGGATAGGCAAATGAACCAAATTTTATAAAAGTGTGAAGAAATTGTGGCCCAGGGTCCACCTTGAGTGTAGTCTTTTGATTGCCCAGGGTATACCTTTGAAGGCCCTTCAAATAAATACCTACCTTTATTCCCTTATTCTTGTCTAGTCTCTGTTTATAGGTGGCCACCCCAGGCATCATCATACTTACGGATTTATCAGCAGTTTCACGTTCCTTCCTTTTGGAACCCAAATCCAAACAGGAAACTTCTCACGACTGCTCCTGAGAGAGGCAAGTGGAACTTTAGGAGCTCAGGAAAACGACTCCCTCCCCCGAGTCCCGCCTCACCTACCCGAGCATTCTCAGTGCTTCTATCCCACCTCTCTCCCTGCTTTCCACGTTCATTTAAATGTAACAAACCTGCAAGCTTTTCCTCCAGCACCAGCCGCATCTCCCCTGTGCCCCTACACTGCCGCACCCGCCCAGGCGCTGCTCCGCTCGGCTGCGCTGCCCCTTGCCACGGGGCCGGGCTGGGACAAACTCCACGTTTTCTTTCCCAGGAAAGGCTCTGCCGGGGGCCCCGGCGTGCTGCCCGCTAGCCCGGCCCCAGCCCCGCAGCTCCTCCCCGGCTCCGAGCCCGCACCGGGACAGCCCCCGCTCCGCCCGGCTCTGCCCCGGGGCCGCCCCCGCAGGCGACACCGCCCCCTCGGGTCTTTTCCCGCCGGGTCGCCGCTCTCCACTCACCTTCAGCCTCGCTGCAACCACAGCAAGCGCCGCCCTCCTCCATTGTCACCATTACCCTCGCCCGCCGCTGCCGCAGCCGGGAACCGCGCCCGGTGCTTCGGAGCAGCAGCCCCGCACGGCCGAGCGGGCACCGCGGAACGGGACCCTCAGAGCAGCCGCACGGAGCGCCCGTCTCCGCCCCGCCCTCAGACCCCGCCGGACGCGCCGGGCAGGCAGTGCGCATGCACCGCCCCTGCCACGGCACCGCGCATGCTCAGCCCTGCGCCGCCTCGCCGCTCGCTGCCCCGGAGCGCGGTGGGGCGCGGTGGGCGGCGGGGCCTCCTCCCTTCCCCGGACACCGCTGCGGGGAGATCGGCCCGTGGGCTGCAGGTACGGCCGTACCGCGATGAGACTCACCGAGCCACCGCAGCAGCTGCCCCCCCGCCCACAGCTGCTGCTCTCCTGGAGACACCTGTAGGCAGGAGGGTTCCTGCTGTGGCACGTAACGCCACTCCCAGAGGACGTGTCCCTGCCCACTGACCCCCTCGGGCCTGGGACCCGTCCTACAACCGCGGTACCTTCCTCCTGCTGTACCTGCCCACCTCGAACCGAACGCACTGCACACGGGCCCCAGGACCACCCACGCACCCTCCTCCTTTCCAACAACCTTTGCCTCAGGAACGAGCACTGGGCTGGTTCCAAAGCGATGAACAGGGGGGGAAACTTTAATGTTCTTGGAAACATCTGAATGCCACACAAGAAAAAACAAATTTTCATTTTTAAAAGTGATTTTATTTTGTATTTTGCCCGAGTTCCTAGCAGAACGTCTGTATTGCAGAAGGAAAACAATACAGATCAGACAAGCTCAGACAAGTAGTGAAACGTGCCCTCCATACTGTGGTTGCACCTGTCCTTTGGAGCTCCACTACAGCCCTGACACTTCATCTTCACACTGACAGAGAAAACTGCATGGTTTAAAGAGTGCTGAGATTAAAAAAGATAGATTAGGAGAGCCACAGATATAAATTAGAAGCATCTGTAAAAGTTTCTTTCTATATACAAAATAACTTCTTTTTTGGAGGTGTTTTTCATTTTTTTAAATCAGCAGTCTGTACACAGACAAACGTTACACCAGAAATCACTTAAAAATGCAGGTTTTACAAGGAAAATTGAGCCACTAAACAACCCATCAGTCTCCTGCAAACTCACAAGCCTCTCCTCAGTGGAGGGTGCCAATCTTTGGGACCAGCCCTGCCCTGGAAGTGACACTGCTGCTGATGAGTTGAGGGCCCCCAGAGTAAGGAAGAACTCTAGTTTAGAGACTGCAAAGGGAAGATGTAGGCCAGCACTCCTTTTGTTCTAGGACTTTTACTTTGGGAGAAGCTGCTGGGTGTTTTGAAGGGAGTTTGGGATCTGTGTGAGTGAGGGGATAGGATGGCACATTGAGCTTGAGAGAAAGTGTGCATCTCCAGGGAGTTTGATGCAGTTCAGTGGGTGCGAGTTACATATAGAGCAGCTGATCGCACAGAAAAGATTCTAAAAGAAAGAGGCCATGCTGGAATTGCCTCTTCTTTTGCAGCCTATAAACTGCACAGCCAACAATGAAACGATTCCTCTCCCTTCCCCGCTATGTGCAGGATCACATTCCGTCAGTCTCCAAGAGCCGGGATGCACAGCGGAGCTCTTCCACCGACTGCTGGGACACGACCGGGGCCGGGCAAGCAAAGCGCTTGGCTTTTTCCTGGGCACTGTCAGCGCTCACCGAAACAGCCACACGATGGCGATGCCGGCTTGCGAAAGAAGGACACGCACCTGGCGCGGCTCGAAACCACCCCGAGGGCAGAGGCAAGCTGCAAACGTCCCTGCTCTCAAAATCGACGGTTTCATGAGAAAAAGATTTCCCTGATCTTCCCCTTCCAAGTGCAAACTCTTCTTTGCACCACACTCAAACGGCAACACGAACTCCTTTGCTTTAACAAATTTTTTCACTCTCTCAAAGTCCGGCCACCAACTTGAAACGATCTGGCAAAAACAGAGCTCACAAAAGTGTCAGCTGACAAAGCTCTTGCTGCCTACAACTTCAACTGCACCCCTCAAACTAGCAGCACACACCCTGCTCTCGGCACTTTCCTTCTCAGCTCTAGGTACCACGCTAAGCCTTCCCTCTCCCAGAGTCAGGATACAAACAGAACAGCACCAGGGACTGCTGACACACTAAAGGTACCAGGACAACAAGCTTGGCATTTGCATTCCCACTGACAGTTTTCAACAGCTCTAACCCAGAAACTGCCTGTTGGCAAAAGAATTCAATTCACTAAGAGCACCCAATGTGCACATCCAAACTTGCTTTCTTTGCCAAAGAGAGGAACTATAAGCACATCGCAAAAGAAATGGCAGCCCCTCCTCCAAAACACAAAACATCCAGGGACTGATCCCATACAAAGGTGCCAGAACACTGTTACTGGGCACTACCTGCCTGGAGCAGTAGACCAGCTGCACACCAAGACTCAGCGTAGCTGAGTGTCCTGCCAAAATTTCAGAAAGCCATCTCTGAGAAGTGGAAACCACGTGCCAAATTGAATTTTTCAGGAGGCCACCTTCCAAAAATGGATACCGACTCCATAATTGTACAAATTTAGGTACTGCTTGCACATCAAATATGACAGGTGTAGTGGGTTGAATCTGAGTTGATAGACAGATTTTTAGACCAGTGGCGCTTCTCGAAAATTTGCTCATTTAAGCCGCACAGAAAGGCGGGCGTTCCTCTTGTTCCAGCCCGCCTGAGGCAGGTCGGGAGGCCTCGGAGCCTCCGGGCCCCGCCGGGCCGGGCCAGGCCAAAGCCCCGGCCCCCCTCTCCTCTTCCTGATGCCGCAGCACGGACCCTGGGCCGCTGGGGAAGGAGCCATCTCAGAGCTCAGGCAGCTAAACTCAGCCGTGGACTGCCAGACAGCCGGACCCAGCCATGCACTGCTGCGCAGCTGGGACCTTTCCAGAGCGGCTTTTTGGGACCGGCAGGTTCCTTCACCTCTCCCGCCCCCGCTCTCCACGTGGAGCCGGCGGGAGCCGGCAGGAGCCTCCGTTCTGCAGCCAGCACACTTTGAGCTGAACCACCATGCAGCCAGCAGCACAAAAAGAGCGAGGTTTTCTTCACCATAAAGCCTGCATAAGACTATTTTTTTGAACATAGAAATTTCGGAGTTAGAGTGAGCCATGTGAGACTGAGCTGAGATGGCGGCGGAGAAAAGGGGCGGTGCCGCGTTCTTCGCGCGGAGCTTAAAAATCCTTATTGCATGCGGTGGTAAAAATCTGTAATACCTCAAACTGTTTGTCTCTTCAACCCATTTGAAGTATATGGGGGGATGGAAGACTTATGTGTGGCCCTTGAAGTTTGTGAAGAGAGAGTGCCTATGCCCAGATATACATAGAAGCAGTGAGAGGCTTTTAAGGATTTGTAGCAGAAAAAGCCTTTGTGTTCAGGCCAAAGTGACCCATCCTTAAAAGGTTGATAACCCCATGTGATGGCCCATGTGTGGCAGTGTGAAAAAACTGATATTTTTTCATAGAAGAGATGTATTACACCACAGCAGATTGTTTCTTTCCGGGTGGGTCTGTTAGTGGGGGGCAGTTTGAGAAACCATGTGAAGCAAGAAGAAGAAACCCTTTTTTCCTTAAGCATAAGAAAGAGACCTTTTTTTAAGAACTGCAACACTGACTAGAATCCTACGTTGTGTTATCTTTTGTGCTAGTTAAAAAAGAAGAGTAAAGTGCTGAGAAGAAGGGAGCAGAGGGGAGGGTGTGTGTTTTAATTTCTTGTTATATCTTTTAACTTTTAATTCTGTTAGTAATAAACTTTTTTTTCTCTTAGTACTGCAACTGTTTAAGTGTGAACCTGTTTTTTGCCTCGCAGCCATCTAGTTTTCCTCAATATTTTCTTATTTTGTTTTCCTTATAAGATAATTGATATTTTAGATGCTTGACGCTCAGTTGTGTCAAACCACAACAACAGGACAGAAAGCTGCTGCCACCCCTGACCTCCACTGTGGCATTTAAGTAAAACCTTATAAAATGAAGGCCTTGTTGCCTTTGTAAAATTACGACTCAGGCCTGTTACTTTGGTTAGAGAAGGACTGTGAGAAAAGTCCGTGAGAAGAAAAACAATTAGTTTTTACCCATGAGAATGTAGTATCAACAAAAGCATGAAAGTTAAACAATAGGAGAAAACCAGTAACATATCCACACCTGTTATTTTTCTGAATGCTTGAATGTTTATGCCATAGGTAGCCAATGACTATATGTTTTAGTTAACAGTAGCCAGTAAATATATTGTAGTAGTTTAACAGCCAATGAATCTGGAACACAAATGACAACATATAAAAAGTGTATAAAAGAGGCTGCTTTGTTTAATAAATGGCTTTTTGCACTTTATCCAAGGCACTGTCTGTGTGTGTTGTGACCGCCCCAATAGCAACACTCCACAAAGCAGCTTCTTATCTGCACCTCCAACACTGGGGCTATGTGATTTCCTTCCCATGAAAAAGCATTGCCATTCTCGTTCAGGAACTTACCAAGTGAAGGTTTCATACCACCTCTGGTATTGCATCTGGTCCAACAATTGCTCCTACACAGAAGGAGCCAGGAGAGAAATGTCTTGCTGGACCATCCCTCCCCATGGTACCTTATCACCTCCTCCACCAACACTGGCACCATAGCCTTGCCTTCCCAAGGAAAGGCAGTCCAGGTCCCTTGGCCTTCCCTTGCCTTCAGTACCTTGCCCAGCTTTTCCTAAGCTACCCTTGCTTTGCTTCCTTTGCCTACGTCTGCCTTGCCTCGCACCACCTACAACTTGCTGCCTTTGTTTTGCCCTGCCTACCACTCTTTGCCATGCCTTCCCATGCCAGCATGGCACTGCAAACCAAGTGTAGGCAATTGTGAGCAAGTCAAGAGAGAGGTAGGCAAAGCCAGAGCAGTGAGGGGAAAGCAAATGGAGGGGAGGGAGCCACCTGCTCAGCCCCCTTGTCAATCGCCCCTCCCATGGCCGGGCGAAGCCCCACCCCACACCTGAAGGGCTGAGCAGGAGAGGGAGATGGAGCATGATGCTCAGGCGGGAGGGGCAGGCAGGGCACCTTCAGGCTGTCCCCTGCATGGAAATACAGGGTATCTTGTCCTTCTCTCCCCCTCCCTACCAGAACCACACCTTAGATCTCCTCTGCACTGGAATTTTTCCGGTTATGACAGCATCTTACGCTTGGCCAGAGTGTGAGATGGGGCCGCAACAGCTCTAGTGTGTGTTGTTCCTCTTTCACAGGTTAAATTCCCATCGACTGACCAATCCATTCCTCTCAAGGGTGAAATTCCCACCAGTTAGACAAGAAGGTTTTCTTCATTGAGTTTTCTTCATTATCTTGTCGACGTGCACAGCAGCGGACCAAAGATGGCACGGCTTTAGACATGGCTTCAGGCCCTGACAAAATTACAAAATGAACCTTATTCTCTTTTTAATACCTTAATTTCAGGGGCATACACAGGAGGAGGATTTCTCCCAAAGTATGCCCTCAAAGTGTCTGCAGGAGGTATCTGATGAAAAGCTGCTGAGTACACCTGGAGCTTTCTAAATATTTCCAAATAAAACTCACACTCCTGTTATATTTCCAAATAAAACTCTCTGCTATCATTGACTGCAGCCAATGAGTGCAGAGACATGGACTTTGACTATTAAATCCCGGCAGGAAAAAAAAACCCTTACATGGTACTCTGTAACCTGTTTAACCTTCAGAAAAGCAAATACTGTTGTTCCCTCTTAAATGTGTGTTTCTTTATAAACTACAAAGTTGCTTTGGTCAGTTTGCTTTCAGGTGCTTCTGTTAATCTGTCTATTAAGATAAAGTAGATGCACTAAGAGCCAAATATCAATTTACTTCATCATTTTTTCTCTCCTAGGAAATGTTCTCTGTCTTCTTGCTCTAGATACATGTTACAGGCCTCAAAGTTACCTGGAAAGAATAGATCGATGGCTCCAAAAGTATTTTAGTGATCTTTTCTGTGCAAGTTTAATTCTTTCAAGTATTACAGTCCTCACTAATTTCAAACATCAACATTTTCCCTCTCACAGGCCTTTCTGTTTTTAATCCAGCCCTATAAGACCCCAGTATTTAATCTTGGAGGAATAGCCTTCTGTTCCATGGCTATGACGAAATCCTAACCTCCATAAATATATCAAATGTTATCCTTTGGATCTCTAAGGAGGATGGACTTGACTTCTCCACACTGAGGTTAAAGGTTTCACAGGAGTTTGCAGAAGCAGAGAATCATGGAATCATGGAATGCTTTGGGTTGAGAGGGACCTTAAGGCCCATCCAGTGCCACTCCCTACAATGGGCAGGGACACCTTCCACTACCCAGGTTGCTCCAAGCCCCATCCAGCCTGGCTTTGGATACTTCCAGTAATCCAGGGCAGCTGCAGCTTCTCTCACAGTAACCTATGGCAGGGCCTCACCACCCTCACAGGGAACAATTCCTTCCCAATAGGCCATCTAAGCCTACCCTCAACCACTGGAATGTTCACCACTCTTTTCTCTTGTCATTTCCCAGTTTCAATTGCACCGATGTGAACATTTCAGCTGTTTTGGAAATTGTATTCCCACAGCTCATGTTTGGGTGTTTTTCCTTTGCCTCCTGAACTGTATTTTAACTGCATTATAAAGGGGGAAATGATGGACATCTTAACTGTGCCCAGAGACCTTTGGGGCACTTGGGACCTCACTCCGACCCTTCCCCTTTGTGACGTGGGGGCTGCGTGTGCCCAGAGCCCTTTGTGATGCTCGGGGCCGCGCACTGACCAGAGGGCACAAGGAGCTCGTTGGTGCCCACTCCCAGGAGAGCAGCTCCGGCAGGAGACGGCATCTCCCCGGGGGACGGCAGCGTCGAAGAGACTCCGAGATGTCCACAGATGAGGAGACGAGCACCGACGTGCAGCCCAAGAAGATGTGGCTGATGTTTCGGAGGAGGCCGAAGGTGAGGGATGGGGCGGCACGCAGCTGCCTCGGGGCCGAGGCCGAGGCCGGGCTTGTCGGTATGGAGGGACCTGCAGTGCCGGGGGGGNNAGAATTGGACAGCCTCGGGGAGCTGTCCCAAGTTGAACAAGACAGAGACCAGAGCTGGAGAAATGAAGTGGAGAGGCCCCCTGTGGGGCCTCATGAGACCTGGGCAGAGCACGGCAACCTTACCCCGTGCACAGGCACAGGCCAAGCCCCAGCTCTGCCCAGCAGAGCCCTTCAGAGCAGGGCAGAGGCCTCAGTTTCAGAAATGACTCTGGACGACTTACCCGCCAGCCCCTCGCCAAACCAGGTGCAAGCTCACAGGCAGTGGACAATGGCAGTAGCAAGGATACTCCTGACAGAGCTGCAGAGCGAGGAGGGAGACTGGTCCACGGAGGCCCAAAGCAGCAGCAGCGGGGAAGAGAGCAGCTTTATGTCCTATATTTATGAACCAAAACCCCATGGGCCTTGCAATGGCACAGGACTCTTAGGGCTTTGTCCCCCAAACGAAGATCAATCAGCTGCCAAAGGGGAAGGGAGGAACATCAAAGAGTCGTCAAAGGAGAAATGGGATGACATCATGATCCACACCAGCTGGGTCAGCCCCAGCTATCCGCAGGTCCTGGTGGAGCCTGGCTCGCCGCTGGAGGAAGAGGAAGATGACGATGTGCCCAGCACATCTCGTGCCCTGGTAGCTCCCATGGACACCCAGGCAGCAGCTGCTGCCCTGATTGGAGCTCCTGTGTATTATATATAAAATGCCAATTAAATCGAATTAATAAATTGCATGAGCCAAATTATTAATATAAAACCAAACAGGATTTATTTTATTATTAAATTGACAATTTTGGATAGCCACTATAAAATGTCAGGGTCAAGCCTAGGTTCTTGACTCTGGGTGTCACATACACAGCCCTGAACACCAGCAGTTCAGGGTGGCAGTGCACACACTCGAGGTTTCTGAGTCCAGTTTTTATACTGGTTTTCTTGCTGCTGGCAACAGAATCCTTTGTCTCTTTCATATTCAACTTGTCCTCCATGGTCCTCCAGTCCAGACATTAGGGGTCCGTTCAGATGTTGATGTTTCCAGGAACTTTCTTTGTGTAATTGAAACAAAGGGTCTTGGGGAAGAAGTCCGTTCTTCAGTTCTTCATCAGTATAGTCCAGGGAGGAACAGAAACTTAGATGATCATATCTGTTTCTCCTTTCAGATGGAAAAAGGATTCTCCAGGGGCAGAGTGGATTTGAGTAGATTGATGTGCCAGATGGGTATCTGGCTTCCCAATGATGGGTACTTGAAACTTCCCTTTCGAAGTTCTGCCTGTGCTTCAGATGCAAATGTTATCACCGAGAGAAGTAACCCATGACTCTGGGTGAGCTACCAGGGAACATACCAAAGCACATTCCAAACATAACATCTTTGGATACATGTACAGTCTAATATCCCTTATACTTAAATCGACCCTGATACCATTTAATTTACTATGAATTTTGACTTATTTATGAGGACGAAGAGCACCCTGTGCATCCCACTGTTGAGGCCCGAGAGGTGGCAAAGACAGCGGCCTCTGCTGCCTCTGGTGTGCAGGCAGCAGCAGCAGAGAGCCAGGCAGTGGCCCTGCACAGCCCATGGGGCCATGGCTGGACTCTGCTGCGTTCGCTGTGGCGTGGTGCCTGTGCCATCCTGAGCAGAATCACGGCTGTGATCTGGCTACGGGGCCACCAGCCGGCGACACAGCGGCACCTGTGCCATGGCATGGAGGCAGGGACAGCAGTGATGGCCCCCACAGCAGGGGCACAGAGCCGGGCAGCTGCCCCACACAGCCCCTGCTGCCCACCCAGCCCCTCGCTCGGCCCGCTGCAAGTTCTCGGTGGGCAGGGCACAGGGGCAGCACTTTGTTAGAACAGGTTAGATATACGCTTTTGTTGAAATGAAAGGACTGAATTAATAAATCAGAAGTGCTTGTTCTTTTCATTGCACTGTAGTCATTGATGTAGGGGGGAAATCCTTAAGTCCGAAGCCTTTTGGTTCCTGGGGTGTTGCAGCGTGGGGCAGAGAAGAAAGGCAGTGCCTGGCAGGGGGAAGGGATGGAGGGGACACCAAGTCCTTGTGACTTGTGGCACAAGGCGGTTTGTTTGATGCGAGACCCCATTCTTCTGTGTCCAGTTCCTCTCCTAGAGAGCTGCCCTGGTGCAGACATCATTCTGTAGGATCTCTGCAGGAAGAAGTGCCTTCCTGCCATTGCAAATGGGAGCTCCTCAGCCACCAGCAGAAACAGCCACCAGATCTGAGAGCTGGCAGAGCCCCAGCACCTCTGTAATTCATAACACCTGCACTGTGTTTCCTGATTGTACTGTAAGAGCAGGAAAAGAGTTAACTGAGTGCAGGGAAAAAAAATCCATGCTTTCAAAAAAACGTAGCCAGTAGAAGAAGGAGATCAGATCTAAGCATGAATCAATGAGAACAAACCCAGCTTCATTAAGAAACAGCGACCCAGGGACCCTGCTCCTCATGCCTGACATCCCCTCCTGCTCTAAAATTCAGGTCCCTGCAGCAATGGCCCTGGGAGTGGAGGAGCCTCAGAGGCTTCCTTGCCTTGTGCCTGAAGAGTCTCAAATGCACACAATTGAAAGCCCAAAGCCTCCTGTTGTGCCAGCCAGATGAGCACTATAAAACACAAAATCCACACAAACACAGAGCCCACGGGAGGAGAGAATTACAGAATAATTTGAAAAATATCCGCACCCCTCACTCTCCTCTCCAGAGAGCCCTTTTCCAACGCAGAGGTGCACTGAGTGCTTCTCCAGCAAGCAGCTGCTTTCTGAGCCCAGGAGCCGTTGGCAAAAATGGCTTCTTTCAGGTACCTGATAGCTGAGGCAATTAAAAGAGAATTAAACTGACATTTCTAAGTTGCAGTGCAAGAGGGATGTGCAGTGGTGAAATAATTAAAAGCTAGTGCTTTGTTTTGACCTGTCTGCTGCAAAGAATAAAAGGGCAAGAAGCATTTTTTAGCATTTTTTTTTAATTTCTTTCTTTCTTGATAGTTAGTTGCTAGTTATTGCTGCATCCTTAAATGGCAGAAACCCAGGGGTTTTCCAAATGAGAAGAGCGAGATTTAGTGGTTGGTACCTGGTTTATCCAGCCTCACTTGCTGACAAACAACATTTTTCCAGCAAGATGTCCCTGCTCAAGTCATTCCCATGAAGGGCCCAGATTTTCCTGGTTTCTAGCCCTTGCTTGAAAGGTCTTTCCAGGCACCTGCTTCCAGTTTGGGAAGGAGCAGTGGGAGGGCTTTGGTATCTCAGACCTTTAAATGGACACTGCTGCCAGCACTACCCCCTGCCCTTTGGGAGGATGTCCCACATTGCTTGGATGTTGCTTCTGCATTTCTTATTCTGCCCTTCACAGTGGTAAAAACCTGCTGAAGAGCTGAGCCCTGGTCTCAGACCACCTGGCCATGCAGTGCTATTGAAGGCATGTGAATATATAGCTGATAATATAGAAATGTCCTTCTAATAAATGTCCTTGTACTTAGTACTGTAGCTGCCAAGGATGGGGGAACCCAGCTGTATTTTTCACTCTTGCAGTGATTACTGTATGATCATTAGAAGCTGGATACTGTGTCACAGACTGCAAACAAAGAAGGAAATCATGTAGCTAAACTCAGGGATATTATTTGTGTTTATATGAAATCCTTGTCCTAGAGCTATTTCAAAGCTGCTGTTATATCTCAATTGAATAAACTGGAAATTAATACTCTTTCTAACTACCTATATATGCCATGAACAGTGTAAAAGACTGAAAACCACCCCCAGTTCTCTGGATTTGGTGCCAGCAGCTGAGGCAGTGTGGTGTCAGTGCTCTGATTTTCCCACAGTTCTCTGACACAGCCCTGCCTCCTGGCAAGGTCAGCTTCCATCCAGATGTATGTATGTCCACAGGCATGCACTGAACCAGATTGCAGAGCACACATTCTCCTCAATTTTAAAGTCAAGGCCTGCTCTTCTCAGGCTCCTGGGGCAGCAGACAAACTTCTACAGGCATATTTGTCTTCTTTGTAAACAAGGCATAAGGATGATCCTTGTTGATGGAACAGCTCTTCTATGAGGACAGGCTGGGAGCTGGGCTTGTTCAGCCTGGAGAAGGCTCTGGGGAGACCTCATTGTGGCCTTTCAGTACCAGAGAATGATGGGGACAAACTTTTTACCAGGGCCTGTTGAAATACCACGAGGGGTAATGGTTTTGAACTGAAGGAGGGTTGGTTTAGATTAGATGTAAGGCAGAAATTTTTTACAATGAGGGTGGTGACACACTAGCACAGGTTGTCCAGAGAGGATGCTTCATCCCTGGAAACATCTGAGGCCAGAACACACAGAAGTCACTGAGCCATTCCCTAAGAATCCCTTGCAGCCAATGGGATGTGTGCTGGAAGCTTGAAGAGAAACAGAACAAGTCACTACTCCTGCTTTCAGGTGTAAAGCACTGGAGCAACAATTCAGATGGATCCCTTAATGAGAAAAGGAATTGATGGCTCTGATGATTTCTTCAAGCAGATAAACAAGAAAGCCCATTACAAGAACTGCACAGGAGTTAGTGGAAGTTTCTTTGAGTTCTACTCTCTTTTCCCAGAAACCATCACACATTTTAATTACTCCTTTCACATATCCAAGCACTTTATATGGAAGTCAACCTTCCAGGCAAGTGTCTTTATAATAACCTTTTCGTTAAGCCTGGTACTTTTCATTTCACCAACCATTTACTCTTCCCTTTGTTCAAAATACTTCCACCATTATGCCAGAGGTACAAATTCCACTGACAGCTAGCACCAAAAAGCAGAATAACTGGATGTTCCCAATTACCATAACTGCCTAAGCAGAACTGTCACACCACATAAAGGTGGGCAGAGTGGTGGTTTAATTGGATATTAAACCCCCCCTACAGCAGGAGCATCCCATACCCAAAGGAAAAGCAGGATGATGAACAGGGGAGACTGCAGCTGATAACTTTAAAATGGGATTAGGAAATAAGTGTGGAAATTTAATGCCTGATAGCCTCTGGAACAGCTTTGTCACCTCGCTGTCTGCCCTCTCTCCAGGCCACCTCAGATGGAACACCACGGTCCTCACAGAACATCACTGGTGACCTCCCTCTGCAGATCACTCACCCATAGCCAGCCAGGATTCTTTTCATGCAAAGATCTTTCCTCTCTGCGAGTCTGCACAGCCTTCAGATAAGACTGAGCTGTTGCTAAGGGGCCCCATTAAAGGCCCTTTGCAACCCTAAAACCAAACTAGAGCTTCCTCCAGAGGGGAGTTTGGAGAAGTCTCACTCAGGGCCCAGCCATCCTAGCATTACAAACACACACAGACCACAGAACACATCCCTCAGAAGCATGGTGCAGATCAGGTCCCTCATCTGGAGATTTCCTTGAAGAATGAAATGGAAATGATCCATGAGTGACACCAATTAGTCTCCCATTTATAATCAAGTTAAAGTTTTGCTGTGGACAGTGGTTCATCTTGATCTGAGCCAAGGACCTGACACCAAACATGACACGACTCACCGTGTGACACCTGCTCAGCTGCTGCACAGGTGGAAGGTGCTGTGCTGCCAACATCAGGTTTTACTCCATGAAATAGGGAAACAAATGGCACAATCAGTACTTTATATTAAATAACCTGGTGATAAATGCAAAGGTACATTACCCTGGAGCTTTACCTTCACTCTGTTGCAAAACTTTCCACTCAAAAGGCAGAAAGACCTAGAAAGAAATTAATGAATTATGGCAGCTGGTAGGCAAAAAGGAAACAAAGCCTTCTGACATGGAAAAGAAATTCAGGCTGCAACTTCAGGACAAATTGGATGCTTCTACCACAGTGGTTAACAGCACCATTATTAAGTTCCAAAGTTAAAGCCCCACTGCTGATACTGAGGCATTACACACCTCTTGGAAATTACAGCCTTGGAGGATTTGTCAGCACCTGCCCAAGTCGGCCAGGCTAATTTCTAAGGAAATTTTTCTTCACTAACCATTTAAATCTAAATCAAAGTGAAGAGTCTAACAGACACTTTGGGCAATACTTGGACACACCACAGAACATGGTTTTGTTATGGGAAGCTTCCCAGTGTGTGAAAACATTTAAATCAATAAGGTTCCTATGCAATGAGTAGCAAAGTTGGCTTAAATTCAGTCTTTTACTCTTTGAATTTTGTGTCCTCAAACATTTCCTTCCACAATACTCAGTTGGATAGATTTAGTGTGCATGGTTTCATCAGAGACACAAATGTATTTGAACCCCATCACCCCAAGAGCTTGCACCACCATAGCCAAAATAAAGCTTTTCCCATTATTAACAGACATTCAACCCATCACATAAAAGTGCATAAAGTATTGGTACTCCCTCAGATAAAAACATTCTGAAATACAGCTGGTAACTGGTTGTGCTTGTTAAGGAACTAGTTTGTAAGTGGGGCTTGGTTTGGGTTTTTTTAATAATAAACTCCCCCTTCCAAATAAAAAGAAATGTAACAGAAAGAAAAACTCAGCAAAACACAAGGAAAGAATGAAAAAAGGGACAACTCTGGACTGTTCTAACTTAGCAAATTAACAGATCTCCAAACTCAGTGTCAAAGAGCCATCACACATAAGAGGGCAGGGCCAATTCATCCAGTGAATTCTCATGGCCAGTGATTGCACATCCCTTGAGCTGATGCATCACCAGTCCAGCAGAGACAGCGCACACACATGTGAGTGATTTCAGTCTCCTCAAGCCTCCCATTTCATTACTCAGGGGTAATTAGGTTATTTTTTCATACAAAGCAGTTTAAAGCCAGGTGGGGCAATCCCTCCCAGTACAAGTTCCAGAGCTCCCTGTGATGCAGCATTCCCTGTCAGCCACTGCTGGGCAGTGGGTCTGGACTGGGCAGAGCACATACCATGGGGTGCTTTTCCAGCCCAACTGAGCAGACCTCGTTTAGGTACAAAGCAACCACAGAGACCACAAATTAAGGTTTGTCCAACTTGTGTGTGCGCTCATGCCTCCGTAGGGTCCCTGACTCGGTGAAGGAATGCCCACAGAAATTACAGGAGTAGGGCTTCTCTCCAGTGTGGATGCGGTGATGGCGCTGGAGCGATGCCAGCCGGGTGAAGGTCCCCCCACACTCCTCACAATAGAAGGGCCGTGCCCCAGAGTGAGTCTGCTGGTGTCTCTTGAGCCTGAGCAGCTGCACAAATGCCATGCCACACTCCTGGCACTTGTAGGGCTTGTCCTCCCGGTGGATCACCTTGTGCTTGGACAGCAGGTTGGGCTTATCAAAGCCTTTGCCACATGTCGGGCAGGTGTAAGGTTTGAAGTCGTCTTCCCGAGACTTTGGGTTTTCGGGACAAGCCTGATCTGAGTACTCAACACTGTGCTGGCTACGGTGCACCACCGACCAGGGGTTCCTGGCCATGCCGTTGCCCAGGATCACCATGGAGCGCTCGATCTTGTGCACGTTGCGCAGGTGCCTCCAGACGTCGGCCGTGCGGATGAAGCCCTTGTCGCACTCGGGGCACTTGTGCGGCCTCTCGCTGGAATGGATGAGCTTGTGCATGCGCAGGTTGGCGGCACGGGAGAACGCTTTGGCACAGATGGGACAGCGGTAGGAGCTTTCCAGCAGGTGAGCTCGCCTGTGCTCCTGCAGCTCGCTCGCACTGTGGAAAGAGGAGCCACACTTCTTGCATCGATAGGGCAGAGCTTCCTCAGGAACAGGCTCCAAGTCTGCACCAAACACATCGCCAAGAGCGGTGCTTTTGTTGTCCCCACGAAGCTGTGCTATCATCCGGGGTTTCCTGGGGCGCTCAGAGGAACAGTGATCTAAATCCTTATCTTCACTCTGCAGGTGGAACTTGGTGCTGGAGGGGGCAAACTCCCCAGCTGGACTCTCACCTTGTTTCTGGCTGTAAGTGTCACAGGTTTCTTTGTCTCCACACTGCAGCTCAGTGGGAAGCTCCTGCTTTCCTGCGGGTCCAGCGGAGTTTCCAGTAGAACTGCACAAGTAATTCATGTCCACATCCTTCTGCAGGCTACAGGTGTGGCCCAGCTGCTTTGTGGCCTTTCTGGGATAATTTGAATGCTTTCTGCCTGTGTCACAAATGTTATTCTCAGAGTCCCAGTCCACGCTCACGTCCATCCTCTCAGGCAAACACTGTGTTCATCTGCAGCTCATCATCACCCAGAGCTTCGTGTCCTTCATGGCAAGTCCATCTCATTCTCAGCTCTCCTCACAGTTCTCCCTAGAAAATAAAACACCTATTTAATCAGTGATTCTTCTGATATTACAAATTTAGAACAGTGAAGGTATTTTTCTGATTCAAAGAATGGGACATTAGTTATGCAGTATGAGAAACAGAATCATCTGCTATTAGATATGTAGAAAATATACATTCATCACACAAAACATAGACTATGTTTAATGAAGTTTAATTCTCTATGATCATCACAGCCTTCACTACCAAATATAAAGTGATAATTTAAAATTCATTTTAAATTCACCCAAAGATGAGAATCCCAGAGTGGTTTGGGTTGGAAGGGATCTTGGAGACCATCTTGTTCCAACCCCTTCCCAAGGGCAGGACACCTTCCACTAGACCAGGTTGCTCCAAGCCTCATCCAACCTGGCCTTAAAAACTTCTAGGGATGGAGCAGCGATAGCTTCTCTGGTCAGTCTGTGCCAGGGCCTTCCCAGCCCCACAGTAAAGAATTTCTTCCTAATAACTAATCTAAATCTCTCTTCTTTTAGTTTAAAAATATTCCCCCTTGTCCTATCACTATCTGTAAAATATTGCTTTCTTTTCTGTAAAATCCCTTCAAGTACTGAAAGGTGGCATAAGACATCTCTGAATATGAGCATATATATAGATGAACGCATATATGTAAAAACACAACTATTTCTGTATTTACACATGTACATAAATGTAAAACTTGCCTATTTAGTTTCAGTAGGCTTATAAAGTGCAGTTATCAAGGCAGTGCAGCAATGTGCATTAAGTGAAAGCTCTTATTCACATCCCAGAAAGGCCAGCTCCATCAGCCACACAAGCCACGCTTTCTTCTGCTGGAGACATGGAAAACAATCTGGATTAGTCCTTATTAGTCACTGCCTGGAACAGCATGGCTCGAGTCACCCCCAACTCCAGCCATTCCTGACAATTTAGTCGGGAGCTGGAAACAGGAATATTCCTCACCTCCAGCCCTCTAACTGAGCTGCCGATGCCTTTGGGGCGGGAAAACTTTCCCAGGGATGCTGGCGCTGCTTGGCTTAAGAGAACTCCATAGCCACGGCTGCCCATTTCCTACAGCAGGGGAATGCTGAAATTACAGAGCGAGATGAAAAATAATAGTGACAATAAATACATATATATATTATTTTTTAAAAAGAGGCCGTTATTTGTTCCAGGCAGCATGAGCCCCCAGCTTTTCCCCGCTCCGGTTCCCCGTTCCCCGCCCTACCTGGGCGCTGCGGCTCCCGGCGCATCCCCCGCGCATCCCCCGCGCCGGCGCGGAGCCCGCGGGAGCGGCACCGGCGCAGTGGCGGCTCGGCCGTGCCGGGGCTGCCGGCAGCGGGGCGGGACCGGACACCGCGTCCCCTCCCCGGACACCGCTTCGCCTCCCCGGCCCCGTTCCAATCCCGCAGCCGGGCCCTTCCCACTGCCCCGGCTCGGCGAATCCCGGTGCTCCAGGAGCCTGTTCATGGAGTCGTGGGATACAGGGAGTCGTGGGATGGTGAGGGTTGGAAGGAACCTCGAACATCTTCTCGTTCCAGCTCCGTGCCGTGGGCAAGGACACATTCCTCTATACCAGGTTGCTCCGAGCCCCATACAGCCTGACACTTCCTCGGAAGGGGCAGCCACAGCTTCTCTGGGCACCCTGTGCCAGGGCCTCCCCACCGTCACAAGGAAAAAAATTCTCCCAGCATCTAATCTAAACCTACTCTCTTTCAATTTGAACCTATTGTCTTTTGTCTTGCCACTTCACACCCTTGTAAATAAGTCTTGTTCCATCTTTGTTGTAGGCTGCCTTCAGGTACTGGAAGGCCACAATTAGGTCACCCCAAAGCCTTGTCTTCTCCAAACTGAACAATCCCAATTCTCTTGGCCTTTCCTTATAGCAGAGGTGGTCCATCCCTCTGATTACCTTGGTGCCCTCCTCTGGACTCACCCCAGCAGGTCAGTGCCTTTTCTGTCCCTCAGCTCCAGCTCACAGCAATGAGTGTCCCCTGTGCCCCCCCCACAATGGCAGTAACTGGGCATCCATCTTCCTGCAGCAATGTGGCAGTGATTGATTCACTTTCAGGCTCTGCCTTGTTGGAAGTAACAAGTTCTGCCCCTGCCAGGAGGGATCAGTCCACCTCCCAGAATTCTGTGTCCCACTTCCTACTTGAATGAGTCTTCACACCCAAAAAGGCATTCAGCATCTTCAGTGATGCCTCACCAGAGCTCCTCACAGTGGGACCAGTTCCTAGAGAAGTCCTTTGCCCAACACATCCAAGGATCCCACCTGCCTTTGCCAAAGCCACAGTAGGATCATGGCCCACAGCTGAAACCGCTCTTCATCATCTCTGTGTAATCTCATGGAGATTGCTCCTGCTTTAAACCCAGCACTGGGAAGCTTTGCACTGCCTTTTCCGAGCAAAATTCCTCCAGCTTTGGGAAATGGGCTCCACAATTAGCAGTAAATACAGAACTGAAATGACAAATGAACAAAAGTGTACATTTCCAGCACAGGAATGCTCCAAACTCTGTATTATTTTTGTGATTTCACAGATCTTGCCAAAAATAGACATGAAACCAGAAACTGCTCTGCTGGGAGTTGAGGGTGAGGAAAAGAAATGTATCTACTCCTTCCACATGGAAAAGTGAGTTCCTTCTGAGAGCAGAGTAAGTGGCAGTTCAGTTCCTTCAGATGAGGCACTTCAAAAATAAGTTCACAACAGTCCTTTAATGACAGTCCTTGAATCCATGAGGAACCCACACTCTGCTGGGAATGGCAAACCTTGCAGGGGAAGAACTGCCATTCCAACTTCCCCAAACTACGGAAAAACCAACTCAGAAGATTTCCATTATTTTTTACCATATTTTTTTCAGGATTTAAATGCTTAGATATTTCTTACTTAGCTGAGCAGGGTAAAGGCTTTCTCCCACCTAGACCCAGGATGGATGGAATTACATACCCCTTCCATATTCCCTCATGGAAAACAAACACACACCTCTCTCCTTGTTCATAAGGGGAACTTTAGGAATACATAAGGAGATGCACAAATATCCCCACAGCCAAGCATGTTTGTTTGGAGAAAAGATGATGAATCACCATTTTTTAAAATTCCAAGCTGTTGTTTATCACAACCACTAAGGAATGGGATAGTGCCAGCAAGCAGTGTCTTTCCTCAGAGGGATTGTGGGGGAAAAGGTCAAAGCATCTCCATGTGCTACTCCTCAAAAAGCATCAATAAAAATGTTATTTTTCTCATTGCCACTTGAGGTTCTTGAGGAACTTGAGGTTCCTCAGAGTGTTCAGAGGAAAAGAATTCTCCTCATTCATCCCCACACTGCAGGTCAGAGTTGGTGGGTTGATTCAATCCCACTTTTGGTAGGAAATCTTCAGGTCTCCTCTTCTTGGCACTGCAGTTCCATATGGATTTCTTATTGGACTGAAGGTCATGCAGGATGCACCTAAGGCTGGAAGGTGGTGAGGAATCTTCCATCATCTCCATCTTCCCACCCTTTGTGAGGCTTCTGTGGGATCACCTGGGTGTCCCTCACCTTTGTGACAACTGTCAGCACCAGGAATCAAGCCTGCCTCCCACCTGTGATATCACACAGCGTTCACTTGTTAGGAAATGTGGAAACCAGCAGTGCAAACTCCTGTGCCCAGTCATGTCTGGCTTCTTTCATGTCAGCTCCCTTGAAAAAGAAACAAGAATTTCATTATCTGCCAGGCAAAGTTAGTAATTAATCCATCCGTTTAATTGAAAATACTTCAGTAGTGATAAATAATGCAGAGCACTGCAAATGATGCCTCGTGGGTGAGATCAAAGACCTGGGGCAGCACCAGTCAGGGCCTCGTGTCTGCTGTTGTTGGGCTGAGATAAGGCAGAGAAGGGATTCTGTCAGGTAGCAAAACCAGCACATACACACCTCACACCCAGACTGACAAAAGTGCCCACACCCTTATCTCATTCCCAGCCCCAAACCTCCCCTCTGGCTTTGATAACACTCTGCCACTGTTTCCCTTTCAGCATAAAATAACAACAAAATTCAGAGATCTTGCTCTATTGGTCCTCAGACAAACACACTTAGCTCTATCAACTTCCACATACTTTGATTTTTCCTCCTAATGCTGAGGCATGTTCTCTGCTTTCTCTTTCACATGTTGCATCTACAAACACATGATTTCATGAAACTCTGCATTCTAAGCCTTTCCCATCAGCCTTGATGAGTTATTCCAGCACACACACACAAATCAGCTGTAATCTTCAGGGAGAAGGCAGAAAACTAACTGAATCACCCATTTCCTTGCAATGTATGATTCCTATTAAAATTACCTTATTGGTGTTTTGTGCCTGTCCTACATTCATATGCCCAACATACACATATGGGGATGCCAAATCCTTTTTATTTATGCCACCTCACATTTATGTGTCTTAAATGTGAAGAGTCTGTCAGGGCAGATGAGGATCTCTAATGTATTTGCCAATTAGATCTACTCTGGAGTAATTCCTTTATTTAAATTTTCTGTTAAATCCACTAAAAATGTGAACTCATGGTTCACATTGCTGTCACAATGGGAGCTTAACATATTTTCTGAGGGGTTTAACATCACATTCCATCACATTTGAATTTTTTATGGGCCATAGAGGTTTCTGACATCTGGCTACTCTGTTTTAGGACTGCCATAAACACTCTAAACATCTGAGAGCTTCAGATTCTCCTATGTAAAACAGCAAAAAAAACTTAAGCAATGTTTCTTCTAAGAAGAAGCTGAATCCAGAGAGATTTCACTGATACTTTGCTGAAGTTTGAACTTTTTACTCCCCAGGGGGAAGCTGGCCCTGCTTTACCCCACTGAACTCCACTGATAGACCTGCAGTGCCTGTTATGGACACTGAATTTTGAAAGCACACCCACACAGGAGCCTAAGAGTGCAATTAAGAGAAGGTTCAGGATCTCTGATGCAGGGAATTGATTCACTGTCTCTATCCAGCTCCACCCTTTTATCCTCACATACATTTTTCTGAAGTCTGCCAGGATCTTCTACATCTTTGGGTCCAGTGAACTGGCATCTCACGAATGAGGCATTCAGAAGAAACACTGAAAAACCCAAGCTCTTACCAGACCAAAAGCCAGACACGGTTACAAAATCCAGAGTCGGGCTGTAAAGGACACAGAAAAATTAACAAGAACAAACCAAGCAAGGACTGTAAAAAGCAGAGTGGTTGAGAAATAACTTTCTGGTGCGCTTTAGCTTCCCAAACTTGCATTTTCCTCTGCACATATTGATGCAGACTCTCAGCAAATTTCTAGGCAAAATTGTTGTCTGATTCTGCAAATATGTGTGGCTGGAGATCTAGGACTGCAAAGGAACCCGCCAGGCAATAACCTGACCCTTCCAGTGCGGGACGAAAGGTGCCTGTGCAAGAACAGCCACATCTGTGGGCTCCTGCCATTCCTGGCAGTGGGTTTGGAGGAGCTGCATCTCCCATCTGCTCTTGCACCTTGTACACACAGTCTGGAACCCCCAAAGATGTCCCCACGAGCTTGCTAAAGAGTTAAAGGAGAAATCTCTACCTGCTGAGCAGTTATTTTAACACCTGGGCTCTGCACTTACTGGTTCCTTTTCTAACAAAATTCCCAGGTTGGCCCAGAAAAGCATTTGACAATCTATTCAATAACCATTCAGCACAGAGGATTTTTACTGCAGCACTTCATGAAGTGCAAATGAGAAGCTTTTAGTGGTGTCCCAGGAAATCATGAACCCTTGGCGAGTTCTTTTTCTTCTCTTTTCATGACCCTGCTCGAGCAGAGAGGCGGGACAAGATGATCGAGTATGGTTCCTTCCAACGGGAACCATTCTGGAATTAAACGGGAACTGAACGAGCAGCTCTGGCTGCACCGGGGCCACCCCAAAAGCCTGCGGAGGAATTTTCTCACCTTGTCCCACCCTCGCCCTTCGCCCCTCCCAGAGCTGGCGCTCAGTAGTAGCGTCACCAAGCGCTGGGATCAGCCCACTGTCACACCCCCTGTGACAGCCACACCCAGGGATCGGCCCACTGTCACANNCTTGGGGTGGGATTCTGGCTGCTGCATCCTTTTGGGTGACTTTTAAATTGAAGGAGCAGGGACAACACAGAACAGCTAACATAATCAAAGCCACTGTTGTAGGTAATAACTTCAAGATTCCCAAATTGCTGATAAATCCGTGATACTCATATAAAAATTAATGACCCATTGGCTGCAAACAGCAAAGTACAAGGCAAAAACAGATTTGTTGATGTATCTATTTGCCATTTGCTGCCTGTCCTCACACTGAAAGTGTTTCTGGTTATGGTTGCTGTTAATTGCTTTTTATCTAACAGTGGAGCTTAGAGGCTTCAGCTGAGATGAGGTTTCACGGTGTTAGGCAATTACACAAACATGCAGATGCACAGAAATTCCCTGGTTTGTAATCTGGACGAGGCAGAACACAGTGTGTTATCTCAGGCCTAAAGAGAGGCTCCTGATTTGGAAAGAAAACAAGGGCTGACTGACCAAGGCAGCAGCAGGGAAGGTTAAAAACTGACTCACTGCCTCCTTGTGCTTCACCTGTTAGAGCTCCCAGATTAAAAATTCAGCCACGGCTGCTTGGATTTGAAGTCATCAACAGGAACACACAGAAGCATCATGTTTTCAAACACTCCACGTCTTCAGGAGACATCCTTCCTAAGGAGGGCTTCCTTGTGTGGTGTCATTATCTCCGACAGATCTGCTTTGGAAATTTCCTCTCGGGGCTCCTCCACGCTGACAAGTGAATTCTCTGCATCAGAAATATTTGTTCAGAGGCTGCCAGGCTCATCAGTCACTTCTCTGCAAAGGAGGCAGTCTGGAGGGGATTCTGTTCTTCCCCCTCCTGTTGCCCCTGCAAAAATGATGCTATTGAGGAGTCAACAAGGACAGCCTCATTCCTGTGCCACTTGTCCCTCTGTGATGGTGTTCATTTCTCTGTGTCAGGGCTGGGGACAACACTGCTGCCTTGTCCTGGCTCTCACAGCCACACCGAAGGTGAGAGGGTAACCTGGGCTGGCCCAAGCAGGACTTCCAGCACCATGGGCTCCTTCTTCCTTCTCTGGGGTTAGGAGGGCTCAGACACTCCTGCTGGCTGTCAGCCACAGAGCTAATTATTTGGGACCTATCCATGCACACAAGCATCCCAGAAATGGGATTGTTTAACAAGCACCTTTGGACTGATGGCAGCTCCTCATGGCGTGTACGAGTGATTTGTGGTGTCTCCATGTGGATGAGGAGAGGCTGGCTGGATTCAGGCACAGCCAGACTGGGGGGGTACCAAAGGCTTCTTGTGGCTGCAGCCTTACCTAAGGAAGAGCTGCTTCCTCCAGCTCTTCCTGCCACTTCATCATTAACAAAGCACTTGTCTTATCTCTGAACAGGGAGATTTCTTGTACACACATCAATCAGCCTCTCTCTAGCTGGAAAGCTGTTTTCTCCTAGCCAGCCCTTTCTGAAAGCAAAGGCTCTACCACAAGAAGGAAAAATACCTTCCCATCTTCATTCTCAGACATGGTACAAGACAGTCTTTTCCCTTACTGAAATGTTATTTCACCCCCTGTTCACCAATTATGAAAATAGTTTTGCTTAGACAGAGATGAGGAAAATACATGTTTTTGTCACCAGAGAAGATTCAATTTGGCCTCCTTGAAAGATAGCTAAGGACTCATTTGTTCTGATTATTCCCCTTCAGAGCTTGTGCTGCTCTCCTACACGTTGGGAACCAGCTGAACCCAGTGATGAACGTGTCAAGCTTTGAAAGGTGTCACAGGAGGAGAAGTGTTATTAGTCCATCGTGCTAACAAAGGTGCCACACCGGATTTCCAGCCTCTCTCTTACTGCTGTATCTATGGTTTCTGAAGCCAAAAGGCAAAGACTCATTAATTAACAAAAGAAGCTGGAAGATAATCTTGTGATTAAGTTATTGGAGTGGGACCTGGGTTGATTTCTCAGTCCTGGGCTGGTTGCTATGTGATATTATTCAGATCCCTGCATGGAGACGAGCGTGGAAGGCAGCAGTGCCAGCTCCCCACAGGCTGCCGGCGCTTTGGGCAGGGGCTGCTGCACTGCACACTCCTCATTATTGCCTGCTGGAGTCACCTCTGCTGGGAGACAGCTGGGAAGAACCCCCCAGCTCCAAATGCACTGCACGTTCTGCAGCTGGCCTTTGCTCAAGCTTTCTGTTTTTCCAGAATCTCCTGTGATTGACTAAATCACTCCTCTTAGTGTTTTGCCTTTTTATTTTTTTCCCCCTTTTCTTCTGTTTCCTAGTGAATGTCTTTACCTTCTGTCTGTTGCAAATGTGAACAGTTTTAATTAGGTGCTGTTGAAATGTCTTTTGCAGTTTGGCATCCTGTTTAGTTTTGCTCCTCTCGTTCTCTTTGCAGTTCTGTTCCTTCCCACATTGCTTATGTTTTATTGTTTGTGGAAGCTTTTCTTTATATGCATAATTTAATCATGCTGCACTTCAATTTCATCTCTAATAAGCATAAATAGGGAAAAGGGCAGCTGAAGCCCATCTCTCCAGATGCTCCTTAAATAATTGTCTTTTCTTCCAGAGCATCCCTCAAATGTTACAGGTTTCCAGCTGAACTCAAGGACAAACCACTCAGCTCAATAGATTTGTTGTGTTTTCAAGTTATATTCTTAAACTATTTGATTTTTTCTACAACTTCAGAGATCAGATTGATCCTACACCTTCAACTGAGATCCAGAACAGTAGGAAAGAGCTCAAGAAACTCAACAAAGAGCCAAAACCTCAGAGATGGTGCCATTAATCGAGTTCCTCATCCCCTCTTTTTCCTGCTGTAGGGTTGAACTACTGGATTTTGCTTTTGCTTAAATTATCCTTACTGAGACAGCAGCAAATCTTCATGGTCTTCTAGCAGGTAGATTTGGTTTTGGTGTCTCCCTACCCCATCCTCAGTGCTCTAAACTATGTGCAGTGGGTATCACAAAGTCATTTTTTATAATATTAACCAGATCACTCTGGATCCAGTTACAGCCATCTTATCTGGGGAAGTCAGTAATTTCAATTAAGCTGCATTATGCATTTACTTCTAGTTATGTAAGAGAAGCGAGACTTTCCCTTTTATTCCTCATGGCCTGCAGCAGCAGCACCACAAAAATAATGAAAAATAGGGCTGAAGGGAAGGGCAGAGATGTGACAGTTCTCCTCTAACACTAGGCTGTGGTCATCTACACCTAAATCCACTTCAAAGAGGGAACATGGACAGCTCCATACAGAACCTTTGCAGCTGCAGCCCCTGCAATCTCTCCCACAGTCTGCTCCAGCATTTACCTCACACCCATCAGGACCAGGTTTCCTCTTACTCTTCCGTTGTGTTCAGACTGCATCTGCTCTGCAGTTGTTGAAACCTCCTCCTCCTCCTCACCCCACGTGTAGTCAGCAGGACTTTTACAGATGTGTGTCCTGTTATCAGATCTCCAGGAGAAGCTGTGGATGCCACATCCCTGGAAATGTTCAAGACCCATCTGGATGGGCCTTTGAAGGCAGGCAAGGCACCCCCTGAGCAGCTGAAGTCCACCCCACCAAAAGGGGGTGTTTGAGAGGCAAGGATGAGCCAGATGAGATTTCTGAGGAGTGGATAAATTAACAGTGATGCCTCTTTAACATTTATTTTGCTGAGGTTTGATATAAGCCGTCCCCTGCCATCACGTTATCAGGGACAACTGCCTCGCTGCAGGGAAATTGCTGAGCCAGGCGTGGGAGAAGAGAGGATTAGGCAGGAGAAGGCTTGGGGTGTGATGAATGGGATTTACAGGCAAACCCTCACACTGCGCTGTCACTGCCTCTGGGAGGGGGCCACAGACAGAGCTGAGCTCTTCTCTGCAGCACTTGGTCCTGCTGCTGGTTCCAGACAAAATGTGAAGGGCCTTGCCACCCTCTCCCCTGTGCTTTGGGGTATCGACCAAACCCTTTGAAGGTGCTCTGGGGTGGGATCCCTGGCTCTATCCTTGCCCTTGGCAAGCACAAAGGCTTGTCCCTTCTTCCACACACTGTGGGAACACACCAGCAGAGCTGTCCTCAGCTAACTTGGGCTGCAGTTCCATCTCTGCATGCAATTAAATCAGGAATTCTGGTTAAAGATATTATTTTTTGCTTTTGTGTCATCAAATAAGGGCATACACACACAAAAAAAAGCAAGTATCCTGTATTGTTTTCCACAGTAAACAGCACTTCATCCACCAGCTACTCCTAGTTCAATCCTAGGGGACACTTGTTCAATTTGGTTCCCTCCTTAACCACCTACTGGAAAAGCTGCAGCCCTGCACTCCAAGCTCAGAGGTCTGTTCTGCATCCATTGTAGAAATCCAAACTATTAACAAGTGACCTTTCAACTGTAGCAAATTAAATCAGTACCCTAAAAATCAATCCCTTCAGTGCAATTTTCAGTCTTCCCTGGGACACTTTGAAGGATTCAAAGCTTTGATCTGACTCATGGCTTGAGCCATTTTTAATTCCAGCTCCACCCTGAGACAAGAAAGGCCAAAACACCAGCAAAGGTTCTGGACATGGGATGGCTCAGCCAAAAGAGAAAGATTTTTGAAGAAACCTTTCTTAGGACAGCTCCCTGCCCAAGTTTTCCACCCCTGCATTGAAGGGACCTCCAAAATTATCCAGCATGTTGCTTACCTAGTGCAGGCTCTGACACATCACAGGTTTGCTCCTGCTTAATTGAAGCAGGAGAAGCCCTGGGTAACTTGGCTCTGACAGGCACCTGACATTTTGTTTCTGAAAGGGGAAACCTCGAAGATGCTTCTGCCTGATAAGGTCTGACTGTTTCCACATTTACAAAAGAAAGAGGTAAAAATATCTACAGCTACTTGAGAAGAAAAAAGAAGCCCTTTTTGCCATGCAGAGTGGAAATCCTAGCTTCAGAATGAAGGCAGCTACAATCACTAGTTGCTTTTTTGAAACGTTGGCCAAACAGCTGCTGTTTGACGTTTGTGTGTGCAAAGTTACTGTACAGAAAAAGGAGAGAGGGGAGACGTGTTTGGAAGCACAGCGGGAGCTACATGCAGGGGAAAACACATGGCTCCTTCCAGCCTGGATTGTCTGATTTACTGCTTGCCTGGATCACAGAGATGAAGGCATCACAGCCAATGTGTCATCAGAAAAAAAACCACTCAGGGTAACACTGGTCAGTGCTGTGAATGCTGCCAGGGGGATCACCCCGACTGCATGGCAGAGCTGCACCAGCTTTGGGTCATCTCATACTCCTCCCATCAGTGTAGAAAGCTCCAGGGAGGATGCTGCTTAAGGTGGATGCCTTTTTGTGGTCCTGGGTGGAAGCCAGGCCTCCTCCAGCCTTTGCTATGGGCCTCCTCAGCATCACCATCTCTGCAGGACTGCGCTTGCTCGTGATCGAGGAGAAGCTCCAGGTCTCTGGAGGGCCATAAGAAAACCAGGAGCCAGAGCAGGGTGCCAGAATTGAAGTAACACCCAGGGAACCATCACAGCTGGAGATGACATGGGCAGATGGATTTGGGTTGGGACTGCAGATGAAGTGCATGCCTCTGAGCTGATGAAAGCACAGCCTGCGTGTCAGGAGGGCCACACTGCAGTGTCAGCAACCAGCTCATTCCTGCTGCCCAGGAGAACAGGAATGCTGGGCCAGCAGTGCCAGCAAGCAAGGAATGCTCTGGGGAATGGTGACAGTTGGCTCCAGGAGTCAAAATAACACTGAGGTACTGGAGCAGGGGAGAGGGGTGCATGAAGCTGTAAAAGCTGACCTGATGGCCCAGCACAGCACAAAGCCCTGCAGCTACAACACAACAAGACTGAGAGGTGCTTAATTAGAATAAAAGACGGGGGAAATAAATAAAAGTTGAAACCTTTTAAATAAATGGACCAGCAAGCACAGCCTGTAAAATTGCACTTCAGAGAGAAAACAGGCATTGCTGAGCTGGTGGTGGGAGAAAAGCAGGGAGGAAAGAGGGGTGAATGTTCCAGGCACTCTACCAGTCCCTGGAGTCAGGCTGCTCACTCCTGGGATAGAGGTCTATCCTCTGGGATCACCCTGGCCATGGCAGCAGGGTGATGATGTGTAGCTCTCCCCTCCCTTCACAGTTAGCCCTGAGTGCCAGCAAGAAACCAGACAAACTCCTTGTCCTATTCATCTTCATCAATATTTTAATAAATACTGTTTTTTTACTGTAAAAGACATCACTTCTTGTTAATTTGAGTGCTGGAATAGCACTGGCAGGCAGAATACCTTGGCTCCAAATGAACCCTGGGGGGCAAAGGAAAATATATTCCTAAGAACACCAATTGGAAAGAATCTAATTCAATAATAGATTTTGTTTGGTATCACTCTGGCACCAGCAGTCATCTTTCTGTTATTTTTAGGTTCTGATGACGCCAACAGGTTTAGGTTTGTTGTTGTTGGGGTTTTGTTGTTTTTTTTTTCTTTACGGGGTTTTATTTTTGCTGTTATGCAAAAAAATCCCAAGGAGAAAATCTCCACAGTTTAATCACACAGAACAAAATCACAATTTTGTCTTAGGATTTAAGACTCTGTGTTTCTAGATCTTCATCAAAATATGCAGAGTTTTGCTGTGGTCTAGAGAGGAAGATAAGGACTCCTTGCTTCGATTTTGGAGAAGGAGGGAGTGATGGGATGAGGACAGAAAACAAACACATATAGAGAATAACAGGGTTTTAGATGAAGGATGTTATACAGATCAAGAGGCAGAATTTGTGTTTAGAAATACAAAACAAACATCAAAATCATCCTCCTTCATGTGACAGCCTCTTTCTGTTTTTCTCTTTCCAAGGGATTAGCCACAGAAGTATTTATTTGAGATATTAGCTGCAATAGCTACACAAACCAGCCACCAAATATTATGAATTTCTGTCCAAGTATTGTTTGTGCTTTCTACCAAGTCATGAAATCCTTGATCTGTAAAAAAACTCGGTTTTGAAGTGCTTTTCCCCATGATTTCCTTTGCTTTGTGCATCACAAAGGCCTTTGTTGTTTTCTTTTTAATGCACTAAGTGGCTAGATGATAGGCTGGGGTTGGAAACCCAACCCCAAAGTCACCACCAGCTGAGCACCCCGGGTGCTGCAATAGGGAAAAAGTGTCTGCTGGACCCCAAACTCCTTTCCTCTCTCCACTCAGAAAGGAGCAGCAAGCAGAGAAGTGTTTTGTGGAACATCCCCATCTCTTCCCAGGACAACACGGCCAATGGAAAAGCAAAGACCATCAGCTGATCCTCTTGAAATCCTCACAGCCAATGGTGACAAATTCCCAACCTAAGAAAATATATTGTTCCAGAGCTGGCCAAAATGAGAGCTACCCAAACCCTTAGAAATGAGGGAATTTGGACTCAGGGACAGCAGGATCTGGATCCCATCCCTACAGGAGCTCAGCACTTCTGAACACCAAATCAACACCATTACACAGACACCCCTGATTGTTTACAGAACACTCCCCTCACATCTCACAACTTTGACATAATACCCTACTTGCACACCTTACCTACTTGTACAGGACACACCACTTACACATTTTACAACTTGTACCTAATACTTACACATTTTACAACTGCTGTGCATACAATCACACAGTACTTGATTGGTCCCTCTATCCGTAAGCCCTGCACACACCTTTCCGATAATATGATTAGTTCTAACCCAGTGCAGCACAATCCTTCTTTATCTATTCCTTGCTCTCTTGGTATTCTGTTTTTCAGCTCCTTCTTTCCCAGTTTAGCCCAGTTTACCTTCCAGTCCTTGATGAATTCCTGAGGACTCTCCCAGGTGGGGCTCCCAATCCAGGCAGGCAGATGATGGCAGCAACAAACCCAGCCAGAGATCAGCAGCCAGGTCAGCCCAGGAAATCCAAACAACCACACAGCAAAACACAGGGAGCAGAGATGAGCCTGGCCCACCTTCCCCCTGAACCTGCAGGTGGGGCTTAAAAACCCTCCTGGGGCTGATCTGCTGCAGCTGAAGGTGGAAGGCCAGGTGATGCTGGTGAGGGTAATTCCAGCCTGGGCCCACCCTGAGGGCTCCAATAAGAATAACTAAAGATGGTTTGGCTGGGGAACACTGTCAGGGTTCAAATGCATTACAATACTTCCCCACATTTACTGCCAGGCTTGAGGCATTTTCTGTTCTTTCTGGAGCAGCTGGGATAAAGAGACATTGGTTATAAAACCACTTGGCTATGAGGAATAAGAGACAAACTATAAATCCCTGTTTTCAGTGGTTTTTTTCAAGCTTAGATGTCACTTCTGGGCTCCGAGTCATACAAGATCCCACATTTTTCAGGGTTTAATAACTGGTGAATTCTTGCTGGTTTGGTTGGGGTTTTTTTCCTTAATTATTGTATTATTTTTACAATTACAAAAGGTATTTGCAAAACATTTGTTTTTTTCCCAGATAGCTTCTGGCTGCTTTCAAGCTGAAATTTGGCAGTCGGCACACATTTCTTATTCAACAACAGACACAGATTCTGCACTTTAAAACTTGTGGTCGGTACAGACCCAGGAGAATTTTTTTTTTCTTTTAAATTTGCATTAAAATAATGTATGATTTTTTTCTTGTTTTGTTTTTAAAGCCAAAGCTACAACAGAAAACCCGGGACTGTGTGTTAACAACAGCCCATTAGCCACACACTGCCCAGGTGGCTCTTGCAGAAACAGTTTTTATCAATCATAAAGCCATGGAAGCTGATGAATTTTACAGTGGGATGATTTAATATTGAGGAACCAGATTGCCTTGGATGCAAAACAGAAGTGAGGATGTGTGGCTTGCTGTATCCCTTTGGCACTTGTCCCAAGCCAGCCCAGATCAGCCCTGCCTGGTGCTTTTCCTGGTTGCCACTGTTTGGGGTTAGAAGGCTTTGAGATTTGGACCTTCGCTGGCACTGCTGGAGGGGAATTCCTCGGCTGATCCTGCTCCCTCTGGCCCTTTGCATTCATCACCTCTTTCCCTGGAGGGGAGGCACATCAGAGGAGAGGGAAATGCACACATCTAATTTTAACTTTGAAGTGGGGGAAATGGTGGCAGGATTTTTCCTGGAGCTTCTTCTTATTCTCCCAGCTCCCTCCTAGCCCCAAATATCTTTGCAGACTTTTTAAAACCTGGTTGGTTTGAATATGCACAGGCTTTCCTAGTGTTTGCTCGGACTGGTGCCTTTGGGTAGCTTTTTGAAAAACATGAGGAATTAACATTTGAAAAGGTATTCCCACACACTCTTTGAGCAGGAAATGTGGCTTCCTTCTCCACCCACTGTATCACTAAGCAGCTTGGAGATAAATAATGGAGATTTTCATGGCCATTGTGGTTAAAAACCTTCACCCAGCCTGGGATAATCCCTCAAGCCTGTTTTTGCTGAACAGGGAGATTGGATGGGGAGCTGCACCTAGATATCCATGTGTTGTCTCAGGCATTGCCACCCACAGATCTGTGCACCCTCAGATCTCTGCTTAAAAGAGGGTGAAATGTAAGATCATAAAACATTTTGGGTTGGAAGGGGACCTTGAAGATCATTTCATTCCAACCCCCTGCCATGGGCAGGGACACCTTCCACTAGGCCAGGTTGCTCCAAGCTCCATCCAGCCTGGCCTTGAGCACCTCCAGAGATGGGGCAGCCACAGCTTCTCTGGTGCCGGGGCCTCACCACCCTCACAGTAATGAATTTTTCCCAAAATCCAATCTAAACCTACTCCTTTTCAATTTGAACCAACTCTCCCTTGTCCTGTCACTAAATGCTCCTGTAAGAAGGGCTGCCCCATCTTTCCTGTCAGTTCTCCTCAGGCAGTGCAAGGCTGCAATTAGGTCACCCCAAGGCTTTCTCTTTCCCAGGCTGAACAATCCCAATTCCCTCAATCTTAATGGAGTGGGATGGAGTAAACCACGTCCAGAAACACTCACCTTTAAGGCAGTGCTGGCCCTGCCAGGTCTCTCTTGCTGGCACTGGATGAGGCTGGAGAAGATGCTCCAGTTCCTTGTTTCCTCTCCTTGAGTCCAGACATACAACCAAGTAAGTAACTGGCAGCTTAAAGCAGCCTCCTGGTAGCCCTGGGCAGAGCAGCTTGTTTAAATCTCTATCCCTTAGGGCATCATCCCATGAGGATGCCAGGCTTGGTCTAGGACCTGAGTTTGTGTCCTTCCCCAGGCTGGTGCCGACAGCCCACTTTGCTTTGGGGTGGTGTGGGGAAGGCACCAAGGGCCTGGCAGGAAGGACATGTCTTGAGAGGCAAAGTCCAGCACAGGGTCATGAGAAAGCCTCATGGTTAAAAAGCTGGCAAATATTTTAGGTGTCCTGCTGCACCAGACAGAGATAAAATTTACATGGTTGGAGTGCAATATCTGGAAGGCAAAGCTCTCCTGAAGAGCACATTTCAATGCAGCCCTAACCAGGAAACTGCAAGCAGCACCTTCACAAAAAAAAAAAAACAATAAAAAAGAAGAGGAAAACCAGACCCAATTTGCCATCCAGGCCTCAGCATTTCCTTGCCCATTTTATCATGTGCACCAATCTGCCAAGCCAGATGTCCAAATGAGCTGTGTGGGCAAACAGGCACTTGTATGAGCAAACATTGCCTTGACGTGTGCGCTCTCGTGGGCACGGAATCAGGCACCGTGCTCGGGAGGGAGGAGGAGTGGGGCCAGGGGGAGGCTGACCCCCTTCCTAGACCACCAAAGCCCTTCCCCTACTCCCTGACACCAACAGGCCATGACAACCAGGCTCAACAAGGCTTGGGAAGGTTGGCAGTGCTGCCAGAGCTCCTTCCAACCAGTTTCCCCAGCAAGCTGGACCATCCCACCTTGCTGGCATGGCCATGGGGCTTGACAGGCTCCACATCCAAGGGGATGTGATCAGCTTGGATGTGATCAGCTTGGATGTGAAATCAATGACATCAAGGTGTTTACCTAATCTCACCTATGAATTCCTGTCTTCCTCAGGCGAAGGAAGGACCTCCAGTGAAGCAGGAAAGTGCTGTACCACCCTAATGTGACATGGAACACTATTTATCTTTTGCTATCTATGAATAACCTTGTCTAAGCCATTAAAAGCAGAAGCAATGCATTTGCCACAGTTTCACAAGCTATTCAGGAGCATTAGAACAAATGAGAAGGTAATTAACCAGTCTCTCAACCCCAGTAATCACATATTGTAATTCCAGCAGAATCACCAAGACTCTGTAATATTGACTCCTCTTGGAAGGAAGCAAAATTAACATTATAGTCTGGATCCCTGTTCTTAAAGCCACTGTAATTCTCACAGAAATAGCAGTGGGAAGGGGTGTTTTCCAGCTCAGTGCCCTCAGAGCACCCAGAGCTGACAGTCCTCAAGAACCATTCCTGACAGCTCCAGCTGAGCAGCTCCCTTGGGCAGGGCAGGTTTGGGAATGGGTGAGATGGATTTCACCTGGAACAAGCCTCAGCTGCAGGGTGGCCCTGTGGGGCTGGTTTGGGCTGAATACAAAGAATCACTTATAGAAAAGTATGGGTGGTAGAGGGACATCTTAAAGCACATCCTTCTGTGGGTTAGGGAGCCCTTGGCCTGTGTGATGGTAGATTTGGCAGTGCTGGATTAGAGGCTGGACTTGGTGACCTTAGAAGCCTTTTCCAACCTAAAAGGACCGGCTCTCAGTGGGGAGAGGACACCAGTTCCCAGTCAGGGTGGAAGATCTTCGTTCTGAACACTGAAGCCCAGGTGCCACCATGGATTCTTCTTTGTGTCAGAGGCCAATTACCTCTGCCTCAGGGCCTGGCTCACTCTGACTCAGTGGAAAGCAGAAAAAGCCTAGAACACCCTAAAATATATGCCAGGACCTGAGCATGAGTGTGCTGGAGGTTTCTCTGTATTGAGTAGCCCCCGCAGCCCCTGGAAAGGCCCGAGGTGGCTGAATAGCACGAGTGACTCTCAGCAGAAGGAACTGACATGCACAGCTCCCTCCTGCAGCTCCGAGCACACTTTGGTGCACAGCTCTGTCTGATGCAGAGGATGCCAATCTGGCATTGAATTCCTCCTTTAAAATATTCCTCTCTCAGCTCTTGAAACATCCCCCTTCCTCCCCAAAATAAACAAACAAGTTAGAAAGCTCATGAGCCCGGGAACAGGCAGCGGGCAGGAAGCGCTGTGAGATGACGGAGCTCCAGCGGCCCACGATGGCGGGGGCTTGTGCATCCTTCTGGCTCTTGGTGGTTTCCGGCCCCTCTGTGTCACCCCCACAGCTCCGGGCTCCCCCCACGCCTCCGTGGCTCATGTGGACCCCAGGGCAATGTCACAGCAGGTCCTGTCAGGACACCGAGACACGGCTGGCACTGGGTGACCTTCAAGAGGGCCAGGGCAAGGCTGTAGGGCTGGTGGTTTGCTGGGGACACACCAGATCTGTGCTATCAACTCTGGGCAAGAACCATTTACCCCCCTGCCACACCACAGTGCTCCCCTCCATCCAGCTGGGACAGGAATCCTGAGATGGTTTGGGTTGGAAGAGACCTTAAAGATCAGCAAGTCCCCACCAAAATCAAGGGAGCCAGGAAGGAGTCTGGATGATCTCAGCCTCCGTCTCCCATCAGCGAGGGCAGGATGAAGGGATGCTGAGGCTGCTCCCATCTGTGCCAAGGGCTGAGGCAGCTGAATCATCTCTCCCTACCTAAACCTGATCTGCCCTTTATAGGTCTCTGCCCCCTCCTTCCTCGACAGCAACAAAGCAAAGTGAAAAACAGAGGCTTTATTACAAACAGTACCTGTTTCCATAGAGATTTGCTTAGAACATTACACCAGACAAAGATGGAAGTTAGTGAGGAAAACACAAGGGCTCGTCCTTGTGCATCAAAGCAATGTCTCACCCACCGGCAGAGCGCGGCAGCCCCCACTCTCCTGGAGGGGGATGAGTGTGAGTGAGGGTGACAAGGCCCCCAGCCCATCCCCAGTGGATGCAGGAGCTGGTGTCCGCTACCACAGCAGATCTCTTGGCAGCTCCTGGCACCCCCATGGAGATGTTCCCAGCCAGCCCCCTCCAGAGCTCAGTGGTAAACAAGAGCCTGACTGTAAAATGGCAGTGGAAAAGGCAGGAACAACATCTCCTTAAGGGACAGGATGGAAGGACGAGCTGGAAAATTGTGAGGGGTGCAGGCAGTGTGGGGCCTGCTTGTGTGGCAGGCTCAGCATCCCACCCCACCACTGCAGCTGCTGGGGGAATCTCTCCTGCATCCTTCTCAGTGCTGAATGATGCACCAGCCATGTTTGCTGATCCGTGTGGGACAGGCCAGCGCAGCCCAGTTTGGTGGCTGCCTCTGCCCAGCTGCCCATTTGCAGGGTGGCTGATGAGTGTCTTGTCTGATGAGAGTCTTGCTCATCTCTTCTTGCATTCTTGACACAAGCCAGGCCAAAATCATCTCTGGTACAGCTCTGGTGACACCAACACCCCAAGAGCTGATGCTTCTGTTTAACAAGAGAGGCAAGAGAAGTTTGCTTGATGCCACAGAATCCAGGCTTTTCTCACTCTCCTGGCAAATTGTGTTACCTCAGGAGATAAAAACACAGATGTGGTTAGATCCTCTCCTATTCGCCTCTAATCAGCTCTCTGAGGAAAAGGGCTCCCTAAGAAATCGTTGCAAACACTTGATTCTTTCCTCAGCTTTCCAGAAAAAGGAAAGAGTTGCAAGACACACAGGCAGGGTGGAGAAAAGAAGAAGTGGGAAGGGACAGGCTTGCAGGGCCCTAGACCTGTAGGTGATAGTGGCTCAAGATGGTGAACAGTAGCTCTTCCCCTCCCTGGGTAGAAGGGTTGTGATGTGCTGGTCCCACACATTTGGTAAAGGGGATGCAAGCAAGGAATTAAATGGATAAGACACTTCTAGACCATGATGTTTTCTTCAGGAAAGGCAAGCAAACTCCAAGAGCAATACCAGGCAGTGGGGCTGGGCATGCTGGCACTTGGCTGGCAAGGTTGGAGAGCCAAAGCACATTCCTGTGCCACGGGAAAGTTGTTCCTACCAGGATGGGTAGGAGCCTGCACTCCTGCTCCTCAAAGCAAAGATCCTGCCTCTGCACAGGCACTGTGGCAGGGACACCTTCCACAATCCCAGGTTGCTCCAAGCTCCGTCTGACCTCGCCTTGAACACTTCCAGGGGTGGGGCAGCCACTGCTTCTCTGGGCACCCTGTGCCAGGGCCTCCCCAGCCTCACAGGGAAGAATTTCTTCCTAATATCCTATGTAACCCTGCCCTCTCTCAGTGCAAAGCCCTCTCCTCTTGTCCTGTCACTCCATGCCCTCATCAAAATTCCCTCTCCAGCTCTCTTGGGGCCCCTTTAGACACTGGAAGGGGCTCCAAGCTCTCCCAGGAGCCTTCTATTCTCCATGCTGAACAACCCCGACTTTCTCAGCCTGTCTTCATAGGAGAGGAGATCCAGCCCTCTGAGCACCTTTGTGGCCCTCCAAAGGTGGATTTTATTGGCACACTTGGCTGCAGGGAATCTCTCACACATGTACAGGGCTGATCCAAGAACATAGGTGCTTCCCATCACAGACAAGTGGCCATTTTTACAGAACAGAGAGATATATGAATGGCAAACATTTCTCTCAGCTTAAGAAACCCATGGATTCACAAGAAGAGTATTACGACAGACTCATGAAGGACACAGGCTTTGCCACACAGGGGCAAACGAACCCTCTCCTTGAGAAACAGCAATGACTCAGCCCCACCAGCTGGGATAAACAACCAGATGGAGCTGGGCATTTTCTTAGCACAGGAAAACCTCGCTGGGGAGAGGGCAGGAGACAGCCCCTGCTCATATCCACCTGCTGTGAGGCACGTGAGGAAGAGAAGCCAAGTGTCCTGCTGTGCTCTCCTGGTCACCCAGAGCCCCTGGTGTCACCTTGATGCCACCTCTCCTGGCAGACAGAGTGGCAGGCAGGGTAAGCCCAAGTGCTGGTGCTACCCTCCGTGTTCACAGGCACACACTGCCCACGGAAAAGGGAGGACAGTGGTGTGTCTGCCATTACCAACAGGGCTGGGAAGTTAAAATGCAAACAAGCTCATTTGGTGCTTTCTTAGCTGGGCGTGTGGGGAAATCATCCGGCTTTTACATTCCTGCAGAACAAGGGATGCTCTCCACTGGCAGGGCCTCCCCTCTGCTTAGAAAAGGAAAAATTCCTCCTCCCTTGGCTGTGTCTGTGGGATCGTTGCCCAAGCAGGCACAAGGCACCTGCAGAGTGCTGGGGCGTCCCTGCAGAACAAGGACAAGCCATGCCACACATCCCCACAGGGTGACAATGCGCACACGAGTCAGCGGTGGCATCACAAGAAGAGACCAACAACTCAGGTACTTGATCCTCCAGAGAGCAGCTGGTGCTCCCAGGAATGAGAGCTGGGAGTCTGGGTCATCTCTCCGTGACAGTCCTGGCATGCAGCAGACACATGGGGACAGCTGGAAGAGCAGCAGAGCGAAGGGAAGAAGAAGCAGGTTTCATTTAAAAAACATGGACATTGTGTTCACTTGAACGCTTCAGCTGAAGTGACCAAAGACCAGCAGGACCCACAGCTGGATGAGCAGGCTGTCAGCAAGAACTGTGACTCACCTCACAGAGCTCCTCTTACTGACTCAGTGCTGAAAAATCCATCAGGGGCCTCATGGGAAAGGCTCTTAGGAGACACTTGTGTTTGTGGCTGCTGCTGGAGAGCTTCCAAAATGCCAGAATACCTTTGTACATCCTTGCCCTGCTGCTCCAGGAAGCTCATACAGCTGCTGGAGCCTTGTGGAGAACACCAAGCGATCTTTCTCAGCCTCAGAGCCATTGCCAAGCAGCCTCTTTTGTTGACAAACTTCCACACAACTGCCCACCCTTCCATTCATCTCCCAGCTCCCTGACCACTGTGACACCCCAGATTTGACCAGGCCACAGAGCACAGGTTGATTGCTGGGTGCTCCTCGATTGTCTGTGGAGAGATTTTTCGATTCTGTGACAATCTCTGCAGCCACGGGAAGCGTCTCCCCAGCCAACATGAGGCCCTGGCAGGCAGGCAGGCATGCAAAGAGCCCGTCTGCAGGGAAGCAGCCCCGTGCCAGGAAAGCTCAATCTGCGCTGGGCAGGCAAGGCAGGAACCACTGCCTGCATGGCAAGAGAGCTGCCTGCAAGTGTCTGCTCCCACTGAAGGCACGTTCTGCTCCCTGCGCCGCTGAGACCTCACGTCATCAGGGAACTTGTGCTCGGAGCCAGGGCTGGGACGCTCAGGGCTCGGTATCACCTCTAGGACAGTCTCCTTCTTCCACTGATGGAGCTGTTTGTGCCTCCATAAAACAGGATTTGCTTCTTCTACCCTGAGCTGACGCGTTTCAGGGAGCAAAGGCTGTCTCCTCCTGTGCATCCAGATGGCCTCGCCCCCAGGATCCCTGTCCCCACTGAGAGGCAGGCTGTCACTGCAGCACACAGCACCAGGCAGCTTGGGCCTTCCTGACAGCCTCAGAGCAGCACCGAGAGAGCTTTTGGTGCAAAAGTGACAGCACCTTGCAGGCATCTTGCATCCCATCCCTGCAAGTGTTCCAGGCCAGGCTGGACAGGGCTCTGAGCAACCTGGTCTAGTGGAAGGTGTTCCTTCCCCTGGGGGGGCTTGGAACAACATGAGCTTAAAGGTCCCTTCCAAGCCAAAGCATTCTGTGGTTCTGTGATCTGTCACCGTGACCACACGAGCACCACAGCTCTGTTAATGAAAAGCTGTTAAGTTGTAGCTCCCTCCTTTCATCCTCCTGCTCCCAGGGACTGTTTTTTCTTTGGATGGGTTTTCATGGGTCACCACCAGCCCTGCTTCTCTCTCCCCTCCCTTTTGATGATTCCCTCTCTTCTTACACCCATCACTCATTTGGTGGCACAGTGACATTTAATCCTGTGTTGTAGCCAATTCCACCAGCCAAGCCAGGTTGAGGTTTGGATTCATAGCCCAAAATCCACTAAAGAAATCCCCCCAGTTCCCAATCCACCATCACTGCTGGGATAATGCTGGGAGAGTTGCCTAGTCTGGCAGCTGCCCAAATTGCCCCCATAAAACAGAGGTGTAGCAACTCATGGCCATGTAGGGCCTCCACTGCTGAGTACACCACAGCGTTCTGCCAGAGCCATGGAAATGCAAATTAAAACATGGCTGTTTGAGGGAGGTTTTGCTATTCCCATGCCCTAAGCAGAGATGAATTTTCCAGAGCCACATTTCACATCTGTCCTCACATGCTGCAGCGTCAGGCACAGAGCACAGGAATAGACATGAGATAAAATTCCAGCTGCATCTCGAAATAAATCTGAGTGCAGTTTTCCTGCTCGCCTCTCAGCTATCCCCTCAGTCCTGCCTGTCTCACTTCTCCCTCTGCCAAGGCCAAGGGGGGCTGATGGACACTGCTGCAGTGTGACCCTGTTCAGAGGAAAACATTTCTCTGGGGGCACAGGAGAAAATAGTGGGGATCAGGGGGAGCTGAGCAGGAAGAGGATGCCCAGGAGGGTCACCCCTTGGTGACACTGGCAAAAAGAAGCTCTCTCTCCTCTCTTCAGCACATCTTGGCATCGACACTGGGGTGGAGAGGTTGGTGGCTTGGCCAACAGCATTATTACATGGCTTCTTGGCATCAGGACCAGGCAACACCAGGTCCATCCAGTCCAGGTCCCTCCCAGGAATACCTCTGCCATCCTCTGTGCCCGCCTGCCTCCTCACGATGTGGATGCCAGCATGCCATGGCTCAGCTTCCTCCCCTGCAGGACCCAGCCTGGGGCTCTGCATTCCTGCTGTACACACAGGAGCTTTGCTTTGGCCTTCTGGAGGTCCTGATGGCCTACAAAGAACCAGGAATTGCAAACAGTAAATAAGCTCCCTGCTGCCTAAGCCCCTGCTTTATATTCAAGCTGTCCTGACAGGCGTTTGTCAGGAACAGAGGATACAGTGTTCTCTGTCTGCAGCGTGTCTCCGTATGGCAGCACTGGCAAAATCAACCACTTCTACTCAAGGCTGTGAAATTCAGCCCTGGGAGGTCTGTCTAGCCCTCCTGACCTCCAATTTCCCAGCTAAAATAAGTTTTTGTTGTTGGGAGAAGAGCCAGACTCCCTCCTGGTGCTGCTGGAGCCTCTCCCCTTGCCCAGCCTGTGGGACAGCATCCTCCCCTCTCCCTCGTGCCTGCAGCGCTGCACAGGAACCATCCCCCTCCACTGTGAGCCCAGAAAAGGGGCAGAATATTGAAACAAACAAATAAAAAAAAAAGCCTATTTCTTGGCCCAATTTCATCCAAGAGATGATTGTAGGACATCACTTACCCACTTTTCCTTCCCAGACTGAAACCTGACCTGTCCTCATAGCCTGTAATAACATCTCCGAGTTAATTCACTGGAGCTATAGTCACTTGTGTGCCAAAATAGGGCTGAAACTCTTTCCCTTGGTGCAGAGCCTGGTCCAGGGGACAGGGCAAGCCCTGGGGGAAATGGGGCTGCAGCTCAGCCCCACCTGAAGGCCCCCTAAACTCCCACAAGCAGAGCAAAAAAGGGTTTCTACAGGGGGGAACTCTATGAAACAAAATTAAAACATTCAGGCAGCAAAACCAGCTCCTGTCAAGACCAGAGGAGTAATGCCCAGCCCTCTGGGAACTGTTTTTCTCAGCCCTTTACTCTCTGGAAACTGGCCCCTACCAGCGCACACTTTCCAGTGTATTTCCCACCTGTGAGCTGGACTTGGGGATGATGGAAGCCCGTCCTGGCCAAGGGACAGACCCATCTCTGCAGGGAGGGGCTGCAAATCCCCCGGGAGAGGGGCAGGAAGAGCTGCTTAGCCCCACCATTGCTATGTCAGAGGCCATTTACCGGCTCTGCAGCATCCCCACCCTGCTGACATGGGAAGGGGCATCACAGCTTGGAGCTGGCTCTGACAGTCACACTCGGTGCTAGCAGCTCTGTCCCCAAAGCTTCGGGGTCTGGGAACAGCTAATTCCAGCAGGAGCTTCAGATTTTATCCACAAAATCTCCTTCTTCAACCATTTCCTGCAGCCCGCCTGCTTCGACTGAACGTTCCGAAGGGGGTGGTGGGGGCAGAGGTTCTGAGGGCAGCAGCAGCAGCTTCACGGCCAGAGGTGACATTGCAAAAGGCCTTTTCCCTGAGAGCTGCTGGGCTCTCCAGCACCCAGCGAGGCTTTCCTGGCGGCATATTCCTGGGCACAGTGCAGAGCAAACCCAGCCTTGCTCAGAACCCTCCCGCCGGGTGTGTTTAAACACCCGCCAGCCTCCCAAAGACGCGAGATGGAGCCAATTGTGTCAAGCACCAAATCACTGTCGTTAGCACAGGCTGAGCTGCTCGAGGAGTTAGGGCAGTGAAGAAAGAGGCTAAGGCAAGGAGAGAACGGTGGCATGTGTGACTGCTAAGCCCATCTGCCGTAGGTCTTTCTGCCCTCCGGCGCTGCTGAGTTGGAAGAGCGGGGTGGGAAGATGTCCCTCTTCCCAAACCAGCACTGGGCAAAGCAGAGATTTGCCAACATTCCATCACAAAAAATGTCCCCAAGCAGCAAAGAGGAGAGTGTGGGCTTTTTCTGCCTTTTTTTTTTTTTTTTTTTGCCCCTTTCCTTGCTCTCCTTCCCTTCTCTCTGATCTAGTGGAGTGTCTCCCACCTCTGGGTGATCCTGGGGACAAGGATGTTTATCCTGGCAGAAGGGTGATCCATCCGACACGGGGCCGCAGCAGAGCTGCTGCGGACAGCCCGGCTGGGGGTGGCAGAGCGGCTGTGACCCGAGGCCGTGTCCTTGAGAGGCTGCAGGATCCGCGCTGGTGCCGCCGCCTCCCCCCGTGGCACCCGCTGCAAGTAGGCAGCTGCAGCTATTCCTGCTGGGAGGTGTAAGACGAGCCTTTGCCAAGGGGCAGGGGAGGCTTTGCTAATTCACAGCTCCTTCGCACAGCTCACGCTGGTTTCCTAATGCGCTCCTGGCTGTTAAGGAGGTGAGACTTGCTGATCCAGCACAATTTCACACGCTGGAGGAAGAGGGGCCCAAGCTGGGACAAGTCCTGAAAAAAATTATGTCTGTGGAAATGGGGGCCACCCTTTGATCAGTGAGGAAAACATAAAAAAAAAGAAGTTTAATTGCACTTTTTTCTCCCCTGAAATAAATTATCAATGAAATAAGGATATTCACAGGCTCCTGTCAACACTTCAGAGGCCAAGGGAAGAGGCAGCTGGGACTTGTGGCTCTGGCTGATGGTCCTGCACGCTGGATGCCTCACCCAAAGGACAAACAGATATGCACAAAGCCCCCTTATTTGCCCAGATACTGTAGGGAAGTAAAAAATGCTGGGAAATATCACCCGGGATTTATTTTCTTCTCTGCTCTTCCCCTTTTGGAAAGAAAAAAAACCCAAACCTCCTCACATCATTCATGATGGCCATGATGTAGATCTGTGAAAATCAATCTGAAGATCACATCATCTATGGCAGAGTGCTCCATAAATTGAGTCCCAGGGGAGTGTGTGTGGGAGGGAGAGAGAGTCTGGCTTAGGCCTGGCTTTAAAAAAGAGAGGGGTTCCTGCCTTGCACCCCAAGCATTGCTGGTACCTCTGCTGAAGTCTGGAGCTGCCCACCCGTGCCAGGGTCCCTATGGCAGCTCATCCTTGCACAGGGGCATGGCAGAGACAGCCAGCTGAGCCCTGCAGAGCACAGAGGGTGATTTGGGGTGATTTTGGCTGTAAATCACTGCTGCTTGGTTTCCACCCACTCTCCCAGCACCTAACTGCCCAATGCCAGGAACACCTGGAGAGCCCTGTTTTGGGGAAAGGGAGGTACTAGCTGGGAAAGGAGAGCAATTCATGCTTTTGGCATTCATTTAGAAGCCAGACTCGTGTTGGTTTGGGATTATTTTTAATTATCTACACAGAAATAGCAAAGTCAAATGAACAGTGGGCTCTTTGCTGCTCAGTGGAGTTTCAGCAGGAGATGAGGTTGTGGGAGACAAGATGAGCCATGGAAGAGGCAGGGAGGAGACCAGCCCTGCCCATCCCCTTGCTCCCTGCTGCCTGTAAAGCCAAAGGTGACCCAAAAGAGCTCCCAAAAACCTTCTGGGAGACAGCATGTACCAGCTGTCTCTTCTGTGCACTGGTAGGGGCCAGTTTCCAGGGAATTCCATGGGATTTCATCTGCTTACCAGACCCCCTGCTCCCTGTGGGGCCTGGCAAGCATGGCCAGTGCAGATGTGCAGCACTACATCACCGAGCCAGGCAGATCAGCATCAAGAGACAGAAACAAATGAGAAGAACACAAAAATAGGGGTGCTGAGCCAGGCCAGGCTGTTCCAGCCCTTCAGGACAATCCTTGTGAGCACTTTGCGCTTCCCTGGGGAACGCAGTGGCTCTGGAAAGGAGCGGGGTTGTACGGGGCTGTTTGTCAGGGGGATGCTCATCTGTGGGGAGATGCCCATCCATGGGGAGATGCCCATCCATGGGGAATGCCCATCCATGGGGGATGCCCATCCATGGGGGATGCTGTCCCAAGGAACCAGCAGCTGCCCACGAGCCGGTGGCTCCACGTGGCTCCCGGTGTGAGTGAGCAGCAGCCCCACTTCAGAGCCCACACACATCCTTGCTGTGCTCCAAAGTGCCACCAGAGGAAGGAAAGGGAAGGAGGCGGACGAGAGCCACCCCGGGATCTCCAATCTGAGCCATCAGCTTTGCCCCCCGTGGGAACAAATGGAGGGATTTTAAACACCTTGCTAGGACTGCAAAAAGGAAGAGAAAAGGTTTCATTCTTTCAAGTTCTGCCCCCTCTTCTTGTCCTTTCCCACCTCCAAGGGACTTGGGTTTGGCTCCAGCTGCCTCACAGCCAAGTTTCCCTTGTTTTGCTGGAGGAGTGAGCATGGTCAGCACCAGATGTTTGACCAAAGGACCAGAGCCAGGCTTCCCTAGCAGGGGGGCATAATCGCTGACATCCTGCCTATAAAATAATCCAGGAAGCCTTTAGGAAAGAGCCAGTGCCTGCAGAGCTACTGATGCACTCGGTGCCCTGGGCCTCCATTTGCTTTTGCAGGAGGAAAGCAGGGCAGAGACAAAGAAATCCAGTATGATGAGGCTTCTTCCCAGGAAGGGTCTTTTCCCAGGAGGAAGAGCCAGGTTACAGGGTGATGATCTGCAGCTGTCTGAGGAGAGGACTGTTCATGTCCCCAAGGTACTTGGATGTAGGACAGGCCATGCACAGCACTTGCTGCAATGCTGGTACCAGGGGCTGGGACTGCTCTGGGCAGCTCTGCTGGGACCAGGGGCTGGAAGGGTCCTGGAGCACTCAGGGCAAGGTGAAGGGAGCAAACACGTAGCAGGTTTTTGGGCTCTGGTGGCCCTGCCCCCAGTAACTCCTCAAGGAGGAGCAGCCCCAGCACTTCTGGCAGCTGCACGCCAGCAGCATCTGTTTCTGGGGTACTTTTGTTCCCAATTTATCCCCTGTCTCCTGGAGCTATTATAAGCAGGTACAATCTGCATTGCCATTGTTATTCAGATGATGTACAGATAATTTTAACCTTTCTGTTCCATTTGTCAAGGGGCTTTTTTTAGCCTCTGTGCCTGCCAGGCAGAGCCCTGGCTCTCCAACAGTGAAGGCTCCCCATTTTGCAGCACCAGTTTCCCTTGCAAGGGTGAAGCTCTGCCTCTGCATTGCTCTGGGTGACTTCTTCATGGTCCCAGATGTTTTAGGGGATTTGGGGAAATGTGGTAGAGGTGGTCAGGCACTCAAGTAGCTACATTCACCACTCATCCTGGTATGAGCATCCCAGGTGGGGTTTCATGGGATGTCCATCAGAGGCCTGCAAGCTCCAGAGGCTTTCAGAGCCTTGGAGCAGCTCATACTTAAGTGACTTTAAAGAATGTTAATGCAGCACTTCTGGCCCATCCTCTCCTCAAACTGCTTCCAACATTACTGCAAAGCCCTCAGCAATGAAGGTGGCATCACCACCCTGCAGAGCCTTCCCCACAGTCAGGGCTGCACATCACTTTTTTGGCTATAAAATGAGAACTTACTTCCCAGCCTGAAAAAATGCTGGGCTGTCACTGCATTCATTGCTTCAGGAAGTGCTCTCAAAGCTGAGCCATCTCCTGGAACTCTGTACTTCCCACTGAAAACTTTTTATCACTTCATGAGCCAAAGAAGTGAAAACTAAATCTGTCAGCATTTGGAAAATAAAGGGAAATTTGCACAAAGTGAAGGGGCAGGATAAAACCAGTTCCTACAGATCATAACATTTGGGCCCCACAGCATTTGGATGGCACCACACAGAGAGGGGCAGCAGCACATGAGAGACACAGAGTAAAGCTCATCTCAGGGTGGTCCAGACAAGGTGACTGCCTTCATCCTTCCCTGAGCCTTTCTTGGCACAACACTGGGAGAGAGGGAGAGTGCTCTTGAAGAGCCATAAACCATCCCTGTCACCCGTGCTCAGCCTGGAGGCTACCACATGCTGCTGCCTCACCTCTGGCTGCTGGAGAACTTGTCATGCTTTAAACACTTCCACCAAAAAAGGAACGTAAGATGTGACTTCAGCATCTTTGCTTGACAACTCACCCACAAGCTTTGGGCCAGGCAACAGCATCTGCATCCACTTGACATCTCTCGGGTGCAGGTGTGGAGGGGTGGCCAAGCTGTTTGGATCCCCCACAGCCACAGATGCCAGCAGGGTTTCCAAGCTCGGTGTGCAGGCTGGTGGAACGCAGTGGATCTGTGATGCTCTTGGCTTCCCCTGGCCAGTTTGCTGCAGTGCCACTGTTAGCAGCTCCTCAGGCTTCTGGCCCTGGCTCCCCCAGACCCCAATACCCCTCAGCCCCTGTGTCTGGAAGCAGCCAGGTGTGAGCCACAGCATCCCCAGAATATCTGAAATACCCTCCCTGCTCTTCTCCTCCACAGCCCTCCACCCTGCCTGAGGGTGTGGAACACCCCATCCCATGTGATTCAGCACTGCCAGCACAGGCTGAATGCCTCCTCCTCCCTGCCATGGGGACCTTTTGCAGGGGTCCATCACTATGCCCAGAGTCCCCATGGCCCCACCAGTATGGAGGGGTGCCAATGAGACCAGGTCTGCAGCGGTTCTTTACAACAAGGTTTTATTTTTCTTTCCTTTTGACAAAAAACATTGAGGAGTTGTACATTGTTGGTGGTCAGCTCGGTTCCCTGTTTGGGTCCAAACGAGCAGGTTATGTTACAACATCCCACCCCAGAGCCTGGGGGATGAAGGCAGAGCATCTCCCACCCACTGTCCCACAGGAGACACCAGCCCCATCTGGTGCTCTGCCATCCGAGGCCTCCTGGGGGGACAGGAGGATGGTGCTGGGACAGCCAGTCTGGAGGGCACAGCGGGGCTCTGTGTGCCAGGGCTGCCACACCTCCTCGCACACCCACCACGGCCCCCCGAGGAGCTTTTCAGGGCTTTGAGTCCAGTCCCAGCACCGAACTGGGAACCAGTTGCATGCTACTGGTGAACTCCTGCCTGAGCAGGGCACGTCCTATGCAGGCAGAGGTTGAAGTACATCCCGCCCTTCCCATCCTACCTCTCGTGGCCAAGCATGGCCAGCAGCCACCGACAGCGAGTGCAGTGGCAGTCTTGGTGTCTGGGAGGTTGAGAAAATGTCCAAAAATCCACAGAGGAGAGATTGTACAGCAGCAAAGCTGAGTCCAGCGCCTTGAAAAGCAAGGCACAGGCTGCAGTGGTGCCTTGGGGCTGGTTTGCCTCCCCCCGCGGCACAGTCCTTCCCGTGGTACTCCTGGGGGTTGTTTTTGGTTTCAGATGCGCGCTGTGGAGGTGCTGCCTTGTCCCCGCAGGTCCCTGCCTGTCCCCCCACCGCGGGAGCAGCACTGTGGCTGCTTCAGGGCAGACAGCAGCAGGGCATTTTTGGACCCTTTCCGGGTAAAAAGGGGCTCTGTTTTGTTTCACACAGTTTCTGTACGTTAGTTAACACAGGGCTGACATGCCAAAAAGCTCAGGTTCGGACACCGCAGCCCGGTGCCAGCGCGGGTACGCCCCGGGGGCTGTGCCCCAGCCTGTGCCACCTCTCAGGAGCATCACCAACACCGCTCGCCGACCCCATGCAGGGGCTGAGGAAAGAAAAGCGCCCCAAAAGCTCGAAATCCGCATGAAACATGCCCCCGCTTCGAGAGCATCGCTGCCTCCCTCCCACCCGCCAGGCTCAGACACAAAAAGCCGCCTCCTCCCCTCCCTGCGGGCTCTTACTCAGAGCCCGGCGCATTGTCAGACACCTTTCCGCATTTAGAAGGAGACGATACCGACACCTATATTTAGAGCAGGTACAGCATCACCTTCCCCGGTCCCCAGCACCACCACGTCCCTGGTCTCCGATCCCACGCTGCCCGCCAGACCCGGCTCTCCCAAATTCCGCCACAGGGAGCAGCTCCAGCAGCTTCAGGGTGAAGCCACAGACTGCTCACTGATAGCTGGAAGGGAACAGGTGATGGCCGTGTCCCCAGCCAGCACCAGGGACCTTCCCCACAGCTGCACGGGACATGGTTTGTCCCCAAGAGCTGAAAGGGCGGATGCAGGATCTGAGCCAAAGCCATGGAGAGGGCTGCCTGGGGAATTTTTGGATCCCTGGGCAGGGGGAAGTGTCTGTTTGGGAAGAACAGGGTTAGCAGGGACAGCAGAGGCGCCACCCACCAGCAGGGACCATTGGAGGCAGGAGGAGCTTTGGGCCCTGTAAGAGGGTACACAGAGGGCACTTTGCCCATCAGAAAGAGGGGGTTTGGTCCATGCACGAGCCCTGGAGCAGGAAGCCTTTGGAGCCAGTGGGATTTGCTTCTCACAAAGCAGAGCTCCTTCCGGGGAGCTCACAAAGCGATCAGGGCAAGGGCTGATCTGCACATGCAGGAGCAGGGCAGTTTGTGCCCGTAGCATCTTTCAGTCAAAGAAGACATGAGCTATCCAGGACCAAAGCAAAGCCTGGCCAGAGCTGCTGCTCAGCTGGACAGCAGCCCCAAGGACCCAGACCACAACAACCTGCAGCAAAGCAAAGCCATGGGCAGGAGGAAGGGCAGGATGAGGGCTATGCTGCCTTTCCCTGCCGATCCCCATGTCCCATCTCCACACACGGCCAAGCCTGGTCCAAAGGCACCCCCTACCCCCCAGAGTAAGCTGTTCCCTGAGGCTCCAACAGCACTGCACCCTCCAGCTCCCCAGGACCACGCTCAGGCTGATGACAGACACAACTCATAGCAGAAACACACTACTAATCACCAGGGTGAGCCACCCAGCACCACAGGCCACCAGCAGCATTTCCCAGGCTGGCAGGCACAGCACTGCACCCACAGCATGGCTCGTTAAGAGCTGACAGCATTTAATTACCAGATTAATTAATGACCGGTGCTGGAAGGGGGCCCTGTTCTGCATTTTCAGTGTTTGCAGGAGGGCTGAGCCTCCCTGCTCACCCCCCAGACAATTCTCCTTCCCAAAGTCACCCCAGATCTCAGACACCCACTTGCTCCCACAGTGGGGCCGTAGGGTTTGCACACCCAGTCCCCCATGGCAGCCCTTCTCCAAAGGGGTGCCAGGCCCCAGGAGAGGGCAGAGGCCATGGCTGCAGGGGAAACTGAGGCAGGGGTGGTGCCAAAGCCAGACTTCTCTGCCAGGAGGACAGATCTTAAGGTACCTCATGCACACATAACATCTTCACTCCCCTGCGGACATGGATATCTTCTTTTCCTGGGAACACAAAGCAAAGAGGCCTCTGAGAGGTTTGCCATCACCCCCTTGGCACTTCTAGTGCCAAGTGAGCCGTACTCCCGGGGACAGCCCTGTCCTCATCCCTTGGGCATCCCACTCCCACGAGCACTGCCAGCAGCTGAGCTGCCCAAGGAGCCCTCACCACAGCCATCTCTAACAGAGAAAATGCAATTCCCACCGCTGGAAACACCTGGGAGAGGGAGCAAGGTGACATTCCCAATGCTTTGCTACAGCGACAGGTGCACAGCAGCCCCCCAGGGAGGCTTGGTCCTGCCCCCACCAAAGTGGGTGCAGGCAGCAGGAGCCCCAGGGGGCTCCCCAGCATTGTCAGATGATTAGAACAAATCTATGTATGTGTATATCTTTATATATACAGCATATAAATATATATACACACACACACCCCGTATATACACACACAGGCACACCTAAAGTTCTCCGTATATAAATAAATATATGTCGGTGGGAGACAGGATACATTCGGCAGCACTGAGCTGCCCCCAGCCCCAGTACAAACCAGTTTTGCCCCCTCTGGCAGCCAGAGCTGCTCTGGTCTGTCTGGGCGCATCCCAACCCCTCATCCCCTGCACCTCACCGTCACATCTTGCCTCCTTTCCAGGCAAGATGAGACCCTCAGGGAGGGTAAATTCAAAGCCACAGCAGCAACAAGCCCAAGCGACAGAGCAAAGGGGGCCCCTTGCATCCCTTTGCTGGGACTCTCTGGCCATAGGAAGCAAAAAATCATCGGGATGAGCTTTCCCGGGCGTCTGTCTTGGGGCAGGGAGAGGGGCTGCAGCCGGGGGGGCTCTCCCTTGTCCACCAGCACACAAGCCCGGCTGGGCCACTCTGCCGCCCATCAAATGCTTCTCTGTGCAGAAAAAAAAAGTGATAGTAGTAAATGAAAGTTGACAGATTTTAATTTTTTTTTTTGCACAAAGACCTTTTTTTCATTTCTTTTCTTTTTTTTTTTTTTTTTCCCTGTTTGCTTTTCTTTTCCTTTCCCCTCCACTCCGGTCGGTTTGGATTTTTTTTTTTTTTTCTCCTTTTCCCCTGCATTTGCTTTTGGTTTAGTTTCATTCCCAGGCGTGGCAAAGAGCATGCATTGGAGAGGGGCGGGGCGGGGGGCAGCCGAGGTGGGGTCGGGGGGACAGCTTCTAGCACTTGTCGTCTTCCTCGGTGTCGCTGAGCACGTCGATGCTGGCCCCGCACATGACGCCCTGAGCCGCCCCTCGCCGCCGCCGCCGGTAGTGCCCGTTGGGCATCTGCCAGCTGTGCCGCAGCGGCGGCGCCGAGCCGATGGTGTTGGAGCGGCCGAGGCTGGTGGCCACGGCCGCCTCGAAGGTGAGCGTCTCCTCCTCACCGCAGTCTGAGGCGTGCGAGTCGTCGTGCAGCGCCAGGTAGGGCTCCGAGATGTAGCGCTGCGGGGTGGACTGCCGGCTCTGCTTCCCCGCCGGGGAGCTGGAAGACTCGGCCGGGCCGGCCGTGCTGGGATCCAGGGTGGAGGAGAGGAGCGGCGAGCCCCCCTCGCTCTCGTCGGCGGGCGGAGAGGCGTCCCCGGCGTGCCGCAGCATGGAGGCGTAGGACAGGAGGGGACGCGGCTTGGGGGGCACCGGTGGCAGCTGGCGGCGGCCTCGCCGGGGCGTGCTGGTGTCCGAGATGGAGGGGATGGAGCTTTCACTCAGGGAGCCCATGCCCTGCAAAGCACCAGGACACGCTGGTGAATGCAAGGACGACGGGCAGCGCCACACCACACACCCGCCCTCCCCACTCTGGGCTCCCGGTAGAATCCTCGCTCTTGAATGGAGGATTCTGCTCCATCCCTGCCTCGGCGTCTGCCCCAGCGAGCAGGACGATGCCTGCTGAGGGCAGAGCTCATCGTAGTCTGCAGCTTCCTCACAGAGGGGAGGGGCAGGCACTGATCTCTGCGGTGACCAGTGACAGGACCCGAGGGAACAGCATGAAGCTGTGTCAGGGGAGGTTTAGGTTGGATATTAGGAAAAGGCTCTTCACCCAGATGGTGGTCATTGGAAAAGGCTCCCCAGGGAAGTGGTCACAGCACCAGCCTGACAGAGCTCAAGAAGCATTCAGACAATGCTCTCAGGCACATGGGGGGATTCTCGGGGCTGTCCTGTTCAGGGCCAAGAGATGGACTTCGACGCTCCCTGGGCTCTGCTCCAACTCGGGATATTCTATGATTCCATGCTCTTGGTCGTCAAAAGCAAAAAGCACCACCAAACCCACTAAAGGAAGAGCTGTTGGCTCACCAGCTGCTGTTCTCCATGGGTGGCTTCAAACTCACTCAAGGCTTGAGTGGCACCTCCAGGTGTTGCTGGGACACCTTGACCTTGGCAGGCAGTGGATGCCATAGCGGCAAGATGATCAGAATTAGATCCACCCCTGTCCCCAAATGCTCTGCAGGGTGCCTGAGCAGCCCCAGCCTGGTCAGCTCACGGGGGACACAGACATGCCACCAGCAAGAGATGAGATGGTTCAGAGCTCCCAGAATTGGGGCTTATCTTCCTGGTTTTGGCAAGGAGCTTTTTCTGTGTTTCTCTTTGTGCTTAGGAAGGGATCTCTGTCACCTACCTGCCTGCTGGGTGTCTGTGACCTGCCCTCGCTGGGTGACCGGGACTCGCGCCGCCGCTCCGGTGACTCCTCGTGTGCCTGGGGACTCCTCTCCTCGGAGTTGCAGCGGGAGATGTCAGGAGACAGCAGGTGCTTGCGCTCTTTGGATCGGCCCCGCTCCCTGCCCGAGCGGTGCCCCTCGGACCGGTGGCCTGCAAGACGCCCACGTCAGTCCCCACCGTACCCTCTGCAGCAGCAGGGAATGCTCAGCTGGAGGGGTTTTTGGGGGTTTTTGGGCTCACCCGAGTCAGCGTTGAGGCGCCGGGCGGACAGCTGGAGTGAGGAGTGGTAGCTGCGCCGGCGGGACTTGTAGGTGTTCTCGCTGCTGCGCTCCATGGAGAACTCATCCAGCCAGGAGCTGTTGGGCCGCTTGTCCCGGATGGTGGAGAACGATCTCCGCATGGAGCTGGTGTCTGTCACCACCTGCAAGCAACCCCGGCCAGCCGGGGACAGCGTTAGCACCAGGCAGGGCTGAGGGCCTCAGTGGTCAAGAGAATGACCAGTTCACCCCCACCACGGGGATCACCACCCTGTGGGATGGGGAGATTTGGGGTGGGGGGCAGCCAGCCTAAGAACAGCCCCCCAGATAATCTCTGCACAAATCAGGGGTGGGAGGAAAGCAGGGTTTATCCTTGGTGCTTGTGGACTTCCCTTCCCCAGCTGGCTGGAGCTGTGCTGCACAAGCAAAGCCAGCAGCCTGGATCCAAGCCCAGGTGCTGGGGGGAGAGCAGCAGCACCTCCCCCTGTGTATGGGGCCATGGAGGGTACCAGATCATTGCCCCCAAGGTTGCTTCCCCAGCATCCCTCCCCGCCTGGAAAACAGGGTCAAGAGGAGCAATCATTGAACAGATTGTTGACAGAAAGGGGTCCTCCAGTGCCCTTCACTCTGTGTTCATTTTTCCAGCTGCCACCGCTATTCCACACACCTCCCTACTCTTCCTTTACTCCCACACCCCCATCCCTTTCCCCTGCACTCATTCCCTATCTCCCCGCTCATGCTGTTGCTTCATCTTCCCTTTCCTTTTCTTTCTCCCTCGCATGCTTTTCCTTCCTACTTTCTCCCCTCATTCCAGCCTGTGTTTTCACATGTTATGGGGAAAACATCACCTCCTTCCATACTTCCTTTGCTTTATTCTAGCAGCTCTTTTCCACTGCAGCCTCAGGCTGTTCTCCATCTCCTCTGACCTTTCCTGCTCCCATCCCCTCCTTCTGGTCATCTCCTTTGCTGCTGAATGGCCAAGAAAACCCGTAAGACAAAGGCTCCCTTTGCCTTCACACCCCCACAAAGTGCCACACCAGGTCATGGTGCCTGCACCAGCACCTCTGTGAGAAAGCAGACCCAGAGACTTTACAGGAACACCAAACCCCCAAAAAATCAGTGTCTCGGTGGAGGCTGAGCACGGGACAGAACAACAGAGAAACTAGGCAGACAGATGAGGAGGTGAGATGTGGCCTGGGTTCCCCTGGACAGACAGAGAAGTGCATACGTTGGGACAATAGGAAAGGACAGAGGTGTTTCATCACCTGTGGTCATCTGACAGCTGAGCTGGGGCTCCTCAAACCTCAGCCAGTGCCCAGGGCTAGAGAAAAGGAGAGGGCATCCCACTATGGGGAGAACCTGCCGCCTTCCGGTGTGGTCCCGCTCCACACCATGGACCTCCCCTGTGAGCCAGGTGATGGAGCCCCCAGGCTGCTCCCTGTTGCCAATGTCTCCCTTGTAGGGGAACAGCAGCTCTCCTACTTGTGCAGCACCCCAAAGAAGGGGAGTAGCCCCAATATCGGGATGCTGGGGATGCCACAGGGCTCAGCACAGAGAGAAGCCCCATGGCTTACCTGGCAGGCTTTGATCGGACCCAGCACCTGTGGGGGCTTTGCTTGGTTTTACCTGGGGATCCACAGTGAGACGAGGCATGGAGGAGGCCCTCCCAGAGACAGCGTGGTCCTGAGTGTCCACAGGAAGGTAGCTGCCACGGTTAGAGGGCTGCACTCTTTGAAACTCCCTAACCTCTGGCTCCTGGAAATAAACACACAGCCAAGCTCTTGGGATGGGCTTGGAACAGGGCAGCACGCTGCTTTGGCCCTCTGGGCAGGGGACAGTCCTGCTTCATCAGCCAGGGGCAGAATTTAAGTTGGTCAAAAACAGGTGGTAAAACATTGGCACAGGTTGCCCAGAGAGATGGTAGATGCTCCCTGCCTGGAAGCATTCAAGGCCAGGTGGGATGGGGCTCTGAGCAACCTGATCTAGTTGAAGATGTTCCTGCCCATGGCCGGAGGGTTGGAACGAGATGAGCTTTAAAAGGTCCTGTCCAACCCAAACTATTCAATGATTCTATAAAAAACAGAGTCTAAGCCATTAGAATTCATCACATTGCTGCTGAAAAATACTCTCCAGTTCACAGTCCCCAGTGAGCCCTGATGTGGTGCTTCAGGCTTGTACCTCTAACAGTGACAGTGGAAACCTTGTCTGGGTCTGGGGACACTCTGCCTGCCCAGGGTTTAGCTCCTTCTTTTGCCAGGAGGGGACAAATGGATGGGATTTTGTCTCTGACCCTGCTTCAAAAGCTTCCTGACCACATCCCTGTTAAAAGAGCACCCACTGCTCACAGTGCTTACGTGCTTTGGTTAATTCCCAGTTTCGGGGACTCGGTGGAAGTTCGTGTTCACTCATGGTGTCCAGGAGATGGGCACGGAGTGACCCTGAAGGTCACTAGAAGGTGACTTTGTGGGGAAGGAGTGAGTCTCATCTGCCACCTGCCCGTGTGGCTGGGGTGGCTGAGGCAGGAGATGCCTGCCTGTGTCATACACAGGTGACAGAGCTACAGACCCTGGGGACACGGACCGGGCTGGAGACGCACAGTGGTGCAACACTGCGTCGGGTGGTGCAGGAACGCACACACAGACACGGAGATATAGAGAGATGTGTGATATATATAAATGTGTAATATATATAAATATATATATATACACACACAGACAGACACGCCGGCACGTGTGTGAGGCCGGAGAGGGCTGCTCCTGCTGGAGACAGTTTGACAGCTTGGCTGGGGACTGGGGACACCACCACTGACAACAAAATGGACACAAATCCGAAAACATCAGATACCATCACTCAGCATGGGGTAACCCACTGAAATGAGTGCTCAGTGGAAAAAACAAGCCTGTGGAGAGAAGGATATTTTACTGCAGGACATTGGTCATGGTTCTCACCCCAAAAGCACTTGTGCTGCCTGGCCCCACGGACCAGGGCAGGTGCAGGGATGGCTTTGTCCCCAGTGCCAGAGGCAAGGGGCAGAGCCCCAGCTGGAGGACATCAGGGACATCTGTCCCCTGTTTTGGATGTGTGCATGACCCAGCAGCAGCCATCCCTGTGCTGTGCTCACTTCTCACACCTCCCCATGCCCACCAGTGCTGGGACAGCAGAGGAGCAGTGCATGACTTTACCAGAGACTGGTGCTCCTGGAACTGCTCGTGAGCTGGATCCATGCACGCCAGCTGGAAGATCTCCTGTGGTGACAGTGGGCTCAGCGAGGGGAACCCACCTCGGCTGCTCCTGCAAACACAGCCCAGCTTCAGGGAGGCCACAGGTTGGGTGCTGCCATCACTGGGATCACCCCTCCAGCAGCTCAGAGCTGGGGAGCCCCAGGCCTGCCCCCCAGCTTGTTGAGACCCCATGTCTGAGACAAACATCATGGTCCCTGCAGAGCTGAAGTGGTGCCCAAGCAGGAGAGGACACCAGTGCCCTGAGTCCCGCAGCAGCAGTGGGACAGGACATCCCAAGAGTAGTGACAGAAATCCCCATTACCTCAGTCCCACCAGCCAGGGTGCTGGAATGCCCCACTGACCCTGCACCATCCACTGCTAAGAGTGCCAGGATGATCCTGCAGGAAGAGCATCCACAGACCCCCAGCCATCCCCCTTAGCCACCTCTGCTGCTGCTGGTGATGCTGACACACACCAGGTACCTGGAATCCTGCAAAAGCTTTGTGCCAGGAGAATTTTCCCTGCTCCCAGCAGCAATTTCGCCCTCTCTGCAGCCCAGTGCCAGCTCCAAGAAGGAAACAGGAACAGAACAGTGACAGGATCGCCTGTCTTCTCCAGGCAGTACTCACAGGCCCGAGAGGGTGTCCTGCTGGAGGTATGGCAGAGCCTTGGCGTTGGAGATGATTTCCTGGGGCAGAGAGGATGGCTCCATGCGCTGGAACATGGGGGCATTTTTCTGCATTGGAGAAAGGGAGAAACTGAGCCTGTAGGAAATGTGGATGAACATCCAGTGCTTCACCAAGCAAGCTCCCACCACTCAAAAAGAGGACACCGTGCTCTTGTTCCTGTCAAGGACTGAGGACGAACACAGACACTCCTTGTAGTCCCCAAACCCCAATCTGAACCATCATTTTCATCCCAGATGGCTGCCCGTTTGGGTTGGGAGGTGATGGGAAGCAGTGAGGGTGATCTGAACATCCCTGTCCTGCCCTCTCTGAGCCTCACCTGCTCCTCCAGCTGCTGCCGCTGCTTCTTCGCCTTGCTCTGCTTGTAGTAATCCATGATCATCATGGCTGCATATATTTTCCCAACAGTCAGGTCAGAGGCTGGGAGCATGAGGGGGAACAAAGTGGGGTCACTTGTGTTATTAGAGAAGGCACCAACATGAATCTTGGGAAGAGCCCTGCTGTGGGATACCCTGGTGACCCTCAGACTCTTCCCACCATTCCAAAAGAGTGCTGAGCAGCCAGACATTCCCCATGGAGATAAAATAAATGAAGAGGGCTTGAAATCATCATCCTCAGCCCCCAAGGCACACGTCCTCATCACATTATTAGGTGTGTTCAGCCTCCCTCCCCACTACGCTCCAGAGAGGATTTACAGGAGGCTGTGGCTTTGGCAGGAGTAGATCCCTGAAAACTGGGTGATTTTCCAGAGAGTTCCCAAGCAGAACAAACCCTTTCCCCACTTCTCCCTGAGCTGGGGATGGGTCTGGCCAGTCCCCACCTCCCTTTCAGAAGAAGTTGCTGTGGGGATGAGGGGAATTTGAAAGCAGAGACAGCCCCCCCAGAGACTCACTTTTTGGCATGGGTACCAACAGGTCAAGCATCTTCTGGGACAGGTGAGGCCAAATGGTCAGGATCTCCTTTTGAAGCTCAGAGTCCAACTGCTGCCAATCTGCACCACCTTCAACAGCAGGGGGCAAAAATGGCCCACACGTATCAAGCCCTGGCACCAGGGCCCAACCAATCCCCCTTTCCCATCCTGAAGTGAGGTTCACAAGTAGCACCCATCTCTCTGGGCTGGGAGGGCTATTTTGCATCAGCGAGCCTGGTCTTCTGCTCCCACAGGGAAACTTTCCTACCATCCCTTCCATATGTGCCTCCATCTCCCCATCCCCTGCCCTCCCACTCAAAGCTGCCACCTTCAAGCTTGCCTTGGGTCCGTCTCTGCAGCTCCAATCCTACTCCAGCCCACACACACCTGCTGCTGCCCCACTTTCTTTTTGCTGGTGAGCAGATCATGTGCTGGTGGAAGAGCAGCTCCACTTGGTAAACCCTGAGATGCTCGGAGAGGCTGTGCATGGAGAGCAGAGCTCTCTGACCAGGGGTTTGCTGAGCTCAGGAAGCCCCAGGTTCATCAGAAGCTGTCAACATGCCCCAACAGTGTCACCCCAAGGTAAAGGGCAATTTGGGTGAGCTGTGGGAGACCCAGGTTCAAATCTCTGCTTTGTCTAGAGGGGCCTGAACCCATCGTTGCCTGAGGACTGGCTTTTGGTGATGTCTTGCCCTGGGTTGGTTTTTCTTCCAATAGCTGAGCTGTTCCCAGGGGATGTTTTATTGAAAATGCCATGTTTCTGCAGGAAGTTTTTGATCTGATGAATCACAGCCTTTCCAGCAACAACAACAAAGCAGGTTTTCCTGATCTGAACATTTTATCTTCCCTGAGAGAGAGGTTTCTTTTCCCCACAGGCAAAGGAAGCCAAGCACACATTTTCCATCCTTGGTTTAGCTTTGTACATGGGGAGGAAGGGGAATTCTCTCTCTCCTCCATTACACAGTGGACATCAAGCTGTTTCTTTTCTCTAGAAACAGCTGCTAGTGAAGAAGCTGTTTCTACCTCTTCCCTAAAGAAATAGATTTTTTTTTTTTTAACAGAAAGTGGCAGAAATTTGCCTGTTAAGGTAATTCCTCCCATCCATGTGCATCCAGGCTCTGGGCAGCCAATCCCAAATTGGCTGTGAGGTCCTCAGCCTGGCCAAAGAGAAAGAGACTTTTTGCAAGGTGATAGGGCAAGGAAGAAGAATTTTCAGCTGAGTGAGGGTAGATTGAGATTGGATGTTAGGAAGAAACTCAGAGGGTGGTGAGGCCCTGGCACAGGTTGCCCAGAGAAGCTGTGGATGCCCCATCCATGGAAGTGTTCAAGGCCAGCTTGGATGGGTGGTGGAAGGTGTTCCTGCCCATGGCAGGGGGGGTGGAACAAGATGATCTCTAAGGCTCTTTCCAACACAAACCATTCTGGGATTCTATGAAAGGACGATGGTCACTCTTGCAACCCTGCTGGCTCTGTCCCCTCTCGGTGACAGCCTTTACCTTTGGCAATTTTGATGTCCAAGGCCGTGCGGATCAGCGCCATGAGGGTAGAGGTGAAGTGGACTGTCATGTCCTCGGCCACGGGCATGTTCATCAGCACCAGTCTCTGCGCAAGAGAGAGAAGAAAACAGCGGACGGAAAACAATATCGAAAAACACATCGACCAGGCTGGAGGAAAAGAAATTAAACATTAAACAAAAGGGAAAAAAAATAATAAAAATTAAAAAAAAAAAAATAAAAAGCAACAAAGAGTGTCAAAACAGCACAGCCAAAAAAGAAGGGCAAGGATCACCCCACCGCCCCCCCACCTCCCCGGCTCCTTCCACCCCAGGACACCGGCTCACTGCCTTCCAGGGCTCCTCCTGCACCCCAGGAACGGCCCCTGAGCCCCCCTCCCCACGGCACCGGGGCTGCCACAGCACCCCCTGGCACTTTTGGGAAGACACACCTGATCCATCAGGGATGCGGGCATGTGGGATGTGTGGGAAGGGGAGATGGGGCTCAGGTTTCCATTCCCGGGTGGTTTGGCTTTCCAGGTCTCAACCCTTCCCACCTGGGGCAGGGGAGAGGAGGGTCCCTAACCTTCAGGGACTTCAGATCGGCTGGATTCCTCTAGCATGCTACATCCTGGCGCTCCCTTTTTGCGTCTTTCAGAGATGAAGTTTGCCAGCACATGCAGGGGGTCCAAATTATCCATGGGTAGGGAAGGGAAAGGAAGGGAAGGCGAGGGTGGAAAAAGTGCAGGAGGAAAGAGAAAAGGGCAACCAAGGCAGGTTAGACACGCCATGCTCCTTCCCCACCCTGGGCAGGCAGGGTGCAAACCGAAGTGACCAGATCCACTTTCCAGAGAGTATATTTTGCTTTGTGAATACCTTAGGTCAGCCCTTCCCTGCCCATTCCTTCTCACCCAGCTTCTCATGTCCCTTTCCTGCTTTCAAGCCTCCTTTTTCCCCTGGAAAAGTCTGATGGTGGATGTATGCTTGTGTGAACAAACACGTGAGGGCTGGAGAGGGTGGAAGCGTGTTTGGAAGTGTGCAGGAATTCCCTTGTGCTAGCCCTGCTAAAAGGGCTGCAGGCAGCAGCCCATGGCCAAGAAAAACTCTGATTTCCTCCTGGACAACAGATCCTCCTGTAGCTCTGGGTCTTGTCCTGGCAGCTGCTGCCCCCAGAAAGTCCTGCAGCTCCCACAGCACATCCTCCACGGCTTCCCATGCTCCTGATCCATGCCTGCACAGCCAGGAGCTGGGAGCTGACTGACAGCCACCACTCCAGGTGGGACAACTCAGAGACGCCTTTGGAAGGCACCTGGCTTTGCCTTGCACAAGCCATCCCTGGGATAGCCCGTGCTGATGCTCCTGGCTCCTCACACACAGCAGGCCAGCTCCTGTGGGATTTGGGATCTGTCCTCATTGCCCAGCTGCTTCCTATCTCCCTGGGCTTCTGCACCATCTGTGATGAGGGTGGTTCCAAGCTGCTGGGGATGAACTCCTAAGGACATCTCACTCTCCTAACTGTGCTACAGGGTTGCTTCTCACCTTACAACCTCCAGCCCTCCCACTTCCACACTACTGCTGATCCTGACCGTCCTTTTCCCCTGGGAGCTGTGAGTGACCACGGCACCATCACATGTGTGGGCAGTGGAGACCAGCCAGCGTGGCCAGGGCTCTTGTGGGCATACCAGGCTCCCCAGGAGTGAGCCAAACACATGTTGGACACCCCAACAACTTCCCAGCTCCCCGGTCCCACCTCCCGCAGGTGCCCCGGCTCCTGCTCGGCTCTAACCCCCAGAGAAGGAAGGGTTGATCTACCTTATAGGCCACTTTGGAAGGACATCTCTTGCCGAGGCCTAGCGGTGGTGACATAAGAGTCAGCATTTCATACATCTCAGTGTAATGGATTCGGCCACTGCTCATGGAGGGGGAAGGGGAGGGAGGGAGATGCAGAGAGAGGAGGCATTCCCAGAGAGCAGAAAAACGTACAAACAAAAAAATAGTACAGGAAAAAACAGGAGAGAAAAAAAAAACAAACGGACAAACAGGAAAAGAACAGGAAACCCGTTAATCAAGGCAAATCATACATGAGAGACTGTCCTGATGTGGATTTATAGCACTGCTCACACAGACCCAGGAATGCTGGCAGAAAGAAACTCACCCCTCTCCTCTCTGCTGCTGGCCTCAAGTGCCTGTCTCACTACCAGCCTGGGACAACACCTCTGGTCTCAACCCCTCTCCTAAAGCCCTCCAGCAGCCCCCACCTTGTCCCACAGGTTCCAGGGCTGTGTGCGAGTGGTATAAATCAGATACACGGCACTCGAGCCATGGGTTATTTGAGATAAGGGTGGTTTGCACCACGGTGCTCCGTGGCCTCCGGAGCGTCTTCCCTCCCGGGGGGTGCCTGGTATTGCTTGGCATGGCCACCTAACCCATAGCCAAAGGCTGTGTATCCCCAGCTCGTGGGGTCTATGCAATTGGGAGGCAGCATCTTGCATAGAAGGCAGTGGGCCAGGGTCACTTGTCAAAGGAAGATGCCCAGTTGCTTCCGTCTGGCTCTGTGGATGGACCACTTTCCCACCATGCACCAGTGCAAAAGGCATGCTGAATCGGCTGGAAAAAAAAAACCGGGAGGAAAAGTTGGGCATGCCATGCTCCCGCCCTGGCTCTCTCCCACATGCGGCTGCAAGTTCCACCAGGTTGGAGTTTAAAGAGTCTCAGCAGAGGCAGCTGTTTTGGCCTTCCAACATTGGGGCTCGTTTGGGTTTCCCACGGGAGCAGTCAGGGCGGGACCCCCCCCCACGCTCCTCTGCTCCATAAGAACCTGCCTAGGTTTGCTGAGCAAAGAATGCTACCAAAAACGGGCCACCCGGTGCTGCCCTCTGCCAGGCTGGGATAGCTGGGCTGTGTCTCCCTCTCTCTGCACAACCACATCTCCCAGGGATTCTGGGCTTGGCCACCTCTTCTTCTGCTCATTCCAGGCTCCCAGCCTGCACTGCAAGGTTCAGGATGGTCAGGGCCAGGGCAACCTTGTGACACCAAAGACACTGACCCTCACAGCTGGAGAGGAGCCCATCTCAGCTGGGGTGCCCTGGAAGAGAGGGCACTGCTGAAAAGTTAAGCATCCCCATGGGATCCTGGCTTCTTCCCTAGAATGTGCTCAGAGCAGCACGGAAAGGGGAGATGAAATCTCCTCTCAGGTTTTGGAAGCAGCCTCCCCTGGTCAAAAAGGCCCCTACCGAGGTAAGTCCTGACATTTCAGATGTGAACAGACCTGGTGACAGGAGCTGTTTGGGGTGCAGGCACAGAACACACTGGGCCAGTCACAGCCAAAAGATGATTGGTGAGAACGCTGGAGAATGATAAGCAGGATGATCACGAGGAAATATCCAGGAGTCTGTAAGCAGCACCTTGTCAGTGCTGGATGTGCAAAAACTCAGGGTGAGATGACTAAAATTTTCATGTATGAATTCAGTGCAAAAAAGGAAGCAAGACAGTGATCTTCCACCCATCCTTCCTGGCATGGGTAGTTTTGGGGAACCCAGCACAAAACAGCCACTGCCTTTCATACTGAGATACTCAGTGAAGGAGGAATGGATTCCATGAAAGGAAGACTTTGTGTCAGTGACCAAGATGGATCACGTGAGAACTGCACACTTTGCTGCTGCTCCTCAGAGCAGAGATCTTGGAGCTTTCTGAGCAGCACAGGGCGAAGCACAGCCAGGCACATGGAATGACATCCACCTGAGCAGGATGGCTCCCAAGAGCTGGTCCAAGTACAGGCACATCTGGGATGGGGGATGTGACACATCTCTCCATGTCTGGACAGAGATGTGACCCATGGCTACAGCACAAGGTGGCCCATAAAACCACCAGGGATTAATGGCTTGGCCCTGAGAGAACCCTGTGAGTGGCAGAGGAGGAAATGTGGGAGACAGGACATCTGTCCTCCTGTGGTCAGGAAATAAGCACTGTGCCACACAGGCTGGTAGGAAGGGAGCACCAGAACAGCGAGCGCTGTGAGAGTAGGTTCAGGAAGAGGTGATGTCCACAGGGATGTCATCTATGGAGCATTCACCTGACAGGCAGGGCAGGGTCACTGAACTGAAAGGTGTGAGAGCTGGCTTGGCCCCTTGGGATCTGGCAAGATGCAACAATCACATGGATTTCTTTTCATCTTTTGGGAACTGTTCCGGGGCAATAGGAACCCCTGAAAATCTCATTTTCTTGAAATATCTTCTGCACAGGGAGGAGGAGACCAAGGTAACACAAGGTGGAGATGGGGATGGTCTCCCACAGGTGACAACAGAAGCTGTTCTCAGGACTCTTTGCCTCTGCCTCCCCTTGAGTTTATCCACCTTCACCCATCCATAGTCAGCAGAATGCCCAGATAGCTCCAGAGCTCCCTCTTCCTAGGAAGCTTCACAGGTACCTGTCTGAGTGATCCAGCTTAGGAGAGCAGCATCTGCCAGCAGAGCCCTGTTGAGAAGGACCCACCACTCCCTCCCAAAGGCGTCTTCTGCCTGCAGGGGCCTGGCAAGTGTCCTCAGCCAAGCTGCCATCTTTTACCAGGGATGCAGCAGCAGAGAAAAGTGGAAAGACTCCAAGGAGCCCTTCCTGGAACAGATGAGCCATCTGAGATTCTTGCAAGAAGTCTCCTGTTTGTGAATATGTGTTCCTAAATGAGATTACCCATCATCCAGGCCTTGTCTTCTTTGTGCTGCTTTGCTTCTGGCAAAACCATCCCCATGTCCAGCTGTGGAGGGTGATCGAGCTGTGCCAGCGATGTCAGCTGGAAGAAAAGCCTTTCTGATGTTTCCAGAAGGAAGTAGTGACTACACCAGGCTGCACCAAGGAGCCCTCTTCCTCTGCAGAGGCAAGAGCAAGGGCTGGGGTTGTCTGAGCTTCCCTCGTACACCTCAGATGCCATGAGGGATGCAGAAGGAAGAGCAAGCTCTGTGATTCATCCTTTCATGCCATAGGCACAGACAGAGGTGTCGTGGCACGGGAAGAACGTGGCAGGTGCAGGATTTTGCTCAACTGTTTCCCCAAAATAAAATTTAAAAAACCCTCAGCAAGTCAGAGGGACACAAAGAGACCAAATCGCTGCCCTGTACTCATGTTCAGCAGCCAGGAACTGAGCTCAAGGGAGAGAAGCTGTCAAGCTCCAGAGGTGTGCTCTGGTGTCACCATCTCCCAGGCAGATCCAGCAAGCTATGTGCAAGACTAGCAAGTCCTGCTGCCCAGAGACATGGTTGTTTGTCCTCCGAAGTGCCACACTTGAGGACAGGGTTGTTGGGTACAGCACAGCATCCCCCCAGGGACAGGGGTCACCCTGGCCTCCTCATCCTCTCCCAGCTCTCACTGTCCAAAACAACAGCAAAGTCCCCAACATCCTCCAGCCTTTGCTCCCCCTTCCCTCCTGAGGAGCAAACCCCATCTAAGCCCTCCCAAAAGCCTCGTTGTCCCACGTGAGGTGCTTTGAGAAGTTGAGCAGAGACAGTGGCATTTGGCCTGGCACCCCTCAGGGCTCTCTGCACAGTGGAACTGGGGCAGGGGGCTGGTTGGGGGCACAATTTGTCAAAACCCACCCCAGAAGGCTCTGAGCCCCCCCTGGCCCCACTGATGCCTCCCCAGGAGGGGAACAGCTGCTGGCTCTGGGAGGCAGTGGACCTCTTTAAACTCGAAGGAAAGCAACGTCAGGGTTCCCTGGGGAGGTGCGGTGGCAGTGGAGCGGGGGAAGGAGGGGTGGATGGTGTGTCCCGTGGCCAGGTTGTGGCGGAGGACTGGGAGGCAAACCTTGCACGCCACCCTGTAGGGGCAGTTCTCTCCTAGGCCCAGAGGAGGCGAGATCACCCGTACTAATTTGTACATATCCTTATACGAGATCCTGCCGCTGCAAAGGAAGCACAGGTGGGTTAATAGGACACTGAGAGGGCGGAGGGGAGGATGGAGAGCTTAACGGGGTATGCTGGGGCCATCTGTGGGGCCAGAGCCCCAGCAGAGCACAGCTCTTCTCCTTCTGGCTCTGTCAGACTCAGAGAGGAGAAAGCTGTAAGCATCAGCTACTGCCTTTTCCACCATGAGAGTTGGCTCATATCTCCTCACACTGTCCCATCTTCAACCTGGAGAAGGACAGTTTTGGTGGTGGACACCATCCCATCACCCTTCCTCATCGTGCCCCTGACCCCTGCACCTGGTGGGAGAGGGCTGGGATTTTAGACAGGGTGAGCCTGCAGCTTGGTTGGCTTCTGACCCATGGAGTTGTGCCCCATCACATCACCAGAGCCCCTGTCCTCACACAGCCAGCTCACTGAGACCCACAAGGTCCCAGTGAGGTTGGCAGCTGAGCCACTTGTGTCTCCAAGATCTGGGGAACCTGAGACAGGGAGGGATAATGTGACCAGCTGGTGGCTGTGGCACCGGGGGCTCCCAAGTCCAGTCCTGTGCTCCAACCACCAGCTCACACTCTGCCAAGGGTGCACATTATTAGAAGCAAACCTTCCCAAACACACCCCCCTTTTCTCCCACGGAAGCACATCTGCCCAGAGCCGGTGCAGCCATCCCAGGATACGGCTGTATCCTCCCACACCACAGAAACAAGGAAGCAGCCGAGGCAGAGAGCTGGCAGGAGGGGGTGCAGGATGCTGAGCTCCCCACTCTGCTCCAGCCCAGAGCCCTTTGGGAAGTGGGATCGCGTGGGGTGGAAGTGCTGAGGTGCAGCTGCTGCAGCCTCCCGGGCATCCTTGGACAAGCTTGGAGGGAAACCACACGGGGAGGCAAAGAGCAGCATCACCATCCTACCCAGTGCCTTTGCCTCTGGTTTCTCCAGGCTCTTCTGCCATCCCCTCTCCATCGCTGGCCAGAGATGAAGAACCAACAAGAACCCAACCATCTGGAAAAACCCATCCCGGCTCCCCCCTGGTGCTGGATGCTCTTCCCGTGAGAGCTCCGTGTGACGGTGACGCTGTTGGGATGCAGCACTCCGCCCCACGCAGGCGGTGGGAGCTGTGGGGATGTACTCACCCGTTCCTCCCCAGCACCAGGGCCGGGGCTGCCACCACTGCCTCCTGCGTCCCCTAACCACTGGCTACAAGCATGGCTTGCTCAGCAATCAAAGGGGCACATGGCATGGACAGGACAGCTCAGGCTTGTTTTACAGTAACTCCTGAACACCGAGGCCACCAGCATGGGAGATGAGAGTGAATCAAGGGCCTGGTGTGAAGAAACCCTTCCCAAGAGCCACCTCACAGCAAACAGCTGGGTGTTTCACTGCTCCACCTCCTCTCCTTTCTCTGGTTGGAGCTGATATTGGGCATAAAAAAATACCTTGGCTGGGGCTGGTCTCCTGCAGCAGGACATGAAGAGTGGAGGCAAAGTGTCTCCAAAAGGAGAGTGTGTGGTTGCCAAGGGCTCTGGAGTTAAGATGGCACAGGCTCCCTGGCAGTGGTGGATCATGGCTCCGAAGAGGCCCTGGGCTCTGGAAGGGGCCACATGAGGCACCCTGGCTCAGTGAAGGGTAAACACACACCCAGAGCTGCCAAGGGTCCCCCATTGCTGTAGGGATGCTTGGGACCATCCAAGGAGGAGGAGCAGTGGAGAACAAGGCCTCTGCAGCAGCAGGAGCAGAGCCAAAGTCTGGCCACGCAGGGTACGTACGGCCCCTGTGAGCCCAGCCCGCTGCTGGGAACAGGCCCTGCTCTCCAAGGTGCTCATCAGCGAGGGCAGGAGTCCAGGAGCCAAAGCCCTCCCACCTTCAGAGGGGTGAGCAGGCTGGCCAGCACAGGAACACAGCTCCCCAAACACACCCCACACAATGTCCTCTGCAGGTGGCTTGGCAGGAGTCCAGCACATCCCCACCAGTGGGAACAAGCCCCGCTCAGCCCTGCTCTTATCAGGAGCTGGGGGTGCTGGGGACCAAGGGGCAGAGCTCATCTCAGGGCAGAAGATCTTAGCTGGTGCATGGGAACAGGAAAGGAGGCTGAGAGGGATCTGCCTGCTGGGCAGGGAGGAGAGGAAGAGCAGGAACATCCAGCACTGAGGATGAACACTGTGGCAAACTGAACATCACACAAGACGCCTGTGCCACCAACCACTATAGGAACCAGCTGCTGCCCTTGTAATGACCATGGGTGACAGCAGCACATCCCTGGCTATGCCAGACATCACTGAGAACTATGGGTTTAGTAGGAGAACGCAGAGACCCTCGTTTAAAACCAGCTCTGAGAGGTTGCTCGGGAGAGAAGGAGCTGGCTACATACCACGCTGCTCGGTCATACTCTGCCCAGATCCGGACAAACTCATCCAGATGGTGAGGGCCCAGGATGGAGGAATCCCGTGTCAGGTATTCAAAGTTGTCCATGATGACTGCCACAAACAGGTTGAGCATCTAAATAAAAGGGAAAAAGGCAGAGAAAAAGGAAAGTGGGGGGAGAGGGAGCAGAGAAGAAAGAGTGATTGTGGGAAGGTGATGGAAGACGACCTGATGGCTGGGGTGCTGACGAGGGGGATCCCCAGAGCTCTCAGAGGAAGTAACTCACCAGGAAGGAGCAGAAGAAGATGAAGGACACAAAGTAAACGTAGGCCAGGTCGGTGCCGCAGCGCTCATTCTCGTTCTGCCCGGACGTGGCTGTCGTGTCCGGCTCGCAGCCTTTGCCCTCCAGGCAGGATAGCATGATCTCCTGCCACGCCTCGCCGGTGGCACTCCTGTTCCCAACACAACCCTGTCAGCAGCTCATGGTGGCACGGGATGGAGTCAGGATGCTCCCAGGAGAAACCTCGCCACTCCCTGCCCAAATTAAACACCTCTCTGGCATGTGGAAGAACATCTTCCATGGCTGCTCACCTGAAGAGGAGCATGAGGGAGCCCAAGAAGCTGCGGAAGTTGTTGTGCCGGTTAATGTGGCTTTCCTCATCTAGTTTGATATTGCCAAAAACCTACAGAAGGGAGAAAAAGGGCTCAGCTCTTCAGCCAAGAGTTTGTCGGCCAGGGAAGCAACTGCATGCTCACATTGGGTCCTTGAAAACATTCCAGCTCAGGCTGGACAGGGCTCTGAGCAACCCGGTCTGGCTGAAGATGTCCCTGCCAGGGGGTCGGACAAGATGACCTTTAAAGTCCCTTCCAACCCAAACCATTCTCTGACTCTGTGATTCCATGAAAACTATCCCAGCAAACACAGGCTGGTGCACAACCAGTGTGCCAAGAAGCTGGTGCCAGGCAGCCATCGAGGAAGGAGACTCTCCTCTCCTTGGCAGGCATTTGCTGTGGGTGGCAAAGGCTGCGAGAGGCTGAGCTACCATGGAAACAGGAGCATGGAGGGCCTGGGATCAGCAGAGTCCAGCCATTCCACGTCCATCCCTCCATGCCATCTGAGCACCACGTGGCACCCAGCAGCCCCAAGTATGCTGGAGGTGCAGGGACAAAGTCCCACCATGCTGGGTGGATGCTGGGTCACAGCCCTGGGTGCTCACAGGAGCTTTTCCCTTGGTGGAGAAATGGACCATGATGCTGGGGTCAGGCACAGCAGTGCAAACAGGGTGGGGAAGGGCTCAGGGAGGGAGGGACAGACATTATCATCCCCAGGGCCAAGAGACGCAACAAAGCTCAAAATATGGACAATATTCTAACAACAACCCTCAGCCAAGGCCGTGGTAAGACATAACGAACATTCGTAAAGGGCCTGAAATTGGAAAAATGTGCTGTTATTACAGTTAAATATTTATTCCCCTTTCCCTGAACCTAAAAATACACCAACTGCAGAGTATTTTTTCCCTGTACAGGTTTTTTGGAATGTGTAATTGTAGAATATTTTCTGCCTCCAGCTATTTTGCTCAAATAACACCCACAGACTTTACTGCTTGGGGATTTGTTCACAATGGTGTTAAAAAAAAATTTAAAAAATAAATCTAATACTACCACCCGGCAGGGAGGGGGGCTGAGTCAGATGGTGGCTGTTCAGGAGAACACCTGGAGCCGGTGCTGAGGTGTGTAGGACAGGGTGGCAAAAACCAGCCACGGCACTGGAAGATCCTAAACAGCAGCGCTGCCAAGCAGCACAAGCCCGAGGCCACTGTCACCTCAAAATCAGCTCCTGATTTTGATACTGCAGCAGCTCCTTGGGCAGCTCCACATCCCCAGTGCTCGTCGTTGAGGACACTTTGTCACATCTCCAGCATGGGATTTAGTCACAGCAGAGGCGAGCCAGCCCCGCAGCACGTGCAGAGCTGAGGGGTTCAGCTCACGTGCCTCTTATTCACCATGTGGAGCCTGCGAAGCTGACGTCTCCCTGTGCTCTGCAGACCCCCGACCAGCTGGGAGGTCGTGGCAGGGCCCTAAATGTGAGCACCCAAACAGACCATCAGTGGTGCAGCTACAGGGACAAGATGGATGGCGGGTGCCCAGCTGAGTCCCCAAGGCCACATCTCCAGAGGTACCAGCTGGGAAGGCAGTTGTGGAGCTTGATTGAACAAGACCATGGCAGTTTCCCCAGAGTATGTGGCCCTGCAGCTCCCAAAGAAGCTGTCCCATCCTCAGCACCTCCCTGGGCACTGTGAGTGGGCGCAGCAATGACAGGCAGGCACAAGGGTTGCTCCTGGGCGTAGCGCTGGGGAGCTGGGGACATGCTGGTGTCACTGTCCATGCCAGAGGGATGCACACGGACGTGTCTGTCTCACCTGCATCCCAATGATGGCGTAGATGAAGAAAAGCATGGCAATCAGGAGGCAGACATAGGGGAGTGCCTGCAAAAGAAGCAGATGAGTCATCTCATCAAACACAGGTCCAACCCCAGAGCAGTACAAAACACACAGGTAAGTTGTGCTGCTCCATCTCTCCTACAAGACCTTGGGAACAGCCCTTATTTGGGAGCAGCTGCCAACAGGACTGACCTTGAAGGACTGCACAAACGTCCAGAGCAGGATGCGGATGGTGTAACCCTGGCGGAGCAGCTTGATGAGCCGAGCAGCCCGGAAAAGCTTCAGGAAGCTCATGTTGAAGCTGCTGGTGTTCACCAGCTGGGAGGAGATTAGAGGGTCAGAGGGAGATGGGAGCCTGCCCCACTACCCTACACCCTGCTGCTCCCAGCCCCTGCTTCACCTTGGTGTCCGTCAGGATGATCTCCGTAATGCTGCCGATGACCGTGATGAAGTCAAATATGTTCCAGGTATCCCGGAAATAATTCTGTGAAAGAGAGGAGAGAGGGAATGTGGATTTGAGCTCAGGGATGGCAGGTCTGAAGGGTGCTGGGCCATGGGCCAAAGCTGCTCATGGGCAATGGTGGAGACCTCACAGTCCATTTGTATGCAGCTGTGGTCTGGAACACCGTCCTGCATCCGAGACAGTGGCAGACCTGAGCGTGTCTGCTGCAAGCAGCTTCTCCTGGGAGAGGATTCATGCATCCAACAGACCACTCTGGCAAACGGGAGCAGGAAAAGTAGCCACAGCCCAGGTCAGGCTGCAACAGCTCATCATGTTGACCTTCACAGCCAGCAGGCTGCTTTGCCCTCCTCTTCACAGATACCTGAACACCGCTCAGCCCCTGCTACTGGTGCAGCAGCTGGTGCAAGACTGAACGTGACCATGACTGGTGCTACTGGGAGCAAGAAGGGTGGCTAGAAACCCTCCTAAGAGTGGACTTTATCTCCCATAAGCAGCAAAAAACAGCTGAAGAAAAAGCAATCTGTGGTTTCAAGTGCCAGATGAGCAGCTGGGAACTTGACAACTGTGAATCAGTCAGGGAGGTCTCATTGCTGCTCAGGTCTGGTCCAACTGGTACAGCCCGAAGACAGAAGTGCACCAGCACCTCCAGACTTGTGGGGACAATGGAGCACAGCCACCAGCATGTGCAGCAGCAGTGGGCTCTAACAGAGCAGCAGCACAGAACATGCAGGGTCCAGGCACAGAGTACAAGGCAAGAAGTAAAGCATCCGTGTGGCTTCCCCGACAGCATCCAGCAGTGGGAAGTGCAATGAGGACCAAAGGATTCCAGCCTAAAAGCAGCTCTCAGGCCAGGATCCAAAGTACGGGGCAGCAACCTCGTATTATTAACACCTTCCCTCTATGATCTGTGCACTACCAAAGTGCAAATTAACACCCTCATAAAGAACAGGAACAGGCACTCACCAGGAAGCCGAAAGCGATGATCTTGAGGACGCACTCCAAGGAGAACACCATGGTGAAGGCAATGTTCAGGTACTTCAGGGCCAGCTCATAGGTGTATGGAGCAGAGTAGTACTGATGGAAACAGAGACAGTGCTAGCCAGGAGAGGGCCTGCCAGCCTCTTGGCTGATGACTGTCCCAGCACAGACCCGGCAGTGGCCTGTTTGCTGCCCTGGCTGCCTCAAGAATTCCTTCCTTTCTTCACCCCTCCCTCAGGACAGACCTGTGGTGGTCCATGTTCCTTGCCCAGGGGGCAACAAGAACATCTCCTTACTCTCTTCACCCCTCTCCCAGGACAGATACCATTTCATCTAAGAAGGGAGCACAGAGGAAATCCAGATCTGCCTGCAGTAATTAAGAGGTCTTAATTTGGGTCATTTATTTTAGAAAAGATGCCACCTCCAGTTAGGGTCCTGTGTTGTTTCAAGTGGCTGTACCAAGGGAATAGACACACAGACGCTTGTCTCAAAGCATCTCCACAACCAAAATACCCTCTGCTCCCCTCCTGATTGATCCTACTGCTCCAAACCAAGAGGACAGACTCACTCTGACCACCAGCTCACCTTCATCATGAGCACCACGGTGTTGAGCGCTATCATGGCCATGATGGTGTACTCGAAGGACGGGGACACCACGAAGTGCCACACGCGGTACTGGAAGGTGTGCCTGTTCTGGGGCATGTACCGCGTCAGGGGCTTGGCGCTGATGGCAAAGTCAATACAGGCCCTCTGCAATGAAACAATGCCCATCAGACCCCGGCCCGTGGACCCTTGGGAGGTGGTGGCTGCTGTGCTTCTTTCCTCCATAATCTGGGAAGGCAGCTGGCTCATGGGTTTCTCACCTTTTCAATATTAAGGGAGTTCCAAGTTCCCAAATTGCTAAAAACCCCATGGAAATGTCCTCGTTCCCCCTCCCCAGACCATACCTCGTTCTTCTCCAGACTGCACTCCTCCATCATTTTGTCTCCTTGCTCTTGGAATGTGATGATGATGAGAGCCACGAAAATGTTGACGAAGAAGAAAGGGAAGACCACAAAGTAGACGACATAAAAAATGGACATCTCCATGCGGTTGCTGCGGCTGGGCCCACGGTCCTCCTCCGTCACATCCACCGAGTGCTGCAGCACCCTGTGGGCAGAGAGGTGAAGAAAAGCAACCAGGGATATGTCCATCACTTCCAAGGGCACCCAGCTCTGTCTCTCCATGCTTGTGCAATGACAAGGTAAAGCTCTGTCCTAATCTGTTTTCAAGGATGACCCTTTTAAATGGCTACAGCTTGTTTTATGGTGCTTTGCTGTGCCCCTGATGAAAAATGGATTTTCCTGTGCTCTGCACACAGAGAAAAATATTGTCCAAACTCACAAGGGCATTTAGAGAGATCTAGTCCTACTGTTATTCCCTAATATTGACCTAAAATATATCTCTGGGCCACACAGAATAGGGATTATGCATCATTCACTCCCTAAGGAAGAAGCTAACCCCAGCCACAGCCACAGCCTCATAGTGGGGCTAAAAGCTCTGTTGCACTGGTATAATTTGTTATTCTTCTCCCCCTCCCTCCTCAGCAGCTCCTCTCAGTCCCACTGGGTGTAACCTGACCACCCCAACAGGAATGAGACCACCCCTATTCAAGGGGATGAACTGAGCAGAACACTCACTGGGGCCACCCCTCGCCAGTGGACACTGTGAACAGGGTGAGCAGAGCCCAGATGATATTGTCATAGTGAAACTCGTGCCGCTTCCACTCCCGGCATTTCACCTCCATCTTGTTCTTCTCGTGGTCCACGTAGTTCCCTCTGCAAGGTTGGGAGGGAGAGTGACCTTGGGTTTTGGGTTGCCAGAGTGTGGGATGGTGGGTTTGAACCCTGGGGGCAGCGTGGGTATGTGCAGGGGTCACCCTTCCTCCCGCAGGGAAAAACAGGGAGAAACTGCATAACAACCATGAGGAAGGGGAGAGAGCAGGGGAAAGTAAAACAGAAGAGAGAAAGAGGAAAGAACAGGAGCTCAGGACATGCTGTCCACCCCACGAGCAAGTCATGGCCAAGGACTTAATGGGGAACCACAGCAGACATGACCCAGCACCCTGGCCTTGCCAGAGGGGTCAGCAGCACCAGACCCACTGCACAGGGCACCCACATGCAGTCCTTCTGCGTGTCCTTCGAGCTGTCAGTGCAGTAGAAGAACTTCCCCTTGAAGAGCTGCACGGCGATGACAGCGAAGATGAACATGAAGAGCTTGTAGACAATGAGGATGTTGAAGACGTTCTTGAGGGATGTCACAACGCAGTCAAACACGGCCTGAAAGAGAGAGCAGAGCTCACCCTGAGGAACCCACAGCACTGGGAAAGGGCAGGACCAAGACCAGGATACTTGGTGGGAAAAGAGGGAAAGAGCTGGGCCTTCTCCCAGGCCAAAAGCTATTTTGTGAATGAGGTTAATGCCCAGAGGACCCACAGCACACCTGTAGGCACCATGCAGCCCCAGAGACAGCACCAGGGATGGATATTTGTAGCCTCAGTGTTCTCTGCAACCAGGGAAGCAGACAGGGGGCCATCCTAATGATGCAATTAGCAGCACTCAAGACTAATTAGTTAACACTTCATCATTTCTCATCACCCCAAATAACAAGGCAGAGCAAATACCTCTGCCTGCCACAGCAGCATGTTCCTTAGTGCTCTCAGCCCTGGTTCTCACAGCACCTTGAGTGGGGATTATCCTTATCCCTGCTTCATGGTGGAGACAGACACTTCCAGAAATGAACTGACACAGGCTGACTCCATCCACTGATCAGGAAGAAATGCTGAGGTCAAGCCCCATGTTTCTGGGCTGCCACCCCAGCTCTCATCAATCAGCCAAACCACTTACAAGTAAGAAAAAAGGATTTCCTGGGTCTCTTACTCTTTTTTTGGCTCTGTACCCTATCAGCTAAGGCAGGGAAATAGATAATCCTACCTGTGATGCAGAAATAATCCCATTATTGAGATGGGGAATCCCTCTCCAGTGCAACACCATGACAGCACACCACACAACACTCCGAGTTGTTTGCAACCTGCTCTGGTGGGAAAGATCACAGGCTTTGGAAAGAGATTTGAGCTATCCAAGACTAGGGCAGCCTATTTTTCAGGAGCACATCTGGGCTTTGCTCCATTTTGTCCACTCAAGCCCCACTTTCCCTAGCAGATGAACTACTTCTGGACACCTTGCAGTGGTCCAGGCTTGCTTTTAATAACTCATTGCACTTCCAGACATGAAGCAGCCTGAAGGGTGTTGTGGTTGCAGATGGGGCTCCTAAAATACGCAAAAAGCTTTGAAAACAACTTGTTGGTTGCACACAAGCAAATCACTGTGTGTGACCCCTGCTCCCAGCAGTCCATGCAGGAGAAGAAGATGTAAGGCAGGAGATGGAGCTCGTTACCTTCAGCTTGGGCAGTCTCTTGATGGTTTTCAGGGGCCTCAAGACCCGCAGCACACGGAGAGACTTGATGGTCTTGATATCCCGGCCCTTGTTGGTCCTGCCACGTTGGAGGGAGGCACACGCACCCAAAAATGGAACAGAGAGACAATAACCCTGTAGACCTGGGGGCCCTGAGGCATTAAACTGCCAACAACACCTCTCCAGCACGTGTGAAGATGGGAACAGGAGGAGCCCAAACGTGCGATTGCTGAGTGCTCAGCCCACCTAAACGCGTCTCCTCCAGCACGCTGACAGCTGGCAGAGATGGAAAACAAGGCAATCCTCTCTTTCCCGGAATTAGCAACCTTCCAGTGACCTCAATAAACCCCTGGCTGTGGGAAGCAATGCCAGGGCGGGGGCAGGCAGTGCCAGGAGGCTTGCAGGGCAAAGGCAGCATGAGGAGGTTTGCTTCCCTCCTTCAGGCACCTGCTGTTGGCAAATGGGGCTTGCACAGGGTCACCACCACTGCAAATTTTTTCCTATCAGTTACAAGTTCATAATAAAATGAGAGAGGTGCTCTCAATGGGGTCTACCTTGCCAGGGAAATTGTGTATGCCACATCTCTGGAAGTGTTCCAGGCAAAGTTTGATGGGGCCCTGAACAATTGGGTCTACTGGAAGGTGTCCCTGCCCAAGGCAGAGGGATTGGACCCTTGGAAGAGTCTCTAAGGTCTCTCCAGATTAGGGCTACTCTTGCCTTCACCCCAAAGCAGCTGAGGGAGGCAGAGCTTACCAGCAGAATTCTTTAGAAAAGCCCCCTCGTGACCCTCATTTCTTGAATATGATGATTATTCCCCAACACAATACCAGGGGTTTTTTTCTTGTCTTTTATCTAAAGACTGGATCTCAGGGTGGAGCAGCAAGGTCCTGGCAAAGGTGGCACAGCTTGGATCCACCAGGCACCCTTGAAAAATGTCAAGGAAATTACTTGCAACAACAGATGCTCCCAATTACACAGCTCCTTGGCGAGGGTTAATGCAACAGGGAGTACAATAATGGGCTTAATCATTATGAGATGTAAACAAAACCACTAATTAATAGCCCTCCATAGGAGCACAGCCCTTACACGCATGGGAAGCAACTGTTCAAACGGACCTAGGACTCACTTTAGTCCTGCTTTGCTGAGTATCAGGGCCTGGATAAGGGGCTGGGGCATGTGACTGAGGGAGGGGGTGAGGGTTTGAGGGCACCACTCAGCTGGTGCAAGTTGTCACCAAGCACACCCCAACTGCAGTGGCTGACACCTGCTGAGGGGGGGATCTCTTCGTGATCTCACTCAGGAGCCCCTGCAGAGCAGTGTGCTGCAGTCCCTGAAAATGCAGCTCAGGGTCAGCTCAGGTGTCAGACAGAGTGACATCCACCTGCACCCATCCCCCTGCATCCCCAAGGAACAGCATCCCACAATATCTCAAGTGCCATAGTTACCCCAAAGCATTCCTGTCGGCGATCCAGCCCAGCAGCCACCAAGCAGCACCAGCAGAGAGATGGAAAAAGAAAGAGAGGAAGAAGGTAAGAAAAGCATCATGGGAGCTGCATGGGGACCCTGCAGCAGCTGTCCACCACCCCAGACCTCGGGTGAACGGCAAGATGAGTAGACCACGTTGTGCCCTTCAGCATGGGGCATGTCTCCAGGGAGGGACTCATCCAGAAGCCACTCCTGCCCTCCTTGCTGGAGGTCTTGGGTGGGGGGCACACGGTGAAAGCTCTGCTGCGAGAGGAACCTGCATGGAGTGGGACAGTGGGCAACAGCAGGAAGGCACATGGTCTTCCTTAGCCAGGAGTGGTGGGGGGACCATGAGTCAAAGGCAGGAACCTCCAGGGGAACCTACCTGCAAAGCCACAATGGTTCCCATCCAAATTCTGCTAAATCATCTCTATGGAGAACTCTGCTGATTTAGAGCTGCAGTGCAGGATCTCCTGCAAGCCAGCAGGACACTCACTTGGACAAGCCAAGGTGGGCTCCAAGGTCCCTGGCTGTAACCAAGCCTCTGTCCTTGTTTAAGCCAAGTGCCTGCCATGTGCACACAGAGTGCTCGGCACTGGGTAAAACATTTCCTAAAACACATGAAACCAACCCCAGCCCCTGGCTGTGTGTTAGTCCAACATGTGGGAGGTGTGCTTAAAAGGTGACAATTTAACTTTGCAGCACTTCTGTGGTGGGACCTCTGTCCTGACCTGCCTCATACCAGGTTATTTTGCAGTACATATGGGTCCTTCTTGTGTCCAGACCCCGGTGACAATGGGCACAAGGAGATGCTGCAAGGAAAGAGGCACCTCTGCTGGGTAATCTGCCTTTGCACATCAAGGGCAAGGGCTCTACACTGACCCCTCAACCTCTCCAGCAACCTTTTCACCACCTCTGGGCAGAGCTGCAAAACTGCTGTGAAATGCCTCCTTGGAGGGAGGCAAAGGCGAGCAGGGTTGTTAGTTGTGGTTCTGGTTATTTCAGCCAATTTAATTTGAAGTCTTTGGAGATCTACAGCTTTTTATTTAGGCTGTGTACGGATTGATGTATTAGCTTTCCATGTGGAGAGCTGTGGTTAATGGAGACAGCCTCTCTCTCAGGATGTGTGGGCTCCGAGGGAGCAGTGGACACGGCACAATGGCACACAGAGATGCCTTTGTGGGTGGACACTTGATTATCAGTGATTTGGACATGGCACGGACAGCCAGTGGGTGATGGTGACACTGCTGAACCAGCTCAAAGAGGTCCTGCTGTGCCCAGAGCCACCCAGAACCCCTGTGGGAAAACCAAAGCCCAGAGGGGAGGCAAAAGGGGCAGGAAACCTGCAAGGCACATGCCAACACTCCTGCTGGGAGGTGCTGGACTCAGTCACCAGCTGCTCTCATCCAGGTGATCACCGCAGCCACTCCATGGGCACTGCTCTTCCCACCCAGCACCATGGAGGAGAGGAGAAGGAGGACACTCCCCCTGCCCCACATCAAAGAGCTTACAGAGGGAGAAGAAAAGGAGACAGATTGAAACATCACCACCAGAATTTTCCCCTGGAGACCAGGAGGGAGGGTGGGAGGCAGGGCAGCGGGCTGGCACATGGAGAGCTGGTGAACATCCTGTTGCTCCCGCAGCTGTGGTGGTGCTGGGCTGCTGAGGGGAGAGGCAGGTGTTCTTATAAATGCTTTATAATGTATGAACCCATCAGAAATCACCATGGTGCCTTTGTTCCTTCCACTCCTGAAAGCATGAGATCATCTCCTCCAGCAGGAGCCACGCTGGAGGTGGGGCAGACGGACAACCCTGCAGGTTTACATTACAAAGAGCCCCCTCGTCCATGGCACAAGCTGCTCAGTATCCATCCAGCTACGGCTGCAAGAGAGAGCAGGAGACGCCAGTGCTTGCTGTAAACATGTGTGGAGATGCCAAGGCCTTCTCCATGGAAGGGCTTCGGTGCCACGGCCGATGGGGGTGCTCACCCTCGAGAATTCAGCTGCCCCATGCCCAGAGGGAGGATGGGTGGAGGCAGGCAGGTGGCAAGCGGGGCTGGAAGGTGCCAGGCAGCTTCCCCACATGCTTGGTGCTAGGCCCTGCCATCTCCAGGGGCCACCGCAGGAATTGTGCCACCCTCGTGGGATGAGGGCAAGGGGACAGTGAATGATTATTGTACATTGGTGAGGACATACATCCACCCAGGAGCAGGCTGAGCCAACTACTTGTGCTTCTTCAGCCATCAGAATTCTTGATGGAAGTTGCTTTGGAAGGAAAAGGCTCCCTTTGTCCTCCTCAAACCACTCAGTGCATCTTCAGGCTGCTGATGCCCTTGAGCCCCGCCAGACAAGCTCTGAGGGGCTGCCCCGGCAGAGAAGGAATCAGCAAGGCCCTGGAGATGCTTGATCCACCCTCGTGGTGGCCTGTGTGGCCTTACAGAGGCTCAGAGCATTGTCCTCAGCCAGCAGTCAGCCCGCTGCCCTGCCCAGGGACTGCTCCATCCCTGTGCTGAGTGAACCGAATTCTCCCATGGTCTTCCTGAGGAGGGAGCAGGGGCTGAAAGCAGCAGGTGAGGAATGGGGTAGGAGGGTGAAGAAGGAACAAGCAATGAGCCAGGGGGGTACAGGAGAAGGAGCTGCTGCCCAGTCCAGGGTGAGATGGGAGGGATGGATTACGGGCTGTAATCCATCGAGCCAACTCAGGGCTCAGATCCGGCCACCCCAAGAGCCCCACACGGCACCTGAGCTGTGGACAAGGCTCCCGTCTGCATGGCTGCCAGGCCCTCCCCTTTCACCAGCCACTGCTGCCAGGGTCAGAGGCACAAAGAGAGAACAACAGCACGACAAAGAAGCCTGAGCCTCTCCTCATCCCCCTCCTTGGGCACCAATGAGGTACAGGGACCTGGGGATGCCCCTTTCCTGCAAGCATCACCTTGGCACTACGCATCCCTCCCTGTGCTCACTGCACCACCTGCCCCAGCCAGCAGCACAGGGGACATCAAAGCAGAAGGAAACTCATCCCTGAGTGCTCCTGCCCTCCATGTATGGGCACCATGGACATCCACAGGTGCCACAAGCTCTGTACCAGAGCCCAATCTCGAAGCGATGCTCAGTGGGGACGCTACAGGGCAAGCACAGAGCCCTCTCTGTGATGCTGCAGAAGACGCTGGCACAAACCCCACTGGCCTCACCCCCATTCCTGCGGGGCTCCAGAGCAATGTCCCCCTCAGACTAGAGGAAAAGTTACCAGACAGGGGTACCATTTCCAGCACAAACATGTTCAGAGGGCAGCTCCACCTGACAGGCTGCTGCTTTTGGTGTCTCTGTGTGCCCCAAGATGCATAGCAGGTGTATAACTCTAGCTCTGACACCTTTAAGCCATTTCCCCCTCTCTAACAGCCCCTTCTGCTCTGTTTCAAATCCACTTTCACCACCAACTTCCTCCTAGCATCTCCAGTTTGCCTTGCCTTGCTCCCTGCCTGCTTGCTCACCAGCTTCTGACAAAGAAGGAGAAATATATCTGTGGAGCAGCCACACACCACTGCCAGGAGCCATCCCAGAGGCAGAGCAGAAGGGCACAGAGAAATAAAATACAAAATACAAAATCAGAGTCTAGTAGCCATGATACATGGTTGCATCCTCCTCCTACCCCAGCCAAGGTGTAGTGGGTTGAATCTGAGTTGATAGACAGATTTTTAGACCAATAAAGCTTCTCACAATTTACACATTTAAACCGCACGGAAAGGCGGGAGTTCCTCTTTGTTCCAGCCTGCCTGAGGGAGGTGGGGAGGCCTCAGAGCCTCCGGGCCGGGCTGGGTCGGGCCAAAGCCCCGGCCCCTTCCCCTCTCCTTGATGCTGCAGCACAGACCCTGGGTCACTGGGGGAGGAACCATCCCAGAGCCCAGGCAGCTAAACCCAGCCATGGACTGGCACACAGCTAAACCCAGCCATGGACTGGCACAGCTAAACCCAGCCATGGACTGGCACCCAGCTAAAATCTCTCCAGAGTGGCTCCTTGGGACTGGCGGGTCCCCCCTGTTCCCCACACGGAGCTGGCAGAGCCTCCTGTGTGCAGCCAGCACAGTTCGGGCTGAACTGAAGGAAACACCACGCAGCCAGCAGCAAAAAGGGAGAGAGGCTTTCTTCACCATAAAGCCTGAACAAGACCATTCTTCAGCATCAAGGTTTCAAAGTCAGAGAGAGAGTGAGCCCTGTGAGACAGAGCTGGAAATGGCGACAGAGAAAAGGGGCGGTGCCGCGTTCCTCGTGCGGAGCTTAAAAATACTTCTGGCATGCCGTGGTAAGAAACTGTAATATCTCAAACTGTTTGTCTCTTCAATCCATTTGGAGTGCATGGGGGGATGGAGGACTCACATGTGGCCAGGGAAGATTGTGAAGAGTGCCTATGCCAGGATATATAGAAGCAGTGAGAGGCTTTTAAGGATTTGTAGCAGAAAAAAGCCTTTGTGTCCAGGCCAAAATAACCCATCCTTAAAAAGGTTGATAACCCCATGTGATGGCCCAGGTGTGGCACTGTGAAAAAAATTATATTTTTCCATAGAAGAGATGTATTACACCACAGCAGATTGTTTCTTTCCGGGCGGGTCTGTTGTTGGGGGCAGTTTGAGAAACCACGTGAAGCAAGAAGAAACCCTTTTTTCCTTAAGCATAAGAGAGGGATTTTTCAAGAACTGTGACACTGACTAGAATCCTATGTTGTGTTATCTTTTGTGCTAGTTAAGAAAAAGAGTTAAGTGCTGAGAAGAAGGGGGTTGTTTGTTTTAATCTCTTGTTATATCTTTTAACTTTTAATTCTGTTAGTAATAAAACTTTCTCCTTGTACTGCAACCATTTAAGGTTGAACCTGTTTTTTGCCTCACAGCCATCTAGTTTTCCTCAATATTTTCTTACTTTGTTTTCCTTATAAAATAACTGATTTTTTGTGTGCTTGATGCTTAGTTGTGTCAAACCACAGCACAAGGGAAGGCAGGGAGCTGACAAGGACAATGGCCACTTACGCCAAGGCAAAAGCCACCAGTGCTCCCACCACCACGATGAAATCCAGGATGTTCCAGAGGTCCCGGAAGTAGGAGCCGTCCTGCAGGATCAAGCCCTGATCAATCATCTGGCAGGGAGATATAGAGAGAAAAACAGGCAGGGAATGAATAACTTGGACATCAAGTGGAAGGGACAAGTTGGGGGACGGGGACACTGCAGACTCGTGCTGGTCTCCTGGGTGTAGGACCTCATATTTTGTGGAAGCCCTTGAGGCTGATAAAGGAGGTGCTGAGCACTCTGGACCACCACTGCCGAGAACCAGAGTTTAAGGTCTCCACCATCTAAATTTAGTACTAGAACTGCAAAACTGAGCTATTTCCCACTGGCTGCAGGGACGCTGCAGCCTGTCATGGCTCTTACCTTGATCACCATCTCGAAGGTGAAGACACCAGTGAAGACATAATCAAAATACCTCAGGACCTGCAGAGAAAGGGCACAGGTGCTCTGCAGCTGCTGCACAGCAAACCCTGCCCACCCAGACACCCAGATGCTGTGGCTTGCCTGGCTTGGGGGCAGACACAGGGTAGGTTTGCTCATCCCAAATTCAGCCTGGTCCCTAAGAGTTCATGACAGCCCTAAACCCAGCCTGTGCAGGCAGGAGGGAATCATTCCCCATGCAAATGGCTTGGAAATGATGGTGCTAGCCAGGAGCACATGCCCCATACCAGTGTCCATATCAGCATAAAGTTCAAGCCGCTTTACAGCTGACCAGGCATCCTGGTCTCTCCCCAGGCTCTAAACCCCACTTGTGGGGAGCTCAGAGTGGCTCCCATGGTTTATAAAGGAAGGTGATGGGGAAGAAATCAGATTCCATGGTGTGGTGCAAGTGCCACCACCAGCTGCCCCACCACAGGAGCTAAAACCCTTCAGGAGCTCTGCCTGCACTGGTGGGGGGAGCAGGAGGGGGTTGCAATCACTTTGTTGCGGTCGGAGTTGGTGAGGACAGGATCCTCGGCGGCGAGGGCGATGCTGCTGGCAGCGATCACCAGGAGGATGCACATCTCGAAGTAGCGCAGGTTCACGATGTAGTGGCAGGCCCTCCTCACCCTGTGGGGACAAAGCCCACACCCCCCCGTGAGCCCCTGGCAGGCCCCAGCCACAGCCCACATGCAAAGCCCACTCCATATTGCCGCCTTCCAGGTGGGAAGATGGGCAGCAAAGTCTGAGGAGCAAAAGAATGGAGCCCAAAGGGCATTTGGGCTTGTTGATCCCTTTTTCTCATCTGTCTCAGCCCCACAGCCAGGCAGGGAGGGTCCTTGAGAAATTGGGGTGCTTACTCTTCCAGGCTGCTGGAGCTGGGGAAGAGCTACAATGGTACAGAAAACTGCTGGTAAATATAACAATCAATGAATAAAACCCCCAGCTTAGCAATCAGCAGTTGGGAGAGAGAGCCATGAGCATGGCTGCCACAGAGGGAGAGCAATGTGGGGCTTGGGGAACACTGTGGCTGCTTATCAAGACTGTTTGGGGGGTATTCAGCTCCCTTCCCACAGGAATTCCCTGTCTTTGGTGACGTCTGGGGTCCTTCCCCTTGCAGCCCTCCCCAGCCCCAGTCTGAAAACACATCTCACGGGTTGGTGGTGCTGAAGATGAACATGGAGCTGTGTGGCACCATCGCTTTGCCTGTTTTGCTCTTTTCCTTCTTCTGCTTCTTCTTCTCCATTTCCTCCTCATCCTCTTTGGTCTCAGCCTCCTTTAAAGGGCTGGCTTCACCATCTGTCTTGTTGCTAACTGCAGGAAAACGAGAGCCTTTGCCTGGCCTTGCACCCAGACAACACCCTGGGGTATCCCTGCCACCCGGGTAACCCTCTCCTTCCTGCTCTGAATCCGTGTGCTGTCACAGGGAGAGGGACTAGGCAGGAAAACACACATGAGCTGCTGGGATGGAGCAGGTGAAATGGGTTTAACAAGGCCAGTTTTCACCTTGCTGGTTAATTACTAACACTGTTTAAAGCAGCTCACTTTGACAGCGAGGATGCTGCTAAGGGGTTTGAGTGACAGTGAGCTGCCGGAGGCTACAGATGTGCCAGGAAAAACAGGGAATACAAGAGTTTTGCCCAGGCAGAGAGGAAGGGGAAATGAGGGATCAGATGAAGGGGTGGATGGAAAGAGCTGAGAAAGGGACATGGCCCCCAGGGGATGCTGGCACCTCAGCATTTGGGCTCCCTGCAAAACTGGGGTGCTGGAGGGAGATACTGCAAGGAACAGCAAGGAGATCCAGCTGATGGATGTGGATAGGAAGAGCCGTGCAAGCGGCTTTCCATCCCTGCAAAGTCCCCAAGGGCTGGGAGAGGGGCTCAGGAAAGAGAGACAGGTCCTCACTCTGTACCACAGCGGAGTCGTGGACATCGATCATGATGGCCGTGCTCTCAGTGGCCTTCTCGGTGTTGGGGGTGATGGAGGAGAGGTCGGGCTCGCTGTGGCTCACGGTGCGGCTGGGCTCCAGCAGCGCCTGCTCACTGGTGTCTGGGCTGCTGCAGTCCGGCTCCATCAGGGTGCCCGTCTTCCCCTGGGAGAGCTCGGGTGCAGCGTGTGGGGGGCTCCCCTTCTTGGCGGTCCCAATCAGATCGGCATCGCCAGCAGGGACCCCGTTTGTCCTGCAGGAGAGAAGGGGGAGAAAAAGAGGTGTGAGAAGATAGGGGATATGAGAAGAAGAGAATACGAGGAGCTGTGGGAGTGGCAAGATGCTCTCCACAGGTACCAACCTGATGGACTCCCCGCTCGCCTCCGGCTCTCCCGGAATCAGCGCCTCTGCTGCAGCCATGTCCCCACGCCGGTCCCCGTCCTGTGCCCCCTCCATGGTGCTGGCCTCCTCCAGCCCCATCTCCTGGCTGGCCGAGCGGCTCCCCAAGATGCCAGCCGTGTCCTTGCCCTCCATGCGGGCTCTGCGGTGCCGGCTGCGCCGCTGGCTCTGCCTCATCCTGGCCCTGTCCTCGATGCTGCCTCCCGCCCCGTCCTGTTCTCCTGGCTCACAGTTCCCATGGCAAGATTTCTGCTGCCACATGTCCTTGTCCCTCTTGGCCCGGGGCGATGTCCTGTCCTCACCACCGCCAGGGTTGGCCCCTGGGCCTGGCTGCTCAGGTGCCTCAGCCAGCGGCCGCTCACCCTTGCCCTGCTCCTCAGTGCATTTCTCCAGGGTGACGCCATCCCCAGGTTTCTTCCTGCGGAAGATGCTGGCATGGGGATTGATGAGGGGCGGCTCATCCTTGTTGATGCCCTCCTGGCTGGACATCTGCATGTGCCGGCGCAGCTGGCTCGTGCGCTGCTCCCACACTGACATGTGGTGCCGCCGGCGACGCTCCCGCCTGCAACGAGGGACAGCGAGGGGTCACCATCCTGGCTGTCCACACCACCCCCCGGTGGAGCACCCACCCTGGACTTAATCTGGGAATCCCAGGGAGAAGGAAGTGCCACCACCAAGGTTACAGGCTGTGCTAAGACTTCATCAGTGTCCCTCTGGTGCTGGAAGGGGCTGGAACCGGGGCTGAGACTGTGCCTGTGCCCCTTCAGAAGTCATCAGGCTGATAGATGACCAGCCCCAGTAGCCTCACTGCTGCCCTGAAGCTTTCAGGCAGCATATCCAGCTTCTGGGAGCAGAAGACAAGCCAAGCACCCTGGCTTGCCCAATCCCAGACAGGCAGGGACCACCTTTCTCTTGTGTGATTGCCTAGGGACACCTTAAATATGGGCCAAGCCCTCTTGCTGCATCCAGGGACCTCTCCTTGCCTCTCTCCCAGCACATCCTGGGTAGAAAGCCTGCCCTGAGGCTTCAGGAGCAGCGGTTTTGACTGTCTGAGGGGAAGGAGCTGCACTGGGCTTCTCTATGTGGAGAACTGGGCTATGCCACCAAACCTCTGCAATGTCATAAAACACCCAGGAGAAGACAGACGTGCCCTTCTTGACACCCCGGCAGCACAGGGAAACACCCAGGAGCACACATGGGCACGGGCACTGCTCACACCCCACCGCACACCCACGGGGAGTGACAGGCGCCGGCAGCACGGCACCGCGCACGGGGATCGGCACACACCGAGCCGCGCACACACGGACGGGGAGCACGGGGGCACATGGATACAGCACACACACACACACACACACACAGTTCCCACTCCCATCCCTTCCGGGGAGGCCGGAGGGGAGCGGGGTGTGCCCCGGCCCCGCGGACGCACAGACAGCACAGGAGCCACAGACGGACACGCGCCCCCGCCGCCCACATACAGGTGGCTGCTGCGTGGCTCCCACATCGACATGTGGTGTCTCCTCCGCCTGTCTCTTCTGGGGAGGAAAAACAAACGGGTTCAATCCCCTCCTTCCACTCCTGTGGGCAGCGCAGAGAGCTGTCCCCCCTCCCTGGGCAGCCGGTCAGCGCAGCAGCCTCATCCTGGCCCTGCACATTCGCAGTGAGCCTCCACTGGCACACTGGTCACAGGCTGCCCACGCTCACGCTGGTGCTCCGTTCCCTGGGAGCCTTCCCCACACTGTGCACCAGGAGAGCAGCGCAGGCTCCAGTCCTTCAGAAGCTCTGGGACATCCTTGGATATTTAACACCTGTCTCAGACTGCTCCAAATTCACTTCTCCCAAGAAACACACGGCAGTGTGAAAGAGGAAGCCGAGCACCAGAGGCCAGCCCCGAGCTGCTCAGAGCCATCACCGTGGGTTGACGCTGCCCTGGGAGCACAGGGGGGAACGTGAAGTTCCCCAGCAAACACGAGGCACAAGCAGGTTGCGATGCCACAGAGCTCCTGTCACCTGAGCAGCCCCTACACAGAGCAAGTTAACAGGGCTGGCACAGTCCTCACACATATTGGCAGTGGAGGAGATTCCTGGCTTTATCCTCTGTATCCACATAGAAAAGATTTGGATACACACAGCTCCAAGAAAACTGCCCTGAGAGTATGCAATCATAGAAACAAAGAATATCCTGAGTTTGAAGGGACCCACAAGGATCACTGAATCCAGCTCCTGGCTCAAGAATCCCACCATGTGCCTGAGAGCATTGTCCAAATGCTTCTTGAGCTCTCGCAGGCTTGGTGTCGTCACCACTTCCTAACAGTTTGAAGACATTGCCCCTTGTCCTATCACTTGTCAGAGAACCACCTTCTCAAGAGTCCCTCTTCAGCTCTCTTGTAGCCCCTTGAGGTACTAGAAAGTGCTCTGAGGTCTCCAGCCTGAACAACCTCAATCCTCCCAGCCTGAGCTCACGGGAGAGGTGCTCCAATCACACCGGTGATTATGGACTCCATGAAGTCCCATGCATGGGAAGGGCCCAGTGCCATGCTCGGGGCAGGGATGGAGCTGCAGGCCCCCAAAGCATTCCCACAAGTGGAGGAGCCTCCAGATGCATCCACGCAGCGCATTCAGCTCCCAACGCGCCACAGCGCTCGCACGCGCCCATCCGGCCGCCCCCGCGCCGAGCAGCCCGAGCCACCTGCACCCAGCTCCGAACACGGAGCTCCGATGGCCATTGTGGCCACCCCTGCCAGCCTGGCCACGCGGGAGCACCCATCCGTGCCCACACCGCCGGGCCTCTCCGCGGGCAGGAACGCCTGTGCCCAGCTGCCTGCACCAGGTCCCTGCAGGGAAATGGAGCCGTCTGTGTCCGTGCCCACCCAAAGGCAGAGCCCGGCCCTGAGCTCCCCACAGCCCTTCTGTGCCAGCTCTGCTCTGCCTTGTCCCCCACTGTGTTGTCCCCACTGTCTCTCCCCAGCTGCTGGCACAAGAACAGCACCACCAAAAGCACACCCGAGGCTGACAACACCATCAAGCCTAACCCACGGCATTGCACTGCCTGGCCCTGACCCCAATCCGTCCTGGTGAGAGGGAGGAGCTGGAAAAAAGCCCTGTGAATATCAATACCTCCCCTTCCAATGCCACCAGAACAACAAGGAAAGGTTAAAAAGATCTGTTTTCCCGACCAGCTCTGTCTGACAATGACTACAAAGCCCTATCAGGGATGTGCACTGTGGACAAATCCTTTACTGCCCTAATATATTCCCTCTCCCCCTCTTCCTTTCTCATATCTGTCCATTCCTCAGCTTCTTTTGCAGCCTAAAGCTCTCTATTCCCTCGCTTTATCCAACACATTCCCACTGGTATCCAGAAACAGAGCCAACACACGGACTCCACCACCTCTCCCCTAAACCCCCTAGTACTGGGCCAGACATGGATTTATTACGAACATCCCATCATCCCCCAACCAGGGTGAAATCTGTGGCTGCTGGGACATCAGGCAGGGCTTACAAGCACCCCCCATTCCTGCTGCCCCTAAAATCATGCAGGATGTGGGACCACAGCATCCCACCACTGCCAAATGAAGGAGGGGGCCGTTCCCAATGCTGCCTCTGACCCTCCCAGATCAGCACTCCCCTGAAGACAGCAGTTTCTCTCAGCAAATCTGCAAGAGATTCTGCAATGTACAAGCTTGGCTGGGTTTCAAAGCATAACAAAACCTAAAATTCCCTGGGAAGGGATTCTATTAAAAAAAAAAACCTAAGGAGAGGGAAAAAAAAATATCCCTTCAGCTGTACTGAAATGTACTGTTTTGGGAAACAAATCAAAACGCCTCGTTCCAATGTTGACTTTGAAAGTTTTATGTGATTTAGACCATATGACACCTCAAAATAAAGAGAAAAAAGGCATCTAGGAAGGAAAAAACAGAATTTTCTCCTGCTGAAATGCAGAGACGAGGCTTCTTAACACCATGCTGGAGGTTTATGTGGTTTGGGGGTTTTTTTCTCACCCAAATCAAATTTTTGTACAAGCAAACATGGTTTCACAAAACTGCTCCATCTTTCCTAACTGTATTCATTCCTAAGGAAGGAGCCCGAGGGAGATTTGTGACACCGCTGCTCCCTTCTCACCCAGCCCTGGCTGCTCTCCTGCAGCTCTGCCATGAAGAAACACTCCCCAGGAACAAATATCACCCCTCCTCAAGAATAACTTGAGATACCTTCCTCCTCCCCAGCCTCCTACCATCATCCCTGAGTGCTTGAGCTCTATATTTGGGGCAGAAAGCCTCTTTTATTATATTTTTGCCATGCTCAAGCACTAAGACTGCAGCTTAGTGTAGAGGCTGGTAATTTCAGAAGTTCCCTGGTGACCTGTTCCCCAAGCTGCCACCTCCCTAAAAGCACTGCTGCTCGTGGGGAGCACACTCCTAGACCTCCATCCATCTTCAGGAGGATGCTCAGAGAGGGAGTCATCCCATGTGGGGACCCCTTTTTCTTGTGGCAGCCCTTCCAGCCAGCCATGCCAGGCTCTGCTGCAGCTCTGTGCCCTTCTAAGCCTGGCTGGGCTCGGGGGGTCACCAGGGTGGTGTTGGGGAGTCACTCACTCGATAGCAGGCATATTTGGGGCAGACATGGGGCTGACTTCTTTGGCTTTCTGAAGGGCATGCTTCTGGTTAAAGGCCTCCTCTTCCTCCTGCTCATCCTGTGGAGACAAAGGGGCATTGCTCAGTGGGATGCCGGGGTCCCAAGGGAAAGCTCAGCCATCGGGAGCAGTGAGGGATGCACAGGGCCACCCCTGATGCCAAGGCTTGAGGGATAGAGGAGGACCTGTACTTCCAGAGACACCTTATTTCCCTTGTGCCGTGGGGATGCAGGTTCCCCACTACACCAGATCTTCCCAAAGGCGTCAGTGCTGCTTAAATCAGCGAACCCAGCCCACTCCAGGCAAGAGCTGGGCTGAGCACGGTGGAACAACCCCAGACAGCACAGACCAGCTCAGCCCTCCCTTCCTCACAGCCACAGGGGCTAGATGGGCATCCCCCCAACGGAGTGGGAGGTAAGGCATCCATGAATGACCCCCGCGGAGACTGGATTGCTTTAATGAGCACGGTTGTGTCTCCGGAGCAAAGAATGTCATTAGGAGTCATTAGCGAGCACTCAGCCTTTTCAAAAACTCAGCGCTCTCTTAATTGGTGCTGCTGGTACCCGTGGGGCTCTCCCATCCCTCGCACCCCAGTGGCAGCCGGCAGCCCCTGGAAGGGCCATCTGCACCCACCGAGGGAGGACAGGGACCCCTGCACACACCCCTCAGGCAAACCAGCACCATGCCCCATTTCGGGTCAGATTTACGCCAGCCTGAGAGCCTCCCAGTGAGCCCCAGGGACATGAGTAATAGCATGGGCTCTACAAAAATCTGGGCCACAGAATCACTGGTCTGCTCCAAAGAGTGGCAACAACCCTTGCAGCTCTCTCCTACTCACCATTATCCAGATGGTGCCCCAACAATTTAGCATTCCCCAAATATTTCCCAGCATGGTCTTAAAAGCGGCTAAGCATCAGCCTAGATTGCATCCTAAATCACATCCTCTGCCCTGTAGGCAGATGGGGGAATAAATATTGACACCACTGGGAAATGCTTCCCACTCCACATCTCCAGAGTGCTCAGGCAGATAACAGTCCCCACATGAGATCCCATCCAACAGATGAGGGTTATCTCCATCTGACTGCTGGCAAACAGAACTGAGGAGTTTAAACAGAGAAATAGTTAAAGCCATACTTGAAGCGTGGGCGTTCCCAGAAAGACCAGCAGGTTTAAGTATTTTCCTAAATCAAAGCCTAAATGGCTTTGCCCCCACTCTCTCCATGGGAGAAGGAAAAGCAGCAGCAGAAACATACCTTGGTGAGCTCCTGAGCATTGGCCAGGTTGTCCACGGCAATGGCCAAGAAGACGTTCAGCAGAGTATCTGAGAGCAGCTAAGGATGCACAAGCCGCGTGTTAAGGACATGTGTATCTGCAGCTCCCAGGGGAGGGGGGCCCTGACGGCTCCTCGCCAGCTCAGCCAAGGCACAAACTCCTCTCCCATCCCACAGAAACAGCCCTCAGTGCACCTCCACCCAGCTCCTCCTCTGCCTTTGGGATACCCAGCGCTGCCACACGTGTGGTGGGTCTCCCTCAGCTGGGAGGGGAAGAAGGAGCAGCAAGTGGGGAGGGGGATGCCCCCAGAGAAGGTGAGGAGATGGGGTTGTCACCACAAGAAGCACAGCAGCCCGGTGGATACAGTTTCCAAACAAGGTGAGGACGATGAAGTAGATGGAGGACCACATCCCTGAGCGCACGCCTCCCTGGGAGCGGATGCCATTGTACATCACCTCGTTCCAGTCCTCGCCTGTCAGGATCTGCAGGAAGACAAGGCAGCAGCTCTGTCACCTGCACCTTCCCATCCCCTGGACATCTGTGCCACCAACACACAGGAGCCAAGTATGGAGACTGTGCAGTGGAAAACCCAACCCTGCAGTGGCAGCACCTGAGGGACATCCCACTGGACATTGATGAGGGTTTAAAGCCCCCTCAGAAGAGTTTTGAAAATCTTCATCTTCTGTAACAGAGGAGGAAGAGTTTCCATCTCTTTCCATCCACTTTGTTGTGCAGGAGAGGGAGGAAGCAAGTTATACCTAACAGCTGATAGAGGGGAAATTGCTCGGTGCAAAGAGCCCCTCCCAGCCATGGGGGAGCAAGCAGGTGGTCCCAAGTCCCTTTGGTTGTGTCTCCTGGCAGCCCAGCTCCTACCTGAAACACTGTCATGATGGCTGCAGGGAAGGTGTCAAAGTTGGCCGATGGAGTCCCATCCATGAAGTTAAACCTGGAAGGGGAACCAGGTGAACATAAATGGGATGAAATACCAATGTCACCAAACCCCCGACTGCTGTGCTATCAGTTCTCTTGTATTTAGGAGGACCTTTCCCCACTCCAAAAAAGGTCTCCCAAGCATTTGGTGCCAGAAACAAGAAGGTCTCCTGGCTAGAAGGACCCACACAGCCCAAAGGCAGCCCTCAAGCCAGGATTTTTGTCTGGGAGGAGCACCACTGGGAGGAGACTGAGGGGGAAGGCTACAGTCTTGCTGGGTCCCTAAAGAGGGTGACATCACTTGGCTTTAACACCAAGAAATTCCTGTGCCTCAGCCTTGAAATGACCTACCTGCCTCCAAACAGCTGCATTCCCAGCAGGGCAAAGACTACGATGAAGAGGAAAAGGAGGAAGAGCAGACTGATAATAGATTTCATGGAGCTCATCAGCGAGACCACCAAATTCCTCAGGGATGCCCAGTACCTAGAAAACAGACATATTGCTGGAGCACTGGCAGTGATGCTGACACCATCAGCAGGAGAGCAGGAGCAGCTGGATCTGGGCTGCAGCCACAGTCCGAGACAGAGGATGACAGGCACTGACAGTGGGTACGCACTTGGTTATTTTAAATATGCGCAGGAGACGAAGAGCTCGTAGGACACTGATCCCAAAAGAGGTTCCTGGTCTGAATATAGCCCAAACCACTTCGAAGATGCTTCCCACTGTGACCTGAGAAGCAGACACAGCCACAAGTCAAAGACAGGCTCAGGATGGGCTGTTGCAGAAAACCTTAACCTCCCTGAAGATGAGGCACCCACCACCCAGCCCAGGACCTGGTGTCTCAGGCTGTCCTGGCAGAAAGCGCTCCCTGCCCACTGTGAGGGCCATCCTCTCCTCCCCCTTGGTGCCTTGCATTGCAGACCCCTGCCAAACACCTCCCTCCACACCCAGAGCATCCCTGGGGCTGCTCACCCCGCAGTCGAAGCAGTTGAAGGAAGAATGGAAGTAAAGGCGCGGCCCCATCCCGTACATCTTCAAGGACATCTCCAGAAGGAAGAGCCCAAGAAACAGGAACTCTGCATAGTCTGAAAGACAAAACCCAAGCAGGCTTGGGACACCGAGCTGTGTGGAGCACCCCCCGTGCATCCACCAGTTGACCATACAGAACACCACAGAGATGGGACAAGTCAAGGACCGTGCTGCATCCCCAAGGTCTCAGGGTTTGGGATGAGGCAATTTTATCTGTGAGCAGCCAAACCATACGTAACAGAGCACCAAGCCCGTGAGTTAATCATTCAGGGTAGATGCACCAGTGTCCCAGGGGATTGAGAGGACCTGACATGGCCAGCACGGAGCAGAGCAGCTCTTCAGAATTAAACCACAGTGGCTGAGGAGCCTGCAAAGGCATCAACCACACGACACTGTAGGGGAATATTATCAACCTGGATTAAAATCATTGCATGGCTGGAACCCAGCCAGGGAAACAAAGCCCAACAGCCAAGAGCCGGTGAAAAGCTTTTCCAGCTATTTCATGAACATTTAGCAGGCAAGAGCCTGGCTCTTCACCTTTCCCAGAAGATGCTTCTCACCACGACCAGCTGCCGTACCACACCGCAGCGTGCTGGGAGCCTGGCAGGCCTGAACCTACTGTTGCAGATTTGGGTAGAGCCAGGGCTTGGCAGGGACATTTTCAAGGTGAGGAAGAATAACAAGTCTGAGAAAGCAGCTCTGCCCCCAATGCAGCAGCTCAGCAATGACATGTGGGGCTGACCATGCTGCTCTGCAGTAGCCCACGCTGCAGAGGACATGGCTGCAGTGCTTCTGAGACCTGACCTTGTGCCCTGGCCTGTGGTGGGCTCAGGGAGGCTCCACTAACTGGTTTCAAACCTGAGATTCCCTCACCATGCTCTGCACAAAGATATTAACCAGGGTGTTCTGCTATGACCAGTCCCATCTCTGCAAATTCACACCTTTCCAGCAATGGCTTGCGTGCATTCAAAGGTGGCTCTCCAGCAAGCTTTCCATCACCACCATTCACAATTTTGGGATAAACTCTGCTGAGACTGGCAGTCTGTTTCTCTCTCATGACAAACACATCAGACCTGAAGGACATGAAGCCAGCACAACTCCTCCATGTTTGCTCACAAGGCTGAGACAGCCCTCAGTGGCCATGGGACCAATGGCAGAGATAAATTAAATATCTGTGCATGGTCATTTGTTATCAACAGAGACTGGAGCTAAGGTTATTCCGCACCCAGCTCCACACCAGCAGGACTGTGGTGGGTCTCACCCTTATGTGCCTTGAGGCAAGAAGAGGGTGTGCTGCAACCTCCAGCCACTGGAGATAAGAAGATTTTTCCTGCCCAGGCAGAGCTCTCCCACCTACCCCAAGCCCAGGGACTCACAGAGGAAGTGGGTGAGCCAGGCTGGCTGGTTATGATGGACGATGGCCACGCAGGCAGTGTTGAGGGCCACCAGGCTCAGTACGATCCAGTAGAAGACCTGGGATTTCACCATGTGGCGAACGGAAATGCGCAGGAGCCGCTCCTTGTGCCGTAAGTAGGAGGCACCGTCCACCCTGGCGCCTTTGAGGCCAGAGTGACTCGAGGGGTTACCTAAAGGAAAAGAAGGGGAACAAGGAGTTGGATGCTCCAGCCTCCCCTGCAACGTGAGACAGGACAGATGGCTCACGGACATCACTCTTATGGGGCACAACTCGTCCAGAGAGTTTTTATGTGGCACAGGGGGCAGCAGGAGGTTTGCTGCTAAACTAGTAGAGATGGCTGGTCTGTGACACTCTCCATGAGATGGGTGGAACTCTGGGAACCCAATCAGCTGTCAGAGGTTTGGGGGAAGCAAGTTGCAGACTGCACTGACCCAAGGTTGGATTAAGACGTCTTCTCTGTGCCAGCCTCCGCTCGCCCACGGAGGAGATGTCGACACAGTGCTCGTCACTCGACATGGCATCCGTCCGGTTCCGCTTGATGGTGGCTCGCCTGAGCACTGGGAAGGCAAGAGGAACAGGTGTTGGGGTCTCAGTGGCCCAACTCTGCCAGTAGCCAGCTCGTTGGATCAAGACCTGGCAATCAGTACTCATGTCTATTAACAGGATGGAGAGACCCCAGCCATCCTAGTCCAGAGCCATCTGTTGCATGGGATCTGACACCTCCCAGCCTCCACGCTGGCTCGAGGGTTATGGTGCCAATCCACCTCCCCTCACCCCTGTCTTGGGCTGCAGACCCCACTGGGGGCTCCCCAGACCTCCCATCAGAGCTGGAGGGTGTGAGCCTCCAGCTCCAGGCAGGCAGAAGGAAGGGCAGGCAGATTTTAAGGGCATTGCTGGTCTTACCGTCTAAGGCTGAGGTCCCCGAGTTTTTGTTCTCTTCAGCCAGCATGACTTCCTCTACGCAAAACACACAGTTCAGCATCAGGAGATGTCACTACCTTGTACCCAAGAACTTTCCCAACCTAGAGGCTGGCTCTAGATTGCAAACTCTTACCAAGTATTGGTTAAGGGCCCAAAAGCAAATTCCTGAGGGTGACAAGTGGCAGCCACCAAACATTGCATCAGAAAGAAAAATTACTTGTAATCAGCCCTTCTCCCCTCACCATCATTAAACTCATTACAGAAGTTGGAAATTGCAGGCAGGTCTGGGGCTCAAACAACACAGCTCGGGGCTAAAGCTGAGGCCTGGTGCTTGGGTCTCATTTCAAGACATCCATCTTTTAAAAGTCTGAACACTGGATGAAAGTGTAAATCTTCCCAGAGCTGACTGCACTGACCTGATTCCTATGAGGAGCAAGCAAGGACACGGGCTGTGGCAGTTTGGGAACCAGCACCCACAGGATGTCGTGCCTGGTGTCAGCAGGAACCTCCACCACCCCCAGCCCTGGTCCAGGAGTCCCGAGGAACCAGTAAGGAACCAGTAAGTGCATCCCCTCCAGCTGGCTGCAGGAGGAGGTTTAACTGGAAAAGCCCTGTTCACTGCTCTTCTTTCCCACTGCCCACCAGTGCAGGGGACTCCAGCAAACACCAGGAGAAAGGAAAGCATGGCAGAGCACAGCTGACAGCCATGGTGCTCACAGCCTCCCGGGAGATGTCACACGTCTTGTGCACAGAATGTGACAATTTCATGCCACAGAACATGAGGATTCACCAGAGGTTGGCGATGTCCTTGCTGGCAGCCTGGTGGGACCATCACACCAAGCTCACCCGTACGCTCAACATCACCATGTGAGCACGCAGGGGACACTTTGGGGCTCAGGGATTCCTTTCTGTCCCCACCACCCCGCATGACCAGCAGTCTGTGGTGCCCACTGTCCCCCCCAGATGACCCCTGGCCACCATCCTTTACCTGCTTTGTCTATCCATGCCCGGTAGCCATTGAGCTCCCGCTCAATCTGCTGCTGGCGCCGCAGCTTCATGAAGGCTCTGCGGTTCTCCACGCGCTCTCGCTCTTTGGCAAACTCCCTGGGGAAGGGCAGAAGGGAGAGGTGAGAGCAGGGCTGAGGGGCAGCAGGATGCCCAGGGGGCTGGGGAACCATGGCACAGAAAGCAGGGACCAAAGTGGCTGCTGGGGACACGCACGGCCATCCCCAGCCAAAGCGTGGCCAGGGGGTGGGTGAATGATCAGGGAGGAGAAAAGGAGGAATGGATGTAAGCAAACCCCCTGCTTGATTGCTCAGTCCTGCGTGCTCCAGCTGCAACTGCTGCCACTCAGGGAGGATGTTCTCAGTGCCCCCCAAATCCAGAGCCAGCTTAGCTTCTGTGTGTCCCTTCAGGGAATAAGAACCAGGCACTGTGAAGAGGCAGTGAGGGGATGGAGGATGGAAGGTCCTGTCCCTTGCCTTCCCCTCCTCCTGTGGATCCTTTTCATTTCCAGCCTCTCCTTGGAGTATTTTCCCAGGACTTGAGACATCCTTGTCTTCCTCTGGATCTCAGTGTCTCACAAGAGCTGTCCCAGGTGTGATGACCACTCCCTGTCCCACCCCCGAGTCCCAGCATCTACAGAGCTCCAGCCCATGCCCTCAGCCCCAGCCTGGTCCCAGGATGCTCCAAGGGAAGCGTGATTACAAATAGAAAATGGCACTGTTCTCTCCACGAGAGGAACATCTCTCTCCCCAGAGACCAGCAGCAATCTCAGGCCTCAAAAAATAAAAACTGTTCTAAAGAACAGAAAGAGCTGGTCTGTCTGCTGCAGGGAGCATTCAAGTGCATTACCCCAGCTGAGCTATTACACCCTGATGCTGTGTGGGCTTTTGCATGTGTGTGTGTATGTGTGTGTGTGTGTGTGTGTGTGTGTTTGTGTGGAAAGCCCGGAATGTTCCCTGCATCTCTTGTTTAAGATCCCCAGGCAATTCAAGTGTTTTTAATTCCACCCCAGGAAGGTGAAGTTTCCTGTCGCTCTGGCATTAAGCACCAAACGACTTCCCCTCCAGCAGTGGCTTTCAGACTGAAATGAGACTTTTCTTCCCAGGGCAGGGAAGGGGGGGGAAACAAAAGGCAAGGAAGAGAAAAGCAGCCTAAGTGAAGGGAAGGAGGGTGGGAGGAGATGGGGGAGAAGGAAGGATGTCCCCAGCCAACAGTGAAATGCACTCTCAATTTTGGGCGTGCTATGCCAAAACCCCTCTTTGCTCTAGGCTGAAGGAAAGGCAGGAGCACTCTGGCTGTGCCATCACCACACTTCATCTGCAAATTTGGGATGTCGAGGAATAAGAAGATGCTGTTTGGAGTCAAAGTTGGAGGGGAAGTTGCCTGTCCTCCTCTGGTTTGGCCCTCTGGTCCTCCCAGTTCTGCCCCACAGGCCATAACTTCATGGCAGCCTTGGCAGCACCTTCCCCAGACCCCGCAGATACCAAATCCTAGAACCATTTGGGTTGGAAGGAACTTTAAAGGCCATCTCGTTCCCTCCCATGGGCAAGGAAAACTTCCACTATACCAGGTTGCTGAGAGTCCCATCCAGCCTGGCCTTGGACACTTCCAGGGATCCAGGGACAGCCACAGCTTCTCTGGGCACCCTGTGCCAGGGCCTGCCCATCCTCACAGGGAAGAATTTCTCCCTAACACCTAATCTAACCCTGCTCTCTGTGGGAAGCCATTCCCCCTTGTCCTCTCACTACATGGCCATGTCCAAAGTCCCTCTCCAGCTCTCTTGAAGCCCCTTTAGGCACTGGAAGGGGCTTTAGGGTCTCTCCAGAGCCTTCTCCACTCCAGGCTGAACAGCCCCAACTCTCTCAGTTGGAGTGCAACTGGGAGCACTTGGGAAGCTCCCCCTGATTTATATCAGCTGGGAACCTGGCAACTCTCTGCTGCTTCCTGCTTGCCCATCCCTCTGTCCTGCAGCTCCTGTGCTGGTGTCTCCTTTTTCTGCACAGCAAGAGGAACCATCATCATGTGCCCACAGTGGAAGCCATCTAGAAGGACCAGCTGAGCCCCAAGCCACTTTTTCCTGCAGAAGGGAATGGGAGCATTGGAAAAGGTGCTTGTCAAGCAACACTGCCCCCCTACCCAGCCCTTTTGCTCATGGAGCACTAATTTACAGGAGGCTGGAGCCACACACACTCAGGGACAAGGTCTGTGCAGCTGCGGCAGCATCTCCGACGGAGTCACTTCCCACTCACTTGATCCCTAATGGAGCTTAATTGCTTTTGTCCATTAGAAGGAGGAAGAGGTGGCAGAAAGGGGAGGGGAAAAAAAAAAAGTTAATCTCAACTTAATGAATTATTACATTTCAGAGAGACACGATCCCGAGCAGGGCAGCAGCGGGGGCTGGTGACATCTGAGAGTGGGTAGGCGATGCTGACAGATCAAGGATTGCTCAGAGCCAATTTGCAGCAGCGGGTAGAGATAATACTGTGTGTGAGTGAGAACAGGGCCAGCCATGGTGACTGACAGCCGCTTGGGAAGGCTCCAAGTCACAGGCAGGGCAGCCTCGCATCGCCCAGAGAGCGAGTGCCTGACTGCCACTGAAGGGCTCTGCTCCTGCTCTCCTGGGGTTACATCGCCAGGGATGGCCCAATTCTGCCCTGCAAAGAGCCCAGGGCGGTGCTGTGCCATGGGGTCCCTGTGAGGGGGCTCAGGGAGCCCCAACAGAGTGCACAGTCTCTACCAGCAACACCTCTGCTTGTCCATCTGGGTCTTCTGGCCCCAAATCCTTGAGCTCCAGCTCAAAAATATCCACCCCCCAACAGCTGAGCTCCATGATGCTCCTCATGTCATTGGGGCCCCTCTCTGCCCAGCCTCGTGAAGCCAAAGACACTCAGAGAGCTCTAGAGGCAATTGCTGAAGGTGGGGCTTGGGACCAATGTGCCATCTGTCCTCCTGCTCCCAAGGGCACCATTCCTCCACACCCCCTGCCCCTCCTGCTGGGGCAATGGGAGCACAGATGCTTTGCTCCTCCTCTGCCTGCAAATTCTTCTCCACAGCCTTGGTATTTCCCTCATGTGGCCTGAGAGCATCTCTGCTCCTGGCAGGAGACCCTTGGGGATACCACAATGCTCAGCCACATTCCTCTCCAGGCCCCCACAGCTACCCTCACACCAGGGAAGCAATGATTTTGTTCCAACGTTATCTGCTCTAAGGACTGGAAAGCCCAGGTCTGGTTTCAATGGGAGAACCACTCGTGCAAGCACAGAGTTTGAGAATGGGTCCCCTTTAAAAAAAAAAACCAAAAAACCAAAACACAAGAAAATAGGAAAAAAACCCAAACAACCAACTACAAGAAAACCAAGAACCAAAAATAAGTTAAGCAAAAAGAGTATCACAGATACTGCAATCCATTTTTCTACTTTTTAGACCATCTTTGAGTTCAAAACAGGTATATACCGCTGGTCACATCAATGTTGTGGCCTCCATGCTGGGGAACAACAAACCATCCATCTTCAAACCCATCAATTCATCACCTTTTGCCTCTATTAAAGATGCTTCCAGCAAACCAGTTATCAAATCGGTCTTAAAACAACTTGAGGCAGCAGGAAGGACAGGATAGAAATCAGAGAAATACTGGATTACACAGAGAGGATGAGGCAGCAGCACCACTCTGCTATGAAAAACCACAAATACAATGGGATGCATAACGAGAGAGACCACCTGTAAGGCATCAGGTAACACTACTGCTCTCCTCAGGTCTCGGCTCATGGCTCCACTTCAGATTTGAGCACCACCATCTGAGGAAAAACTGCCTCAGAGACTCCAGGAGGGTGTCAGAGAAGGTTATGGGACAGAACTGACAACAGACGGTGTGGCAAACACAGCTGAGACAGTTGCAAACCAGGGGGATCAGATGGTATTTACCCAAGAGGTGTAAAGGAACTGAAGTGAGAGTGTTGAACTGACTGTGCAGTCTGTAACCTGGAGCCTCAACTTAAACAGACGGTGACAGGCAGAACTGGCACTGCAGACTGGGATTATTGCACTGAACGCATGGCAGAGGCAGGGTGAGAATGGCCAAAAGGTACAAAAACCTCTGCAGGGAAAAGGTGCCCTTCACAGGCCTGCTTTGAAGGAGACAAGTTTTTCAGCAAGGGTAATTGCTCGATTTGAGTTCACTTGAACTGCCAAAGTCAGAGAAGATTCAAGGCCAGGCTGGATGGGGCTCTGAGCAACCTGGTCTAGTTGAAGATGTCCCTGCTCATTGCAGGAGGTTATAGCAGATGGCCTTTCAATATTCCTTCCAACCCAAACCGTTCTATAATTCCTTAACAAAGCTGTTTTGTCTCCAGAAAGTCTCTTCTGAAGCACTAAATGGTGAAAAGAAAGGATACAAGAAGAAAGGCAAACAGAAACACCCTGTTTCTTTTATTCCCTGTCCATTAGCTTTGATCACCCCTGTGTACTTGGGCAGGAGTTGTGTGTCACAAACCTGCAGTGTGACAAACCTGCAGTGGGAGCGCAGAGCTGACATTGCTAAAGAGAGCACATTTATAGAGCTCTGGCAGTCACAGAGCTGGGGAAGGAAAATCTGACAAGCTGCTGGTGACATGGAACAGTAAAATGGGAAGGAGCTGGGAGATACCAGCCCTGAGATTACCCATTACATCACTGTCCCACTTAAGGAGGGGCAGATGCTGACATGTACCTTCTACCTTGAAAAAAACCTGTGGTTGTCGATCTGGATTTCTCCAAGGCCAAGTGTGCTGAGGATACCAAAAGGGGTGGGGAACTGGATGCTTCAGAAGGGAGAACAATCCTGCAGGAAGACCTGGACAGTCTGGAAGAGCAGACTAACAAGAACCTTATGAAGAGAAGCTGTGGCTGCCCCATCCCTGGAAGTGTTCCAGGCTGGATGGGGCTTGGAACAACCTGGTCTAGTGGAAAGTGTCCCTGTCCATGGCAGGAGGGTTGGAAAGAGATGATCTTTACAATGTCCCTTCCAACACAGGCCATTCTCTGATTCAAGTGCAAGGTCTTGGACATGGGTAAACAAAATCCAGGAGGGCAGAACAGGCCAGGATCTCCCCAGTTGGAGAGCAGCTGTGTGGGAAGGAACCTGCAGGTCCCAGGGACAAGTTCAGTATGAGTGAGCAGGGTGCTCCTGCAGCAAAGAAAGCCAACAGGGCGCTGGGCTGCACCAACAAGGGCATCACCAGCAGGGAAGGGAGCCACAAACATTCCAGCTGTAGACTCTCAAGATCATCATTTTTCCAAGGATGACACCACCAAGGTTTGCATCGCTGTTCCCACTGCCCAGAGAACTTTGTTTGTCTGCAATGCTGCACCAAAGGCGGCAACAGCACACTCAGCCCACGCTGCAAGGAAGCTGCAGAAGGGTGGCAGAGGGTCTGGCAGCCCCAGCGAGGAGCAGAGATGGGAGCTCGAGATTGTGTTTCAATCTTATCAGGCAGGGCTGGCATGAGCAGCGCAGCTTCACTGCTTCAAGAGCCCCGGGCTTTGTTCACAATCACTCCCACTGGTTCATGCAGTGCTGGGAAAATGTCACTCCTCTCCTTCCCTCCTATGCTCCAGTTTCTATCCTCTGTAAGCAGAGAACATCTTTATAGTCTCCTTTTGCATGTGATGACAGCAATCCGCAGATGAAAGGTGTGTGGTCAGTACTGCAGGTGAGATGTAGTATGGAAAAAAAAACCCACACCAATTTTCAACCTTTCATCACATTAACTTCCCAGGAGCTTCCAGCACTCCAACTGACACCTTCTACAGATGAATACAATGAACTCGGAACCAGCCATCAAATGTGAAACCTGCAATGCAACTGCTCGATGTGCCACTGCCAAAAAACCAAACAAACAGCAGCCTATGGTGCTCAGAGAGCTGATAACACCACAGGAGTCCCGGCAGCATCACCCAACAGCAGTGCCCAGCACCAGGGTGGAGCTGTTCCTGGAGGAACTGGGCATCTCCAAAGCCATCCACCAGCTCAAATCACTGCAGCCACAGCCACGCAACTGCTGCCATCAACCAGGAGGACAGAAATTACAACAATCTGGAACAAGCAACTCCAAAAGCAATCTGTAAGCAAGCGCTATCCGCTGAGTGCTTTGCCGAGAGGATCAAAACGGAGCCTTTTCACCCACAACCTGCAGACCACAGGCAGTCCACAGAGCAGATTTGCAAGGAGGCACGAATAAGAGCAATTTTGAAGCAGCAGAGACATGCTGGCAAATAATTTGCCAGGAGAAATCAAAGGGGAAAGTCAGCGAGTCATCTTTTTGTTGTGGGTTTTTTTCTTTCTTCTCACCCAGCTAGCTGTAAGAGGAGTCATTATTCCCTGTAACAGCAGAGGATCCAGCACAGCAGCCACGCACGCCTCTTGTCAGGCAGCCTGTTTGCACAGGGCTTGGAGCCCTCAGCAGAAAGGTGGCCCAGCAGAGCACAGCAGAGAGGCACTCATTGAATATGGATGCCCACCTGCCTGCTGAATAGACATGAAGGTCCCTGAGGCTCCTTTGCCTGGCCTGTGCTCAAACACCACAGCAATGACAAAGAGCGTGGATGCTTCTCAGGTGTCCCATGGTGGTGCTGGGGGACCTGGGAGGGAGGGGTGTCACGGCCCCTCCTCATGACACCCACACCTCCATTCAAAAGTGATTTCAACTACTGCGTTCCCAAGCACAACACAAGTGCAGACATTGCACAGCTCATCCGAGCCATGCTTGGAGATCCTACAACCATTCCAGGAAAAAGGCAACGTGGTGCTTCCAGCTCCATATTTCTTGGGCATAGGATCACAGACTCATTCAGGTTGGAAAAGCCCTCTAAGATCCTCAGATCCAACTATTAACACAACAGCACCATGTTCACCACTGAAGAGCATCCCTAAAAGCCATATCCACATGTTTTTTACACTTCAAGAGTTGGTGATTCCACTGCTCCCCTGGGCAGCCTGGTCCAATGACTGACCATCCTTACCGCAAAGAATTTTGTTTATTGGCGTCTTGCTGTGAACTCCTGATCTCCCCACAAGCCCTCCTGCATTGTGATGTGTCCTCCACTTCTTCTCCCATGAATCTTCGAGACATTAATCCTCTTCCCAGTGTTTTTGGCTTCAAAGCACCAGATCCTGCTCAGCCACGTGGGGTCCGGGTTTTTGTACGGCGCTGGCAAAAAAACCCCTCTCTCCATTGAAAAGGTGCACTTGTTCCCTCAACATCCTTATTATTAATTGCTATAAAACTTAATTTTATTCATCGTTTGTTATGCATCCAAATTGGATGGGGAAAAAAATTCAAATTAACTGAAGTGAAAAGATTTCAGAAGATGGTACAGAAGGCTCCTGAAGGAACTGAAGAAAACACTCTGGAGACTGGGAACGCAGTGCTAACCCAACCTGAAAGAAAGATCTTAAGACAAAGAGATCTTGCCAAATTGATCCTTTAATTATAACATTAGTCGTTTCTTTCAAAGGCTTAGTGTAAGAGCTGGGGGTGGGGGGCAGAAAAGACTTGAAGGGAGAAAAGACTTAACATCACCAGGATGAGTGGAAGCTATTAGGAGGATTTAAATTACTCTCTTGGTACAAGGCAGATGGATTTCATTTTTCTTGCCATTGTGCTCGACTTCTTGCTCTACCATGAGCTTCCAGAGGTCTTCTCCTTGGCTGGCCCAAGGGCCCAGTCTTCCCAGGTCAGGCAGCACCCCCTTCCACTCTGCACCCACTCAGCTATTGCTGCAGACCAGAAATACCAGCGATTATAACAGCTCTGCCAGCCTGGAAAGGGATTGGATGCACAAGGCTGAATATGGGAATGGAGTCTCCCAGCCTTCAACAGGAGGATGATGCTGCAATGAATGGAGGAGGGTGATTGCAAACCAAATTTTTTCTGCAGAGGCTGTGGAAAGGGAGGTGGGAAAGAGTCAAAATGCAGCCTGTTTGGTACTGGAAGCTCTGTATGAGTCCTCAGGAAGCTCTGCATGAGTCCTCAGCGCTACACCTCCAAGCACGGTTTATTTTTTATCTTCACTCTTTCATCTTCTTGCTCCCAGTGACAAACTAGACACAAGCCATCTTTTGCTTGTGCAGGGCCTCTGCAGTCACTAGTGGCTGTGGTCACTCCTGGGGTGGCACTACTGCCACTAGCACATGATGCTGGCAGCAGGGACAGGGCAGCATGGCTCTTGTTGGGCTTCTGCATTCAAATTGTTTTATGTGAGAAACAGCTGAGGAAAAAAACCCCAAAACTCAATAGTTTCAGAGAAAAAGGGAGAGCAGATCTTTGCAAATCTCCAGCACATGCAACTTCTCGGGCTACAAGGCAGCCTTAGGTAGAAAACAGTGTTTCAGTGGATGCTCCATCCTCACTTGCTCCCACTGACTCTCTTCTGCCAGGATTATCTCAGCAGCTCGTGTAGCTTTACAAGCTGAGCAGTCACATCTCCTTGGGCTCTGTACCTGCTCCCAAAGAGGAACGGGGCCAAATTTTTTTTTTTCAATCTTTTCCTGCTTTCAGTCAGGATTAATTGATCCATAATTGCACCCATAGAGGGGGAAAGTTAATAGACACAGTAATAAATGCCAAAGCCACGGCAGAACTGGCTCTCCAAGCCCCTGCCTGGAGCAGCTCCATCTCCTCTTAACAGAGTCGCATGCAATTCCAGTGCATGTGTGTCTGTTCGTATTTAGGGAGAAAAACTGAGGAGCCTCGCTATGATGAAAACCATTTCTTTTCCTCTCCCACATACTTTGTGCTCAAGGAGCAGATGGATCCAGGCTGTTTACATCACAGAGGTCATGCCTCAGCTTAACAGTTGGGGAACTGACTGTTGGGAGAGATGCTCATCGCAACCAGAAGATTGCTAAATCTGGGCTCCGGCAAACTTCTGCTGGTGGCAAATGTAACACACGAACGTCCTCCCGCAGCCTCTTCACATTTGGGACCCACCCCAGGTGTTGGGCTGCTTCCCCAAAGGGGGCCGCTGCGGAGACGAGGCGAGGGCAGAGGCAGCTCAGCAGCAGCTCCTGAGAGTGAACCTTGAGGAGAATGCTGGAAATCCCAAGTGGACCTTGTTATCTGCCGGTGCAGATGGTGCAGTTTGCAAGCAATGTGGGGCCAGATTTCTGCAAGCAGGCTCCCAGGGCTCCCTGCTGCACCCCATGTTAACACAGTGGCTGTGATTTCAGCTGAGCATGGCCTGCCTTCCCCCAAAGCAAAGGTGTAACTGTTGGGGAAAGAATTCATTGCAGTGGAGGTGTTTCCATGGAGCTCGTTCCCAAAGTGACCATCTCTTCTCAGTTCAGCACAGCCACGGGACATGTTGGGGTACCCAGCCAGGCCCTGCCTGTTCATCCAGCTCAGAGCTGGACAATGGAAAGGTCACACCTCCCATCCCCCAGCACAAGAGGATAGAAGCGAGTGCTAAAAACAAGAGCTCAGCAAACAGAGCAAGGAATGAGGCCCTTCTTGCTGCCCTCAAGGCCACACATCATTTGTGTGCAGAAGAACCCTCTCCTGCCTTAGGTCCTACCTCTCCATGGCTCCAGCAGCGGCTTTGGATGATTCATCCCACCAAGGTGCTGCATCCACTGAGCCACAGAGGATGTGGCTGTGTCCAGGCAGGAGGACATGCACAGCAGCCTTGCCACGGAGTGGCAGAGCCCAGTTTGCCACCTGCGCCAACCTCGCTCAGCCCTGTGGGGAGCTGAGCAGTCCTGCTTTACCCTGGATATCTGGCACACCACGAGAGCATCTCCATTGCCAATTAGGCCACCCACCCACTTGCATCCTTCCCCAATACAAACCCCATTAGCAATAAACAAACAGTTGAAATGCCAGCCGGTGCCTGGGAAGAGTCCTAGACAACTGCATCCGATTCAGCGGGCATGGAAACAGCTGTCTCGGGCAGTCCTGGTGCAGAGAAGCACCAAGCTGGACCAGGGCATGGCCAGGTATTCCACCAGCCCCCCTGTGGTCCTCTGGCCAGTGTCTGGCTTGTGTCTCCAAGCTGCTTTCAGCATCACCCCAGCACCCAAAGCCTCAGTGTCCACACAGCACCCCACACCAGCACAATTTAATGTTGTAATAAGGGGCTTTCCCAGCTGCTGAGTCCCAAACTTCCTAACTTCCCTTCTCTAGGCTTTTGTAGGAAAGCTCCTGCTTGGCACCGAGACCCAGCTGGACTTTGCCCAAATGCCCAAGCTGGATGTGGCATAAGAAATACAAATTCCACCCAACACTGCTTGGACATCTTCATCCCCTGTAAGAATTCCCTCTCTGCAGGGCAATGTGAGGCCCTTCCTGCAGCCTGTCCCCAGAGACCCCGGACTCAGTGAGACCCCAGAATGAGAGCTGGGAAAATTCAGCCCAACAACAGACCCTGAAGAAGCCCAGCCTACCACTCTAGAAACTCCTGAAACTACCACCATCACACTTGAATTCCCAGGGACACCCAGGACAGGGACAGAGATGACCAGGGCCATTTTCCACCTTGACCCTTGCATCTAAGGGCTTTCCATCTGGCCAAACTGGTGTTACACTGACTTTTGCATTTTGCCATGATGGGTAATTAGCTAAAAAATTACCTGCTTCAGTCAGAGCAGAGGAGGAGCCCACATCTTCCCCCAGTGCAGGAGAGGGCACACCCTCCCCATTCACCAGCCCCTGCCAGCAGATGAGGATGAGCTATGCAACCACAGTTCATTGTCATGGAGACAAGAAGAGCTTTTGTCTCCAAACCCAGCTTAATGGCTTGGATTAAAACTGCCTTTCCCTTGGGAAGTGCAGAACAGGGACAGTTGCACCGTCCCTACCTCCTTATGTTCTGGGCTTATCCACATGCACCCCAAGCACCCCTATCCTCACCAGTTTGCACCCCCCCAGTGCTGGGCACATCCTCCTGGTCACAGCACAGATGTGCTCTGTATCATTCCCCAAACCCATCCCAAACCATGCACACCCCACCAGCCTGGACTCAAACACATTTTCATAGATCCCTCCATGTCTCTCCCCTTTTCCCCAAGCTGCCAGAAGATCCCCAGTGACCATTTCTCCCAGGTGACCCAAACCACAAGATCTTCAGCAAGGTGAAATAACACTAATAACAAATATCTTCAAGGTTGTCCCTTTCCCAGCTCCCCAGGGAGAGAAAGAACCAAGCATAGCCAGGGAGCAATCCCTTGCTGTGGAGCAGGCATGGAGGGGATGGGGGGACACAGCAATGCTGGGGCCAGCCTTGAGTCTCAGCAACGTGGGACAGCCACAGCTCAGAGGGAGTGACCACATTGCTTACCCTGACAGCACTCCCAGGACAAGGTTGAGGACAAAGAAGGATCCAATGATGATGAGGGGGATGAAGTACAGCCAGTTCCAGGTGGCTCCTAAGGCATCATTGGTCTGCAGGGGAAAGAAAAAACCACGTGTGACATTACCTTCAACACCAGCAATGGGGCAGAGGGAGGGTGTCTTAACTTCAGTGCTCCAGGATGACCACACCAGGCTCCTCAGGGTGACTTGGCCATGCCTGCCAAGGCATGGGGGGCACCCCTGCAGGGGAGCTCCCCACCAGAAGAGCCCCAGCACCCCTCGGCACCCTGCACCAGTCTGCAGCTCTCATCAGGCAGGACTGCTCTCCTCCAACCACCTCTGCAGACTGTAAACCATGGGTATAGCTGGAGGTGCAGGGTCCTGCAGCCCAAAACTGGGGTGCTGAGGGTGAGGGGCCACCCTGAGCATGTTTTCCCCAGCAGTTTGGTTCAGTGCTTCCCTGCACATCCACTGGGATGGGGCAAAGCAGCCCCACGGCAGCAGGGCCCACTGAGCACAGGGTGCTTTAAGACCAGAGTTAAGAGGCATCTGAAAAAGAGGCAGCCAATGTTTGTCCCTTCATGCACGGTGGGAAACCTTCAAACAGGCATTTTGCTGCTGGCATCATCACTAATACCTTGCAGACACCTTCTCACCCCAGGTACGTCCCCCAAAGCCAAGGAGCTGAGATCAGACGGGAGCTCTGAGCACAGGGCACAGCCCGACAGCTGCAAAGGCTCCTGATGAGCCCTGCTCAATAGCTCCAGACATTAATTCACCAGGGGTTTTAATAAAGCAGTGCCCCTCGGTCCCTCCCAGCCGCCTCCCAGGCCCCATTTGTCCTCTGGTGTCAGGCACAGCGCGCATGACGCCGGGCTGAGGGTGATGCGGCAGAACGTGACTGTCTGGGGGAGGTGGTATCAATCTTCTTGCAATGAAAGACTCTTTCTCTTTTTCCTCTCTTCCTCCCTCTCTCTGTGCTAATTAAGCCCTCATCTTCATCTGAGTCATTGGCACCACGTCTCCTGGTCGGCCAGTGCAGGAGCTGAGACGAGGCTCTGCAAGAGGAGAAGCGTAATTCCGAGGAGGAAAGAAAGTCACCTGCTGGAGCCTTCCTCCTGCGGGAACTTCAGCTGGGTGTCCCCATCACCCTGACACGGAGTCCAAGGCAGGAAGGGTGGCACCAGCACACCCCAGCAGAGGCATTGACCACAGCACTGGGACAGGGGATGTGGGCAGAGATCTCAGCGATGAGGAGCAGCTGGCACACAGCAGCCCTAAGGGCGCTAAGGTTGGGAAAGCATCTGGAAGGACTCACTGCCCTCCTCCTTTGCCACTAGGGAAACCAGACACCTCTTCTCAAGATCCTGCTCTTTCAAGAAGCCCAATTCACCTCCAGCCCCTTTTTTTTGGGCCACAGGAGAAGGAAGCACAGGGAGGAAGGGAGGATGCATGGGAATCCTGGACAGCCAATGTTCACCACAGTCCTCCAGAGGCACCCAGGCCACTGCTCTGCTCTGACAGCACCATTTCCCATGGCATCAGTCTTCAAAGCATCATGCAACCCTCAGCCCGAGCTTGGCTGGGCTTCAGCTCCCTGCCAAGATGCCACTGGGTATCTACCACCCATGTCAGGATTGCTCGCCTTTGGAACTGGCTCCTGCCCAAAAAACACAGGCTTTCCCCAAGGTCCTTGTCACAGGGAATGCCAAACAGACGAGCTGCTTTCCTACAGGAGAACAAGACATCTTCCCCCAGAACTGGTCCATCACCACCCCTTCTTTAGCAATCTCAGCAGGAGAGGGAGGGGAAATGGGCAGGAGATGATGGAGCAGAGGGCAGTTTCCCCAGGGCTATTTGTGCCCAGACCACGTTTTCCCTCTCCATTTTGCAGGGATGGCAAAGCTGGTGTCACTGGGGACCTGCAGCAGGGAAAGCTGAGGCAGGGGCTTGGCAGGGCTCTGATGGCATGGGCTCGATTCCGACCTCTACATGCATTTAAGTGCCTGGCTCCCCTGGGGGTGGAGGCAGAGGGGGTTAGAGGGACCTTAAAGGGGGTTTGGGAGGCCACATGTCCAGCACCACTAGCACCCAGCAGCTGCAGGAGGGGCACTGCTGGGGCAGAGGAGGGGATGGGGAGCTGTGGCCGTGGACCCACACTCAAGGACATGGAGAGCTCAGGGAGGGTCCCAACCACCCAAACTGACAGCCCCAGGAACAGCACGGCCACCAGCAGCCACACAGCTCCTCCTGGCTGGTGCCAGCTTTGCTGGCAGCCCCCAGCCCCAACATGAAATTTCTCAGGGGACATCCCAATGCTCCCTACAAACCCAGGAACTGGTGATGTCCAGTCAGGATGTAGTGGCTCCAGACCATCATCTGGTAGCTGTTCAGCCACCCCAACTGCCAAAAACCTCACTATCCCCACTGGAAGCCTCCTCGAGTAGATGCTCCAATGGCTGCTGTAACTTCCAGCCTACATTTATTTGTGGTCATTTTCTATACCACTCCATTCTTTTGCCAGCATTGGCCTCTGGCTGAAATAGCTCTTTTCCTTCCTGTTTCCCATCCTGATCTATTTCTAGACAGCAATCACAGCCATCTCCAGCCTCTGCTTTGCTGGCCAAAACAGGGTTCTTCCAATTCTCTCTTGCCCAACTGGCTCTCCTGCCCTATTTTATGCAGTAGCCCCTTCCCTGCTCCAGCCCAGGCTCAGTTCATTCTCCCTGGATGTAGGAGACCTGAGTGAGTAATTTCATGGGTCACATTCCATCCCTGCACGATACCACAGAGACCTTACCACCCCCGCCTGCATGCCAGCACCCTCCCTCCCCCTTCGTGACACCCCTGCCCTGCAGTCCCCTCGTTCACCGTCTCCTCTTCCACACTGCTGCTTCCCAGTCAACAAGACCCAACCTCCAAGGAGAGATCTTTGCTGCTCCTCAGGAGTGCTTGGCTTTCCATCTCTCCCTGCATCCCACATCTCTTCCTCCAGCCCGGGATGGCAGCCTCTGTCCCTCCAGCTCCAGGAAGCCAGTGGATGCTGGAAGCAGGAAAGCCCCTGACTCATCCTTAAAGGACTCCACGAATCCATGACATCCCCTATGTCCCCCCAGGACCATCCCAGCACTGTTCACTTCCCTGTCAGCCTCACAGACCTCCTCATCCCCTTCCCCTCTTCCCCCTCCTGTGCCACTTTCCCATAGCAAAGCCTTTACTACAAGGAGCAGCCCTACAACGTTTCCAGGCCTGCGATGCCAGGTTAGCCTGGCGTGACCTACCTTTGGCAAACCCATGATTCATTTTCCTCTCTTGCCTCCCAAATCTGTTCCGAAATGGCATGCGATCGAGGTCAGCCTCGCAGTCCTATTCCTGCCTGCCTTACTTTTCCTCCCCTCCTCCCCCCACTTTTATATATAGGCATCGCATTCGCTATTCTCCAGTCAGATGGTGCCTCCCCCAACTCGATGGAGCTGTTAAAAATACTTGTTACCAGACCTGCCATTTCATGTGCCAGCTCCCTCTGAGCACGGGAGGGAAGCTGTCCCAAGCACCCGGGCTGGTGGGTGCCATGGTCTCAGCACTGGGCTTCCACGTTGGCCACGGCCTCCTTCCTGGTATCAAGGCTTTTGTTGCTTTGTGTCGGCCGAAAGCAGGGCTGAAATATCCATCCATGCCCAAATCTCTCCAGCTGTCATCTCACTGGGCCTTGCTTCCATCTGCAGAGCTGGGGAACCACTCACTTCTCCTCCAGGAGGTCTGTGTCAACACAACTTTGCTATGGCCCTCATAGCACTTCTCAACTCTTTTGGCACCAAGATGTAGTTGTCTTGACTGAGCAGCCACTTTTCCCGTTCCTTTGGGGCATCATTTGTTCTCGATGTCCCTCTGTAGACAGTAGTTCATCATCTTGATCCACTATGCCTTCCCACAGGTTTTTTTCCACTTTGTGGAAGGTACCAGGAGATTGTTGTTTGTGGAGTTCAGGGTGGACACAGAAATTTTAATCCCTGAATTACGCCAACTCCTTTAATAAAGAAATTCCTGGTTCCTGCCTTGCTCCCTGCACAGCTGACCAGGCTTTATCACTCACCCAAGACCTCTAGGAAGGGCTTTTTATACTCTTTTGGGAAATGGAGGAGCTACTTGATGACCAATCTTTGCTGCTTCTTCCCTTCCCTTTGAGAGACCTCCTTCTCATTGTGCACCCCACCAGCCTCCATCACAACCCTCAAACCCTTCTGTGGCCACCAAACCAAGAACCACCACACCGACATCTTGGCACAACCCATCCTGCTGCCAGGAAAGCCCTCTGAGCCTATAAATGACACCACCAGGGTGTGGGAGCAGGACCCTCCTGAGGGAATGGGGCTGGCACAACAGGCCCTCACCTAGAGAAAGAGCCCTCGCCAGCTCCTGCTTCACAACCCTCAAGCACAAGGTTATTCTTTAGGCAGTTCTCATGGGGTGTGTTTGGTTTTTACCTTGGTATTTTTTTTTCCCCCCAAAGGGCAGGAAAAGGTGCAGGAAGCCACAAAAGCAGGTCTCACTCGGGGGGCCAGAAATCTAAAGAAATCTAAAAATATCCTCAAGTTGAATGCACAGCACAAGCGTGCAGCCCACACGTCCCCTCCCTCAGGCTGCGGCGCATGGGAGCCTTCAGGGTTTCTTTGCTGTAGGGGAAGGGAGGGGGGAAAACCTCAACAAACCCCTTAAACTCAGTCTCTCCCAGCTAAAAATAAACAAAGAGCGGGTTCAGTCTGTGCAGGGAGCCTGAATGGCCACTCGTTGCTCAGCAGCTTGGGGAGGAGAACTGGGGAATTCATGGAGCAGCAGGATGTGGGATGCTACGGGATTTCATTCACACAGAGATTCCTAGAATGGTTTGGGTTGGAAGGGACATTAAAGGTCATCTGGTTCCAACCCAGTGCCACGTTCAGGGACACCTTCCACTATACCAGGTTGCTCCAAGTCCCATCCAGCCCGGCCTTGAACACTTCCAGGGATGGGGCAGCCACAGCTTCTCTGGTCAGCCTGCGCCAGGGCCTCAGCACCCTCATGGGGAAGAATTCTTTCCTCATATCTGGTCTAAACCTACTCTCTTTCAGTTTCAAGCCATTCTTCCTTGTCCTATCAAGACCCACCCTCACTGATTATCCAGGGTCTCGTAACAGGGCTCCCACTTGGGGCTTTCCCTGGAAAGCAGGGGAGCTTTCTGCCCCTTCACAGCAGATGTGTCCTGCAGACCTCCACATGCAGCTCAGCCAACATCCTCAGCACACACTGACGCCCTGCACTGGTTTCTGTTTGAATATGGACTGAAACAGCTCCCAGTTACCCTGGGGTAACACACGTTCATTCCTGCAGGGACTGGTGGGGTGCTCGGGGGATACAGCAGCTGAGGGGAGGGTGGGGGTAATCCCTGGGACTTCCAGCAGCATGGATAGCACCATCCTGTTCTCATCACTGTCCTCTGCCAGGATCTCCTGCTCCACAGGGAGCTCCTGTGGGAATCCACAGTTCTGCCTGCATTGCAGGCCAGGGGTGGGGTGACCCAGCTGTCCCAAACCCTGTGGCTGGGCAGGAGGGATCTGTCAGCCCCCACTGGCTGCAATCCTACTGACAAGGTTTGTGGATGATGGGAAAAGCCAGGATCTCAAGGGCCTTTGCCCTGGGAGCTGTGCCTGCCTTCCCCAGCACTTCTCAGGTGCTTGCAGAGCAGGACAGTGGGTGCAAAACCACCACAGCTTCCATGATTTGTGCTCCAAATCCTGGGCTCAGCAACTTCCAACGATCTTTGCCTGGTGGTGACACCCACCGTGCCCCTGCCCACCGTGCCCCTGTTGGTGTCCCCCCAGCAACGCCTCCACAGCCCCTGACCTGCTCCTCCCTGCAAACCACAGCTGCATCCGGCTGAGAAGCACACGCTGGTCCGCAGTCACAGCCTCCTACCCCCGCAAAAGGGGGAGAAAATTAATTATAAAAATACCTTACAGCAGATTCCCTGGCCTAAGCAGTTCCCTCCAGACCCTGACACCCACTGCTGCTCTCCCCAGTACAGTAACAGATCTCCTTGTTCCCTTTAATAGCAGTAATTGAATCTCCTGCATGCAGGGCCATGCTTCACTCCCTGCCTGGGATCCATCAGCGACCCCGGCACTGGACAAGAGCTGAATGGAAATGCTTTGCTTTCCCAAATCAGGTTAATGAGGAAATTGGTACATTTCCTCTGCAAGGCCAGGACTGGCCTGGGGTGGGGCATATCCTGCCAAGTGTCAGGGTGTCCAAGCAGGGTGGGCACCTCCCGCCCCATTCCCTTCCTTCAGCACTGCCCTTCACTGGCCCTGGCATGCTCTGGGGTGCCAGGGACAGGCAGCAATAATACCAGAGGAGGACACAAAGCTCAGCACTTGCTTCCATCTGAGTGTGCGCAGGGAGGGAGTGGAGAAACAGGAAAAGGACACAAAGCATTTCATTTTTCTGTTTCCTGAATGGAATACAATAAAATGCGTTGCGAGGAGCATTACTAAAAGTCAAACATTTTCAAAATATTTGAAATAGGCACCGAGACCAATTTTGGTTCTGTTCTCCTCCAGCCTACCAAGAAATTGCACCCAGATGCCCCAGCATTGATGAACAAACCCAGTCTCCGCGTGTGCCTCCTGCTCTGCCTCTTCCCACAGTCATTCCTCACTGTGACTCCTCCATTTTGCTCCAAAACCTTCACCTTTCCCCCTGCCCAGACCCCTTGTGCACCTTCCCTAGCACCCCCCTAACCACTCTGCAGCAAAATGAACTTCCCTTGATGGAGCACTTGCAAATGTTCACAGCTCTTCCCAGGGCAGACCCACGTGCCAGCCCTGCCACCTCTCCAGCAGGACCCAGACCCTGGGTGCTGCAGCAGGGCACGGCTTCCACAGGATCAGGGCTGGCTTGGTTATTTCCAGCCTGGATCCCTGCTTTGTTTTGGGCATGCCGCAAGCTCAGAGAGGCAGCTTGGGCCCCATGATACATTGTTCCTAAATATGATTTTCATTGTTATATGTTCCTAGAGCAAGGAACATCCCCAGCTTCAGCTGTGCTGCTCTGGGACAACAGACCCCTGCACAAGCTCACTCGTGGACTCCAGCAGCCCCCCAACCCTAGAGCACATTCACCAAGAGGCATGGAAACATCTTTCCAACACCTCATCAACACAATTTCCAGCACCAAACCCACTAATGGGTCCTGGGCTTCACAAAGACAAGCAAGGCAGCACTGAGACCCCCTACCAGCTCCCACCCTTGAGCCTGGAGCTGTTGGGCAATGTCAGAGCATCTGTGCTGGAGCACTGGTACCTCCAGCAGCCCCCCGGGTCCTCCAGTGCTTCCAGCAGACTGTCTTGGAGTGAGATTTTCCCGCGCGGGCAGGGAGGAGGGTGTGGGCAGGGAGCTTTTGATAGAACATGCCTGAAAGCTGGGATCCAGCAGACACAGTTTGTTTCCTGCTGTGTCATTTCATCACATACACACATACACTCACAGAGAGGGAAAAAGGGGAAGGAAAAAAAAGGCAGGAACATTTGGCAAGCTGGCGAGGGTCTGGCTTTGCTGAGTGCGGAGAAAGAGCCGTTTTTCCAAAGGGAGGAGAAGGGAGAGCAGGCTGGCTGCCACACACGTGCCTGGTGGGGCTGGCAGCACATGCACCAACTGGAGCCATTTGGGGGAAAACGGCTCATTTTTTGAGCTCGGAAGGGTTTGAACCTTCAAAGTGGAATCTGAAGTCTCCTCTCTGATTATGCTCTAACATGCTCTTAACCATGCTTAAAACATGCAGCATTTTGGAGGAAGGAGGAGGAAAGGGCTCTGTCCTGCGGTGTCACAAGTGCTGGGGCCTCTTTGGCAGCCCCCATTCCCGCAGCCCTGAGCCCATCCCGCTGTGCCTGCGCGGCCGGGAGCCGCCAGGAATAGCTGCAGAGGCATTACGGTCTGTGCTCGCTGCCGAGCTGCTCAGAGCTCTGGGTGCTGATTAAATTTTCATACCTCCCCGCCAGGATATTTTGTGTGCGCTGTGTTTTAATTTAAAACACATAAGAAGGGGCTCCTGTTCCCTTTGCAAGCGTTCCGGCTGGAGAGCCTGGCGCCATCCCAGAGCACAGAGGGCTAAAAAGCCAGGTGGTTTCCCTCTTTTGCCATCCCTCCCACCTCCCCCACTCTCCAGCCTCCTCCTCCTCTTCCCAGCTCCTTGCTGGGAGCCACTGATATCCATCACACTCCCAGCTTGCTGCTGCACTGAGCTCCTCCAGTGCTCTGCCCATCACTGCGGCGTCAGGGCTGTTTTGGGGATCCTTGCACCACGTGCCTCGCTGCAGAGGTCCCACCACCCTTGGTGCCTGGCTGGCACTGCCACAGCTCTTGCCCTGGGGCCCCAGGAGACAGACACCAGTGTCCAGAGGAGCTGCAGCAGCTCCTGGAAGTACTGGGGCTCAGGGAGGTGTCCCAGCTCATCTGAGCAAACCCCCAAAAAGAGGAAAACCTTCTCCATTCAAGTCATTAATTTTGCTGCCTCCTGGCTGCTCTACAGAAAGCCAGGCACTGTCCTCACTCTCCAAAAGGTTGAGGAGGAATCCCCCCAGAGCTGCACGATGCTCAGGCCTCCCTCACACTGTTCATACAAAGGTGCTTTGGGGAGGGCAGCTGAGTGCTGAGCATCCCAAGGGATGGCTGTGAAACCCCAGGAGCTGATGCCAACATGCAATGAGCAATTTTGCATACACACACACGGAAAAACAACTGTTTTGCAACAGATTCCTCCTCTGACCCCCTCCAAGGCTGACTGGGACAAATGGGGATGGGGCAGGAAGCAGACCCCTGCTCCCATCTCTGATTCACGTGCTCCAGCATGACCAGTGATATAACACACCTGCCTTTCCCAGTGCCCCAAATCAGGCCTGCCTGAGCAGTCCCTGTTCCAAAAAGGGAGGATGTGTCACTGCATTTCAAAGCCGGGCTCCAGAACATCTTCAGTACTTTAACAGGGCTCACAAGGAAGATGAGGACAAACATTTTAGCAGGACCTGTTGTCACAGGACCAAGGGGTAGTGGTTTTAATTAGAAAGAGGGTTAATTTAAATTAGATATAAGGAAGAATTTATTTACGAGGAGGGTGGTCACACACTGGCACAGGTTTCCCAAAGAGGTACTGGAAGCCCCATCCCTGAAAATGCTCAAGGCCAGGTTGGTTCTGAGAAACCTGGTCTAGTGGAAGGTGTCCCTGCCCACGGCAGAGGGGTTGGACTGGATGATCTTTAAAAGGCCCCTTTCAATCCAAACCATTCTGTGATCTCAAGTTTGGTGCTTCACAGACAGAACCAGTCCAAGCAAACTTGTGCAAACCTAGCCCTATGTAGCAGCATGAAATGACTTCTGCACGTGGTGAGGTTCATCAGAACCCTTTTGTAGCCCACGTGTAGAGGAGATCCTAAACACTGAGGAGATGTCCTCCCCTCCTGGCCCCGGCACCCCCAGCATGCGGGAAGCACGTGGGGGTTGAGTCACACATGCTGCAAACCCCCGTCCTTGCAGCAGCTCCTGTTTTCCAGCCACTCCTGCAGCACACACAGCTCCCACTTGGCACCCTCCTGGCTCTCTGCTGCAGCTGCTCAGCTCTGCCCAGGGCTGCAAGACCCAGACCAACCTCCCCCGAGGCCACAGACACAGCTCTGCCCACAACCACTGCATTTCGGGAGGGGTTTTTGGAAGCTGCCAAGAGCTTGATGTTCTTCCCCCCAGCAGACGCTCCCTTTCCTGCTGCAAAAGCACCCAGAAGGCTCTCTGCACTCAGCCCTGGCATCTCCTAAGGCTCCCTGTACTGTTTTGTCCTCCTGCTTCCCAGTGGTCCCAATCCCTTGTGCCAGGAGAGGATGAGGAGTCCAACCTGACAGCCAGACCCATGCAGGGGAACAGGCAGCAGGCTCAGACCCTGTGAGCAATGCCAGCAGGAATCAGAACGTTGTCCAGGTTGGGGAAGCCCTCTAAGGTGATTGAGCCCAACCACAGACCCAGCACTGCCAAGGCCACCACCCAACCATGTCCCCATGTGCTCCATCTGCACAGCTCTTAAACCCCTCCAGCAATGGTGACTCCACCACACTTCCCTGAGCAGCCTATGCCAGGGCCTGATAACCCTTCTGGAGAAGAAGTTTTTTCCTAATATCCCATCTAGACCTCCCCTGGTGCAACTTGAGGACAATTCTTCTCACCCTGTTGCTTGGGAGAAGAGACCAATCCTCACCTGGCTGTCCCCTCCTGTCAGGGAATTGTAGAGAGTGACAAGGCCCCCCCTGCACCTCCTTTCCTCCAGGCTGAGCCCTCCCAGCTCCCTCAGCTGCTCCTCCTCCGAGCTGTGCTCCAGACCTGCTCTAGGAGGAGCAGGCAGCCCTGGATGCCCTGCCTGCATCTCCTTACAGAGCCCACTTGCCCCCAGCTCATCCTTGCCACGGGTGTTTCTCTTCCCACCCCAGCTCCCGGTGGCGTGGGGGGAAGAGGGGAGTGTCAGATCCCGTGGGGGGAAGAGGGGAGTGTCAGATCCCGTGGGGGGAAGAGGGGAGTGTCAGATCCCGTGGGGGGAAGAGGGGAGTGTCAGATCCCGGCAAGCCAGGCTCCTCCTCGCTACCTGCAAGCACAGCAGCTGAGCAATTCCAAACAGGAGCACAAATAAACAGCTGTGGGGAACAAACAGAGCCTCCCGAGCTGGCGTTCCGGAGGAAACACCCCTTCCAAACTCCTGGCCTGGTTGCTTCCTGGCACCTTGGGAGCCGGGCTGAGCATCTGAAGCCGCCAGCATCCCCAAGTGCCTGCGCTGTTCCTGGGCAGCCCCTCCCCAGCCCTGCCATCCCCCCAAGCCCCAGCATCGCTGTTTAATGACAAAACACATCCCAGCCCCTGCCCCACGCCAGCACCGCTGCAGGGGCGGAGAAGTAGGACACAGAGCCTCTTTGCCAGCACTGTACTTCCCTCTGGTTCCTACAGAAATCAGGCTCGGTCTGGAGCCAGCCCAGGGAAAGGGTGTCTGCTCCAGGATAAGAAGAAAACCAAAATACTTCTTAGCCCCTGTTTCGGACCACAGAGGCAGTCTCAAACTCCCCTCCAAAAGAAATCAAAGTCCCCCAAGTTCCCAGGGACAGGAGCTGGAAAAGCCATAACACTCACCATTCTTTTATTTCAGCCCATACTGTGATTTCTACTTCAAGAAGGCAAAGCTAATATGAAGAAAGCAAAAAGCAAGCACATAGATGAAATAACCCATGTGGAAACTAGCTTGTTGCAATACTGCCTGCAAATTCCAGGAGCCACCCTCCTAGACCTGGTAGAACAGCGGAAAAACAGATCTTAAAACCATGATACAGTCACACAGGGGAATTCTGTAGTAAGCAATTTCTTTGAGAGATTGCTGAAGTGGTTTTCCTGCCATCTCCCTCTCCCCTGCAGTGTTAATCCACGAGGACGCAGCCTCCCCTCGCTTTATCCCGGTGGGAAAGCAGAGTCCCCTGCTGAGCCCTCCAAACCTGGAGCACAGGCTGGGCAAGGTCCTTGCTGGTTAGCAGCAGGAGCCTGCCCCAGCTTGCTGCTCCAAGTGACAAAGGTGATGACAGAGCATCCCTGGGGTTTTCCAGCCCTCCTCCTGCATCCCCTGGGGACTGCATCCTTCACCTTTTTAGTGAAAAAAAGGGCTGAAATCCGTTTTTCTTTCTCCAAGTAGCAAAAGCACCAAGCACGCACAACCTTTGCACCATGAGGCCCCTTGAGAGGCAGCCTATGACCCTGGGGAGGACAGGACGTGCAGCCCAGCAGTGCCAGGATCCCCAGCCCTTGCCACCCCCTGAGGTGAATCAGCAGCACTCCATGATACCAAGGCTCCAGATCCTCATTCAATTAAAAGCCAAGGAAGGTGCCTGCTGCTTTCCATAAGTGGTCAGTAACAGCTGGTTCTTTGCAGAGGAGCAGGGAAGGGAGGCACTTTATTTGTGGTCCTGGCCATTGGGAACATGGTGACAGAGCATGAATGACATCAGTGACAGAGCATGTCTGCCCAGCTTTGCTAACGGTGCTGGGAAGACGATTTGAATCCCAGACCCCCACAGGGATCCCAGAGAGCCCCCAGTTTAGCAGCTAGGGTAGTAAATAGGGGTTCCTGTAGGGTAGGCACAGTTTTCAGAGCTCCCAGCAGCACCTCCCATCCAGTAGGACCCAGGTGATGAATCAGCAAATCCCAGACCCTGAAGGGATCAGCTCCAGCCTTCCCAGCAAGGACACCCCAAGCAGCAGGAGACCAGACCTACTCAAACAAACCCCTGAGGTCCACCAGACCATAAATTGCCCGTCTTTCCCCATCTCCTCATGCCCCACCAGTGGGGCTCCAGCACAGGGTGTGCTGCTGCTAATTGCTGCAGGAAGCAAAGGCTGGGAAGGGGAGTCACAGGGAGTGCCAATGGAAGCAGGTTTTGCAGGGGATAGTCATTAACACAAGAACAAGGCTCAGGGCAGGGGGCTGGCACCAGCCACAGGCATGCACAGGCTGCATATGACAGTGGGAGCAGCTGCCCAGGGCACTGGAAAATTGCCTTCCTGATATACTCAATTACACCTGGGCAATAGGTGCTGTGGTCAAGTCCCTAATTGCATTGACACACCAGAAACAGACACAAAATCGAAGTTTTTTGGTCCAAACACTCAGGTAGTTCAATCCTGCCTAATTCCCCCATTGATGCAGCTAGATCCTGACACTGCCATCTCCTTCAGGAAGAGGAAAACCAAATCCTCATGGAAAAGTCAAGCCCTTGCAATGAACTCTCCCCGTTCCACTCCAGTCTAGGTTTCACAATCCATCTGCCCCCTGCATGCCACCCTGCACCCCTGGAGGGACCCTGTGGCAGACTAAGCAAGAAAGGGTGCCCCAATGCTGACAGCCTGACACTGGCCTGGGGTTTAAAAGCAGCCTTTCCCCCGATGACAGAGTCACTCCTGAAGCAGTTTCCCCACCACATGCCCCCAGTTTGCCTCCCGCAGAGCGGTGCCACTCTGCAAATCTCTGGGCGTTATGGGAACCAGGGTATAAAAACATTCCCGGTGCAATGACGCCAAAATTGATGCTGAAATTAGGCTGGGAACAGAACAGGCACGGTTGCTTCTAGCCCACAAACTCAAACATGCTTATACGGCCAGTCGCCCACGGCGAGATTGCACTCAGGGATCGCCTGGAGCTTTTTTCCTCGCTTCCAAGTTTGCCCCTAAGTTGCTCTCTGAGCACACCAAGGGCTTGGCCACCAGCAGCTTCCAGCAGCTGCAAACCACAGGAACTCAGCCCAGCCACTCCCTGCTCCTGCACCACAAAGATCCCAGCTCTGTGTCAGACACTCAGATGCTGTCCCTGCCCCAGAGAAGGGGTCTGAGCCCAGCTCTGAGGCTTTCCCAGGCCACCAGTCATCCTCTGCCTGGTCTGCAAAGCCCAGAAAACACGTCCACTCTCACAGAGCTGCCCTGGGGAGCACAGGAGCAGCAGGCAAGGAAGGATGCCTCCCCAGGGACAACCTTCAAGCAGGAGAATCACTGCAGGGCAGGCCCACAAGGGTTTGCTCTCTGCAATGAGCTGCACAACCCAGTCAGAGATGGGGACCAGGCCCTCAGAGCTCCCTTTGCCTGGAGGCATGGAACACACCCCTCTGTCCCCCATCTTCTGCCCAAATGGGAAGGACTACCCCATTCCTCTCATGAAGGAAACTGTGGATCTTCTGAGCTTCCAGCACACAGAAACAGTCTCCAGCTGCCCATCCCCTGCTTCCCAGAGAGCCCCCAGAGCAGCACCACTCACATTGTACAGGACTGTGGTCCACCCTTCCATGGTGATGCACTGGAAGACGGTCAGCACAGCAAAGAGGATGTTGTCGAACTGCGTGATCCCGTCGTTGGGACCGATCCACTCCCGGCACTCGTAGCCCGGGGGGCAACCCTGCACCCCGCAGGGATGGGGAGGGTCCAGCTCCTCTAGTTCACCTGCGAGCACACAGCAGAGAGCCAAAGAAGGCAGAGGTAAGGGACAGCTTATCCCAGCTTTTTCCACTTGTGGGATGTGAAGAGGGTGCTGAGCCCTTGTCCCCACCTGAATTGTTTGTGTAGCAGGCTCGGTGCAGCTTCCCGCTGTAGAACTCCAGGCCGATGATAGCAAACATGAGGATAGCAAAAAAGAGCAGCAGGCCAATCTGGAGGAGAGGCACCATGGCCTTCATGATGGATTTCAGGACAATCTGTAAGCCTGGGAGAGGAAAGAAAGGGCACAGCTCAGAGCAGCAATGCAAACCCCCCCACCAGGGACAAATCCACCCCACCTCTGGCAGGGAGCAGAGGGGACTCATCAGAGAGCTGCAAGAGGCCAGCACAGCCAGGAGGGTCTCTTTGGGCAGAAGGATCCTTGAGAAGAGCACCATCCCAGGGGAGGGAAAGCCGAGCAGCAGAGCAAGGCTCCAGAAGAGGCTGTGTCTGGTGCCCACTCTAACATCCTGCCCGTACTTGCCCCACCTGGACTTGGTGGGACATGGCTTGTGCAGCTCTGTCCCCCTTGTTGCCCCCAGGGCACGTATCCAGCACTGCCAATGCCCAGGGCAGGAGGGACGGGAACACCAATGCCAGCACAGCCTCGTTTCTTTATTTATCCCCGTGCCAACAGATGAAATCTTGCAACAAAAAGGAAAAAAAAAAAAAAAAACCAACAAAAAAACCCAAGAAATCTCCCCTGAATAAACCCCAGTCCTGAAAGGATCCACCCACCACCTTCTGGCCAGGGAAGGGGAGCTGCCAGCAGGCTGTGCCAAGCACAGAGCAGGCTGGGCAGGGGGCAGTGCCACCCAGGGACACCAAGTGCTGCCACCCTGGAGTTCCCACTACATGGAGAGGTGGGATAAGATGACACAAGGATCCCTCTCACTGCATGGAAATCAAGGACGGATGCGGACACCCTGGGAGGAAAATCAGGGGCATCCAACTTACTGGGAATGCCTGAGACGAGCTTCAGAGGCCTGAGCACGCGCACGGCCCGCAGCGTCCGCAGGTCCACGTGGGTGTTGAAGTGTGTCCCGGCCGTGGCGAGGATGCTGCGGGCACACAGGGACAGAGCAGAGTTACCCTGGGGAAAGCCCTGGGCCTCCTCAGTGCTGTGTTCTCACGCCAGACAGCGGGAAGCCACGAGGAAAAACGTGTCCCTGGGCAGGTACAGACATTCAGCTCCTCCCAAAAATCAGTGAGCTTCGTTTGATGCTGGCACCCAAGTTCATGGACCACCACGAACAGACAAAGCCACCCAGGGACCCCCAGCCCCAGCAGCCCCCCATCAGTGCCCGCCACACACCAGGATGGCTGGGGACAGCCCCACATCACCCGTGGATCCCATCTGGGGTCTCAACACCCTCGACACCCCATTCGTCCCGGCTGCACAGGATCCACCTCCCTTCCAGGAAGGTGGCACGAGGACCAGAAGCAGCGCCTCAGAGATGGGAGTCGCTCCCCTCCGTGTTCCTGTGGCAGCTCCTCCAGCCATCAGCTACCCTGGCTTTTTCCACACATGGAACTTCCTCAGAGTCCCACCTCTGGGATTGCTGAGAAGGAGCCGAGAACCTCACACACATTCCAAAATCTATAGTAATGAAAGTTTGATGACCTTGGAAGGCAACCGGCAGGCACAGGAAGGACTCCAGAGGTTTTCTTTTAAAACATAAAGATTTTTTTCAAGCCCATCTCTGGAAAACAAATTAGGGCAGAAAGGAGCTGGTGCACACCGAGTCCAGCAGTGGAAACACTTGAGGCCCCCTGCACCTGCTCTGGGAACAGGGATGCTGCACCTCAGGGATGCTGGCAGAACCCTCTCCCATCCAGGCTTGGTGCCCAGGTGCCGGGTGAGGAGCAGGGAAGTTGCAGTAGAGCAGCAGGGGGTGGGAGAGGAGGGGGTGGGGAGGAGAACGGGACAGAGGGAGGCAGCAACCTCAGGGTTGTTTGCAGCAGTCCAAAAACCGAGGGAAATTGGGTCATTGTTCCACTAATTCATCTAATTACAGGCCAGAGCAGCTCTCTGGCGCGCTGAGCAATTAGCACTCTTTCTCTCACCCTCTCCCTGAGGTACAGCAGGTACCAACCTGTCCCTCCAGAAAAGCGGCTGGGTTTCCTAGGATACCCTAGCAGCAGAAACACTGTGAGAACATCTGCAAACCGAGTTGTGTCAACTCCTTTTCCCAGTCTCCTCTCCCTCCCTGCCCCAGAGCAAGGGATGAGCCCGATGCCCCCGAGCCTGGCCCCAGCAGGGATGCATCGCCCACCACTCCCTGTGTACCACACAGCTTATCCCTGATATTTACAGGGATCTTTCACTCTTGCTGGCACTTTCCCTTTCCCCTGAGCCCTTTCCACACACTCTCCGTGCCCCAGCCTGTGCCCAGCCCCTGCTGCCCACTGGGCAGAGAGGAGAGCAGAAAAGAGACTTAATTAAGTCAGGAGCACCCAGAGGCTGGGGAGAGTTGTGCTGTTAAATTGGTTGTAAGATCAAAATCAATAAGTGAGATAAAGCACGGCCACTCGGAGGCATGAGGGAGGGAGAAGAGCCCCATCACATCCAGCCCTTTCACACACCCTGCCAGCGAGAGCAGGGTACCCCAGCGCTCCCCAAAATGCCAGCACAGGGGACACGCTGTGCCAACGTCATGCTGGAAATCCTGAGACCCTCCTTTATCTTTTGCTCCTCATGTCCCAGCCCCTGGAGGGCCACCGGCCTGCGAAAGGGGCAGGAACAGCCCCAGCGCTGACTGCAGCCAGGACCGAGCCCCTCCGGGAGGTCGGGGATGCTCCCGGGCAGGATGCAGGCTCCGGCTCCCGGCAGCAGAGCAGGACTGGGATGGGCAGCGCTCTCCTGTCACCACGGACCCGTGTCACGGACGGAGCGACGGAGGCGGAGCCGCCGCCTCCCGCAGCCTCCCCACAGCCCGGTCCCCGGGGCAGGAGCGGCCCCCGGAGCGCCCCGGCCGCCAAGTCCTCGCCTAACCCAGATTTGTGTGAAGGGCTGCGGAGCCGCCGCGCTGAGCCTCCAGGCAAGGCTCGGCCCATTTCAGGGCACTCCGTCCCCGCGCTCCAAATTAGCTGCTAAGAATGGGACTCCGCTGTGGCAAGGTGACATGCTCCTTGTCCTCGCTGGGGACAGGGGACATCACGAGCTCTCTGGGAAGGAGGTCTGGGCAGATCACCAGACCGAGGCAGTTGCACTCAGACCTGTCACCCGAGCGAGGACAAAAAGCTGGCCCGCTGCTGTGGGTGCCTGCACATCCTCCCGCAGGCTCCCGGCTGTGGGACCACACACTGCAGGAGCTGCTCCCGGCAGACCCACCCAGCCCGGAGCCTCGGGGCACGGTCCGAGCAGCCCCGGACCACCCTCAGATCTAATAAAGTGGCTGGGAAAAGCTAACCAAGCTTCCCGGCACACCAGCCTGGCTGCTGGCTGCTTTTCCCAAGCCCCTCTGCGGCTGGAAGCTACAGACATCCCCTCTCCTGGATAACCAGGCTTGCTGGAAGGCACAGACACCACCGTCACATCACTGCTAATTATAAATCCAATGCTCCAAGCAAACCTTGCAGCTTTGGACTTCAGCATATCTCACCTGTCAATTGCTTATTACCCCTCTAATGATGCCTTTTATTATTTTTTTTTTTTTAATCACATCACCCAGAACCCCAAGTTTCTGAATTAAGGTTTCTCAAAGCTCCTGAGATGGGACTCAGGCTGTGGAAGACCTTTGTGCTGCCACAGGGCAGCAGCTCCCGTATCTGTAGAACAATTTAAATCCTTTTCGATCACTTACAATATCCACGTCTGATGTGCTAATAATTATTCTTTATTTTTAGGCAAGGACCCAAACTAAAATTACATCTCACCATCCAAGTTATTTGAAAAAAGCTGCCAGATTTAGGCTATAAAAATCCCAATGATCTCATGCTTTTCATCATATGTACTGGAGGAAAAAAAGAAGGGGAAAAAAAAAAGTGAAGGCGTTTTTATAGGTCACCCAGGCAAAGGGGTTAGTTTTACTTCAGAGAAAGGGGGAAGAGAGACTTCAGGTGGAGAAAAGAGCAGAGAGGAGCTTTTGGAAGGATGCAAATGAGAGAGGAGGCAGGATGGGAAATATATGCTAATCCCCCAAAGTATAATTGAATAGTGAGCAATCACCAGCAGACAAAAACACTCTTTCAGGACAGGAAAAAATAATAATCCAATGCTTTGTGTTTGCAACCAAGATGATTATTTTGTTTTGGAGGCTCTGGGGAGGAGGGCGAGCTCCCGCTGGGGCCACCACACCTGCGGGCTTTGGGGCTCAGCCCCCGGTGCCGCTCCAGCTCCCAGCAGCTGAGCAGAGCACACACCCTCGCCTCCAGCTGAAGACCTGCCCTTTTAGATCTCTTCACCCAGGGGTCAAAAGGAGAAAAAAAAACCCCCAAAATAATCTCATTTAAAGGATTCCCTGCTCTTTGGAACCGTGCAGAATAAAGCATGAGTGATGCTTGATCACCCTGCCCACACAAAGTCAGCCCTGAATTCGGGCACTGCCCCACTCTACAGCACCCATCGTGCCTGCTCTGCCTGTGCCAGGAGCTGTGCATTGCTGGGCTCCCATCCCCATCATCCCATCCCACCAGCAGCCCTGAGCCCTAAGGGACAGCACACACAGCTCAGGCCACACTGCCAAGAGCTTCACACCAGACCCCACAAGCAAAGCCTGAACCCTAAATGGCCAGACCAACCCTGGATTCACCCCCCAACCCCAAACTGAGCCCCCCTCAAGCATTCCCCTCGGGGAGCACTGCTGATGCTCACGCAGACAAACTGTCCCAGCAAAGGGTGTGCTGGGTGGAGAGAGGCATAGGCTGAGACAGACTAATCTCAGCCCAAAATCTGGGGCAGGCAGGGTGCTGGCTGGCACACAAATTAATATTTATAATTAAGTGGAAAGGCCCCTGGAGGCTTGCACTGCCACCTGACTCTACAAGGGAGACTACTTCATAATTAATACACTGGTCAAATGGCTCACAGAAAGTGAGGTACCTGATGAACTCACCTCGTTCCTGCCCTGTTCTGGGGGAGAATCAGTGGGGTGAATCCATCCCTGCCCTCTCTGCAGACAGCATCATGTGTAGCATGACATACTAAAGGCTCTTGGGTCCAAACCTGGCTTGAGAGGCAGGGCCAGCAGGATCAGGTCACCCACTCTGATGCCACAGCAGAGCACAGCCTTGGGGACACCCGGGGACAGGGACACCAGGGCCAAGTCCTGCCCTTGGCACAGTTCAGAGTAATGTCAAAGCCTCCATCACCTTGGCCTGCTCTTTCTAGGTTTTAGGGCTGTGACCCAGGTGGATTGAGCTGCTGCAGAGCTCCTGCTCCCACCCTTCCCAGCAGCTTGGAGAGCTCTGCATGGGCACAAGTGACTCCCTGCGTAATGTGATGAGGCTGAAGGACAAAATCTGCCTTTACCAGCCTTTGATCTGATGGGTGAAATAATCCCCCAAGGCCACCTCTTCCCAGAGAGGTTTTGGTGCATGAGGGAGCATCCCCTCTTCTGCACCCTGCGGGTTGGCCAAACCCCACGTCTCCCCCCTGCCCAAGTCCCCACGCTGCCTCTCAGCAGACACAGGATTTGGCAGGGGGAGATGATGCTGGTAAAACTGCATTTGCCCACACAGGACCTGGTGGGAACCAAAAGTCACTGACAGGAGAGCTGGCCCCACAAAGGGAATGGAGCACAGGCAAAGGCGCACCACAGCCTGAACTCGTGCTGAAGGAGGGGTGTGAGACCCCAGAGCAGCCACCTGTGTGATCCCACCTTCTCACATGAGGATGAGGAGGAAACAACCCACTGTCCCTTCCCTCAGGCCAGACTTATACCCTCCCAAGCCCTCTCCCAGAGCAAGGTACGTGACAGTGCAAAGAAGCTCAAGGCTTCACCCGACGGGGCAGCAAGCGCCTCGCCCCAGAGCAGGAGCCCTGCAAGGGTGTCGGGGTGCAGCAGGAGCCCCTGGGGACCACGGGGAATCGAGGGGTGCCTGGCAGGGGAGGCAGTGCCCCCGGGACCAGCAGCCACGTGGGAGGGACTGACTCACTCTGCGGCTTCAGGAAACCAACCGGAGCTGGGAAGGATGGAGCGGGAATCGCGTGAGTGGCACGCGGGCCGGATCCTGCGCTGGGAGAAGGCGGGATGCCCGTCTCCCCCAAAGCCACAGCCAGCATTCTGCATGCCCAGGATCCCCACTCCCATCTGCAGCAGCAGGAAGCCTTTTCCTTCATCACCACCCCATCCCCTCGCCGAGCCAGGGAAGCGGTGCTGCCCTTTGTACGAGGTGCGGTGTCGGGCACGTCCCAGGGCTGTGGCATATGGCACATGAATCATTCACCGAGCTGGGAAATCAATTATTCATCCAAACAAAAGGCAAAACATCTTACTAACTGTCCTGAAAGGAAAGAGCTGGGAAAGGGGTGGGAGAGGGGGCAGGCATCAGGTTGAAGACTGACAACATTCGTGGAAGGAAAAGAAGGAAAAGAGCAGGGAAAAAGTCTTGTCTGGTGTGATCAAAGTACTGCTGGGCTCTTGGCTGGTTTATCCCTGTAGGACAGCACTCCTTGCAGTGCTCTGGCTCCAGCAGGATAACCATGTCAGGGTGCTGCACTTGTGCTCTGATTTAGCACTTGCTCTCCAAGCCTCTTATCTGTTCCCCCAAGCTTCCCTGCTTGGAGGTGCACTGTACTTCCTGGGTTAGGGAAATGAAGGCGTGGGCACTGTGGGAAGAGCCTGTTCCCAGCCCAGGCGTGCTCTCACACTGGTGTGCTGTGCCAGGCACCTGTGGGGCCAGCACCCCAAACCACCAGGGCATGCATCATATCAATATTCCCAGATGGAGCTGCTGCCAGCGCCTTTTCAAGGCTCTCCCTCCCATCTTTGGAACTCCAAGATTAAAAAGAGCACCCAAACACACAGAACTGGGGTTGTGCAAGGTGCACGAAATAGCTGAGGACAAAACATCCCTGCCTCTCCCATGGGGGAGCTCAGGGGGAACCATGAAAAGGCAGCTTTCCCAGACAGTCATCCCAAAATCCAGGCAGCACCAAAACAAGCAAAAAAGCCAACCTGCCCTCCTCATCCCTGGGCTCATCCTGCAACCCCACAGCACAGCAGGGAACATCCTCCTCGGAACTATTCTGTCCTGCTTCCCACCAGCCACAGCAGGAATCCAGGGCACAGGCGTGTGCAGGATGTCCCTGGGAGGCCAGGCAGAGAGACCAGGCTCACAGCTGCTGCTCGGCTTTGCAGGGAGAGGACGCTGGATTTTGGGGCAGGACTTGGAGAGCCAGGCTCTCCTGCTCCGGCCCCTCTGGCTGGCTGTGGGTTTGCTAAGGGCACGGCAGGCAGCGCCAGCAATCCCTCATTCCTGCTTTCCCTTGGCTACACTCCACCCCACAAAAACCCTTTAATGAAAACCACCGTGCCCAAGGGCTTCACAAAAGACACCCAGGTGTAGCAGCTCTTATTAAACCCTCCCAAAAACCCCGACGGCAGCGCTTCCTTTTAGTGACCCCAGTGTATTTATGCAGCTTTTACAGCAGCTGCTTCCCCAGCTCCTGAGCAGCACAGCTTCACAAGGGCCTTTTGATTCCCGTTTGGATTTTTTCCCCATTGTTAGCAGCGTTCCCCCACCCCTTCACCTCTCACGAGTTATTGTATTACTGCTGTAAAAAAAGCCAACGGTGCTTTGGTGATGCTCAGGCACCAGAGTGTGTAAAGCACACACCCACCTGGATATTTGCAGAGGGAGTTTAACCCTTCTTGTTCCATCAAATATGGTGTAGGACAAAGCAGGCAGCTGTAGGGTCCTTGTTCTCTATTCCTAATGGCACCCAGGGAGCTCATGCTCCACTTGCTGGTGGCTGAAGCTCTTTCAGCCTCACTTTCTCAGGACCACCAATTAAAAGGTCTCCAACCTTCCACTGTCATTTCTGACCCATTTTCCTCTTTTTTGGTCCAGGTCACACTGCATTAAGCAGGTCACAAGTCCAGCTTCAGCATCCAGCTAGCTCTGAGACAAGGGGAACGCCCCTAAACCCCAGGGGAAATGCAGATGTTCTCCTTGCTGGTTCTGCCTCACAACGAGTAAAGGTATTTTATGCACACTTTCAGATAAAATTATTTTTAGCTGGGGGAGAACAGGCTGTTTTTTCAGGCAGCAATGATGATTTGGAAACCACAGGTTACAAAAAGAGCAGGTTTACAAATGTGACTATTAGTTCCCCAGTGGAAGCTTTAGCATCAGGGAGTTTTAGGTGGGCGTTGATTTCCACTGAGATGAAAAAAAAAAACTGATTTATTGACACAAGAAACAAACACCAGTTGAACCCCAGTCAGTGTCATCCACTCCTGCACAGGGTCCCAGGAGGCTGCTCATGGGAGAAGCCCCTCATTAGGCTTATTTACAGCAGGGAGAGGGTGCAGAAAATCCCACTGCTCATGGAAATCCCAGTGAGGTGTCTGCCACCATGATGCCACCCAGACTAAGGACCTCTCCCATCAGATACATGGCAAAAGGTAAGTCCAGAAAGGAATAGTAAAAACCTGTGTCACAACTGGAGGGACAAGGGCCAGTGAGTGTGATGCTGAGTCCCTCAGGGATGGATCCTGGGGTGGGTCCTGTTCACATGGATGTTTTCTCTGGCCCATCATGGGATGCATCAGCATCCCAAACCCACTGAGCACACCCTGAGGAAAGCCTTACCCTGCTCTTCTGATGCTCACTACATCCCCTCCAACACAGCCACAGCGTCTTTATAAGCCACAACAAGATCCCCACGACCACCAAATCTCCCAGATCTCTATCCAGACACTTTGAGATGCATCAAGCAGAAAGTCTGAGTCTGCAGAGGCGATCCCGAAGCCGCCGGGCACCCGCACACGTCCCCCGTGCGGGCTCCACCGCCCGCCTTACGCAACCGCCACAGAGAGAGCCGCCAAGTGCAAACCTTCTCCCACAAGCTGTTTGCAAGTCATTTGCCAGCCAAGGATTATTTGCTGCAGGAATTTGCCAATAATTCAGCAGATTAAACAGGCAAGAGTTTCTTGCATGGGAAGCGCAACCATGGCACCAGGGAGCAGCAGCTTTGGCAGCACCCCAGGGCAAAAGCAAGAGCTGACTAGCACAGAGGAGCCCATGTCCTGGTCCTGCTGATCCCAGTGACCCCAAAATCAGGCCAGGGTGAAAATCCTCCTCCACCCACCACACAGTAGAATTTGCCCCAACAGGTCGGGGAGGCCTTGCCAGCAGGCACTGCTGGGGCAAAGTGAGCCAGAGAAGGGGCATTCCCTGGGGAGGGTTCCACTCTGTTGGGGCAAAGCAAGCCAGAGAAGGGGCATTCCCTGGGGAGGGTTCCACTCTGTTTGGGCAAAGTGAGCCAGAGAAGGGGCATTCCCTGGGCAGGGTTCCACTCTGTTGGGGCAAAGCGAGCCAGAGAAGGGGCATTCCCTGGGGAGGGTTCCACTCTGCTGGAGCAAACCCCAGGACACTGGGGGGACCACAGTGAGGAAGCAGACACTGAAGGGCTGTGCCCCGTGACCGGCAGTCCTGGGGGAATGTGGGTACCTCCTGTCAGGGTGGCCAGCACGGCGTTCACAGCCCTTCATGGACAATTGATTCCCTGGCACGGGGCCCGGCTCAGCCCGGCACCGAGAGGAGCTGGCTAGGCTTCTGCGAGTGAGTAATTGCCGAGCGCTGACTCAGCACCGGCTCGGGTACAGCAGCTCGCCCGGGGCCGTGGGGAGGGCAGGAGAGGTCCCTGGTGAAGCCCTCCTCTCAGCTTCCCCTCAGCCCATACCCCAGAGGATGCCCGGGTCGGGATACAGGTCACGGGCATTTCCCAGCTTCCCACGCCCTCAGCCCAGCGCTGCAGCTGCCCCGCGAGCCCCTCTTGGTGCTACCACTGTGTGTCTCATGCTGTCCACACAGATATGAGCACCTTTGCCCGCCCAGGAGCCACAGAAACCCCTCCATGAGTCACTTTGCAGATGTGGGAGTGCAGCAGCCTGCTGTGCGAGGGCTGCACCTCCCACAGGCCGCCTGTTTGCTGCCCACCAGAAGCATCACCCACCACCAGCACACCCTCTATTCCCAGCTGACGCGGTCCCACTCCCCAGTGAGGCCATCCAGGTCCCTGTTGGACCAAGGGAGTCAAAATGTACCCGACCACGTTCTCCTCAAGCCTCCTCTCAGGCACAGTCTCCACCTGCACCTCTCCACCATGGACAAGCAGCACCCATCACCATCCCCCAGCAGAAGCAGGCTCAGCGTTCCCCTTCCTCCTCCAGGTACCCAAACAGATGTCACATCCCACGTGGTGCCACCAAGAGTCAGGACTGTGCAGCAGGAAGCTCTGTGGAGACCACAGGCATCCCACCTGGTTCCCATGCCTCAGTTTCCCAGCCAGCCCTGCTGCTGCTCTGCTCCCAGCGAAGCTCTCATGCAGCACTCAGACCCAGGGGCACCTTCTGTTTGTACACATCACACCAGCTCCTCTGAACATCACATTTCCATCAGCAGGCAAAAAGAAATAGCTGCCATCCAGGCCCCACCTGCCCCCCCACACAGAGAGGGGCCCAGGGGGTCACCTCGGGGGGCTTCTGCCCAAGCTGACTGCCAGTGCTGGCTAACACAAGCCCAAACGTCCCTGCTCGTTTCTGTGTCACCAGGACAGCCCAGCAAGCAGGACTCAAATCTGGGCCACGTCCCTGGCAGGTGACACCACCAGTGACACAAGCAGCAGCCGTGAAGCTCTGTGTGCTACCACCCCCAGCATCCCTGCTGCATGCTGGGATGAGGAGCAGAATCGCCTGGGAATGCGGCCCCAGCCAGACCTCACTCCCCAACCCCAGCAACAAGGCACGCCTGGAAAGTGCTTGGGAAGGCAAGAGAAGAGATTTTCCCCCTCCTCATGTAGGGTTTGACCAGAATCTCTCTCAGATCACATCCAGTCACTTCTCAGGTCATACCACCACCTTGTCCTCACTTTGCCTTGTATTCAGGTGGGTGACAGGGCACCAAGTGAGAAAAGCTAGATATGGTGGCCTCAGAGCCAGCCCTACTGTCCCTGTAGGGAACCTTGTCCCACCATCAGTGACCACAGCAAAGCCAACACAGCACCTCCAGCACAGGGAACCATCCTCCCCTCCCTCCTGGGGATGAAGAAACACCACTGACAACAGCAAACCAGGATCTTCCCCCCATGTCCTGGAGCTCATGTCCTTGCCAGGAACGAGTCCTCAAGCCCAACCCACTCCACCACCTGACCCACAGCACCCACAGACTCACCCACTGAGGACCACGATGAAGTCCATGACGTTCCAGCCGTTGCGCAGGTACGAGCCCTTGTGGAAAACGAACCCCAGGGCCACGATCTTAATCCCAGCCTCGAAGCAGAAAATCCCAATGAAGTAGGGCTCTGTCTTCTCCTGCCAGAGTGAAATCAGTGACCCAGTGAGGGGGAGAGACTGAGCAAACACAGCACCAGACATTTCACATCGGCCCAACTCACATCCCATCCCACCTTCCCCAGAACCATCATCTCCTTTGGGAATCTTCCCAGCCCTTTCTCAGCCAGCAGCAACCTTGGGAATAAAAAGAAGGTGGCTATGACATACTCAGGTTGCCCAGTCCTTCCCTACCCCCTTTTTAAGGGACCTAAACCTTCCTGAAGCCTTTCCATAGAGAAGGAATATGTTATAGCAGCCCCAGAAAGGCTAGAGAAGCTAGTCCCAGAGGAAACCTCCTGTCTGGCCGCCCCAAAACCAGAAGAAATTGCCTGGTAGGATTGGGTGGCTGCCCTTGGCTCACCCCCCAGCCCACCAGTGCAGGGCAGAGAGGGATGGACACAGGGTACTCACTAATCTCCGTGACATGGGCGTCTTGTCATCCTCAGGGAGGTGCTGCTCCAGGGCCAGCACAATGCAGTTGGCAATGATGGTCGCCAGGATCATGTACTCGAAGGGAGTGGAGGCGAGTTAAGGAGCAGAGAAGAGGTGGGAGGCACCCCCAGCCCTCCAGCCCACCCCTCATTTCACCTGCTCAGCCCCTGCTGCTGTTGTCCCCAGCACGCACACACAGCCTGCCTTCCAGCTCCCGCTGCTCCCACCTTGGTGGTTTGGAAATGAGAGGGGTGACAGCCCCCAAAACCTTCCTCTCTGGAGACCTGCTGGGCCTCATCACCTCCTTCCTGACTTTGTGGGACATCAACCTGCAGCCTCTGTTGGGATGAGAACTCCCGTGGGAGAGAGATGCTACTCGTGCAGGGAGCCCAGCAGGTGGACACAACCAGGCTGGGCTTTGCCTGGAAGAAGGTTTGGCATAGTCCTTGGCACTGTCAGGGAGGCTCTCCCTGGCATGGTACACTCCTGGCCAGGGCTCACACACTCCTGCTTCCCATCACAAAGCAGCAGGAGAGGGGGCTCAGAAAGGGGAGACATCACAAGGTATCAGCAGCCCTTGTCCTAAAACATCCCCAGGAGAGGGAGCATCTGCACAGCCCGAGGAGGATGGGGCATCCCTCACAGGTCCCGGGGATCTGATCTGGGTCAGTTTGCCCTGTGGCCTTGCCAAGCACCCCATGGGCAGCAGGATGAACCCAGGTGGCATTGGGACCTGCAGAGCATGTGGCTGAGCAGTTGCAGCTCAAGACACTGATGTCACCTGGGTCTGAGCTTCAGTTCAGGCAGGGTGGGAACTCCCCGTGGAGATATCCCAGCTCAGCCACACCTCAGCAAGACCCCAAGGGACAGCAGCACCTCAGCAACAGGAGCTGGCTGGACCCTTATGAGCATCCTAAATCCTACATCCACATCTAGGTCTTACACACCCTTCCCCAGGAGCAACCCCGAGCCAGGACAAGTGGCAGTAAATACTGGTGTCTGAGGACCTGAGATAGGAAAGGGCAGGTTGACATCCAGGAAAGCACCCCAAACTCAGCTCCCTCCTGCCTTTTGATTCATGGGATGGAGGCAGGGACATGGAGCTCTCTCCTGCCTGGCCCACTGCCGAGCTCTGAAAACAAAGCACTTCCAAATGACAGGATAGCCATATCTTTCCAACTTCCCATCCATCTTTCCCAATTCTTCACAATAAAAGCTCTGCTGTCCTCAACAACAAACTGTGGAGCGATACAGCAGCAGGCAGCACACCCCTGCTTCTGCTCCCTCCTTGCCAAAACATCTCTATTACTGCCACCACTGGCACCAGCGGCCACCCTGGGAGAGGACTGCCACCTTCCCAAAGCTTGTGTCTGTGGAAGGGGGATGTGATCCCACCTGGGATGGATTTGCCCATAAAGGAATCATCTCCACTCCCACCATGCCAAGCTGGCTAAGCCTTTCCCCACCACACAAGGCTTCTCCAGACCCAACACCCTCAGGCTGACATGTTTCAGGCAAGGAGGTGTCCAACACCCATCCCATCAGCCCTGGGAAAAGGGGTGATTTTGTCTTTTCCAACATTTTCTTTTGGCCACCAGCTGCAATAAAATGCTTTCAACCAGTGGCCCTGAGCCCAAAAGCAAGAGAAGACACCCCAGTGCCAGCTGTGAGCACGGGAAAGGGGAAAGTATGACGTGACCCTGGCAGCAGTGATGCTGTGGCATGCTGGCAAGGTAGGAGCAGGGATGGCCATGGAAGCAGGTCCCTCGAGAGATGGCCAGGAGAGGCAGCCAAGGAGAGCCTGAGGGAGCTAGGGTGTATTTAGCCTGGTGGGAGGAAGAGCCAGGAGAGATTCGGCCAAGGCATTTAAAAGGCCACTCAGTGAAATTAATGGTTGCTAAGTTAGAGGCAAACCCAAAGGGAAAGGCTGCAGAGCTCCCTGCTGCCGGCTCAGGCCTCGCTGCCAGCCGGGCACGGAGCAGCTCCCTGCGCTTGGGGAAGGGGGCCAGAATCCAAAAGTTTTCCTCTGAGGCTTAACACAAGTGAGTATTTCACTGCATGGCTCGGGCAAAGGCCACGTCCTCTCCCTGCTCCCCACCTCTGGCCACAGGCTCCCGCTTGGCCCTCCACCAGCCTATTTGGGACCTTTTGGTATCGTTTTCCTGAAAGTCTGCGAGCAATTAGCACCGGCTTAGGAGACAAACAGCGTGTTAGTGGGGCGGGGCAGCAGCTCCCCAGGCACCAGGCACATTTGCCTAGATGAGAAGTGTGGGAACGGCACGGGGAGTCCGTCTGTCCGCCCAGCATCCCGCACTGCTGCCTGCCACAGCCACTGTTCCCGTGGGACAGACACCCAGGTGGGGAAAACCCAACTGCTCCAAAGGCAGCAGCGTGGGAGCCCTGCTCAGAAGTGCCCGGGGAGCTCAGGACACCTTGCCCCAATCTCTCCTTGCTGGCTCCAGCATCTGGCTCAAAGCACAAGGACAATGCACATCTGCCACACCCCTGCACAGCACACATTCCCACTCCACCTCCAGCGAGTGCATGGCGTGTGGGCGAACAGATATCATGGAATCAAGGCATGGTTTAAGTTAGAAGGGACCTTAGAGATCATCTCATTCCAGCCTGTCATGGACACAGACGCCTCCCACTAGACTGCGGTGCTCAGAGCCCCGTCCAGCCTGGCCGAGTCCTAAAGGGACCTAAACCTGACCTAAGCATGAGGTCACTGCCAACAGGGACTCTCCAAACCTCACTAGCCCAGGTTCTTGCAGAGCTGAGCCTGAGTTATCGCATGCAGAGCTGTGTGAGACATCAATCCCATGGAAACCAGCCCCCATAGCTCCAGCTGTGCCAGGTTTTGAGGGACCAAGAGGGAAAAAACCTCCCAAGGGACAACAGGAACATCTGGCTGAGCTCAGGGATATTTTATCCCCACTCTTCTGCCAAGCGAGCATCCTCCCAGTCGGGGCTGGAGTCCACTGGACAATCCTCTATCAGCGCACATCACATGAACAATTACACAACCTTACAGCCACCCAAAAAGCAGAGCGGCCCTTGCCCCCCTCCAAGCCCAGTAAGTAATAAGAGCCCATCTCCCTCCAGCCTTCTCCTCCTCCGTCTGGCTTCCCCTGGAGGATCATTAGGGAGCCGATAAAAATAGGTTTTCTTATTGATTTATCTCCTTTACCCAATGCTCTCTCCCCTGCACCGTTGACTTGTTTCCTTAGCAACTCGGCCGATCCCCGTGCACGCCACACCTGCAGCTCCACGCTTCCCTCATGGTGCCTTTGACGTGGGGACAGCAATTCCAGACCACGGGGGCATTCCCCAGGCCACCTGGAGCAGGCACTGTGGGCTAACCCCATGCCTGGAGATGGAGCTCCTTGGCAGGTCTGTTAGGGAGGTGTTCAGCCACCGGGAGATCCCTGCTTTCAGCCGTGACCTTCCTCTTCACCTTCCTCCCCAGTCAGAAGCCCAAGCCAGCCCACCCAGAACACCCATCTGGCTAAGGCAGGGAGTGTGCCCAGCTCCAGTCCCTGCAGATGGAGTCACTGTGCCGATGGGACACTGACACCAGCTCTGCAGGAGGCTGGGTGCAAGACAAATCCCTCCCCAGATGCAGGCAAGGATGGGAGCTATGGAGAGCTCCCCTCCATCCCACCACTTCCAGTACCTTCTCCCCACTCCTGGGCAGGCAGAGGGGGAAGGAGCCAGAGGAGTGAGGCCACGTGGGCCTTGGGGAATCCTGCGTTCCAGTGCCACTAAAAGAGCAGGGGCAACTTAACCCCTGTACATGCCTGCATCATCCAGCCCAGTTTCAACACCTCCTAGAAAGTCATGTCTCCATTTCTCAAGTCTCCCCATGCTTCCCTGGGGACCTGCTGGTCTGAGGGGCTTTCTCTGCTCCTCAGGTGTCAATGAGAAAAAGCCTCAGTTCCTACACCTGTGGACTTCATCTTTCTGTCCCAATCACAGCACAGCTGCCTGTCCTGTGCAGACATGGCATGACAGGAAGAAAGATTCAAATCTTCAACATCCCCACTTAGAATGCCTCTATCTTCCTCCTCTCAGCTCCACACCACAGTAGGAAAGAGAGCACCTTCCCTCCAAGGCTGTTTTCACAGAACCATGCAATGGTTTGGGTTGGAAGGGACATTAAAGGTCATCTGGTTCCATATCCCTGCCATGGGCAGGGACACCTTCCACTAGACCAGGTTGCTCAGAGTCCCATCCCACCAGACCTTGAACAATTCCAGGGAGTCCACAATCTCTCTGGTCAAGTGAGGTTTTTGGTTTCCAAGAAAAAACGAAAGTGCCAAGTAGAGCAAAGCCTGTGATGGCCCCAATTCAACTCTGGGATTCCCCATCCCCACGGTACCTCCCTGGCTTGTCCCTGAGGACACAAGGGATTTCCCCCCACTGATAAGACTATCCATAGAGCTGTGGTCCCTCCTGGCTGTCTCTATCTCTGTATCCTGCCACTCAGCACTCCCAGGCCATCCATGCTGGGAGGGGGTGGACAGCAAATGATGTCCAGACCCCAGATCCTCCCACTAGGCTTTGAACAGGAGCCAGCTGCCGTGTGCCTTCCACAGAGAGGCTCAGGAGCGTGAACAGAGGCTTGGGTTGTGCTTGTGTCCCTGCACAGCTGGCAAGGAGCCCCCAGCCTGCCTCAATCCCACCTCACAGACACAGGAGAGCACGCTCACTCTCTGCAGTCACGGCTGTTGCTGCCTATGGCTCCACAGTGCAGTGGCTGGGTTTCCATCAGGGGTTAAACCGAAGGCAGTGGCAGCCTGGAGTCCAACGGGGCAGAGCTGCCCACACTGCTGCCGCTCCCGTAGGGATGCGAGATGCAGGATGTGGGATGCCTGCCTGCCACGTGCAAACAGCTCCATGGAGAAGCGTCTCCTTCTCCCCCACCTCACCCTGGAAATCAAATCTCTCTCCTCTCCTCCTCCTTCTTTTTTTTTTTTTTTAAACAAAAAAGGACCACATCATGTGATTTTCCTGCCTTAACATCAGTTTTTTAACTTTGGTTGCCACAGCAACAGGATGCAACTTGGCATCACCATGACAACAGCTGCCTCTGTTTAAATTCACCATCTGACAGGCAGCCTTGCTCTCCCCGGCTGTCAAAAAGATGGACCTGCCATTACACCTACTCGCCCCTCCCAAAAAGAAAAACTCCTGAAATCTGATGAATGGAGGGCACAGAAAACAACCTGGGAGGGGTGGGGGTGTGGGGGGAATGTTCTTGGGGAGTGCAAGGATGGAGCTGCCCAAGGATGGCACGACATGGCGTAGGCTCTTCCCTTGGGAAGGCAAGACCTGCTGGAATCGTGGCTAGGGAAAAGCCAAGGGGCAGGAGATGCTTGGCCATGGGGGGTGTGACATCAGCAGGGTCCCCAAAGGCACTGCCTATGCAGCATCAGGTCACAGGGAGAGTCATCAAACAAACAATTCAGTCACTCACGGGTTTGCTTCCCACGGAGCAAAATCCCCCTGACTGCTGGGATGGGGATGTGCCCCAGGGCTCTGAGGGCACTCCAGCTGCTCTAGGCCAGCCCAACACCAAACTTGGTCCCCAAAGGGGCCGAGATAGATGAAATCCCTCACTGCTGGGAACAGCAAGGTCCTGATGGACATCTCCTTTCCCTGCCACACTGGGGGTAGGTGCAGTGGACAGCCAGCAGCCAGATGCTGTCCTTGGGGACACGGCCAGAGCCACACAATGTCATCTGGCCTTCTTGGGGCGGGAGAGGGATCTTATCCAGGTCAAATGTGATTAAGCGAATGAGGAACGGAGCAGATATAGATGAGCTGCAGCCTGTCTCATGTACTAACTGAATTGGAGCCTTCCAGGCAGCCAAACAAATGAAATCAGGGTGAAAGGCCTGGCCATCAGCAGGAGGAGAAAGCAGGCAGGAGGACACGGCTGAGTTTCCCAAGGAGAAGGGAAGATGTTCCTACAGCCAAAACAGCAACTGCCCCACAGTTTGGGCCGGACCAGCTTTAAAAGAGCATCTCCAGTGAAGGCAATGCACTGGGCTTTCCAGTGAGGAACTCGGCAAAGCCTCACCTCCCATGGAGCAGCATCCCAGTCGCAGTTGCTCGTATTACTCCTCCTTCTCCTCCATGCATCATCCCTATTTACACTGGGACGCCAAACTGCAGAGGCTGCTGGTTATAATTACACAGTTACCCAGCAGATATCCAGGCCTGAATCACCAGATATTTTTAGCCCTATTACCTAGTCAACTAGAGCTGGATGAAGAAGAGCCTCCACTCCTCCCTGCTCTCCTCTCCAAACCCCGTGGCTTTCCTTGGTGCTGTGCCCACCCTGACCCACAGCACCAGGACCGGCCCATCACCCTCCCAAGGCCAGCAGCTCCTACTGACCATGGCCAAGATCCAATGCTCTCCTCCCCAAAATACCCTTGCCCAGGAGCAGTGCCATGGGCTTCAGGCCAGGCAGCTGAGGTACTCTCATGGTCTTCCTGGCCCTACCAAAAATCTGCCAGTGCCAGGTTACAACTACAAGGATGGGAACAGCTCACCCAACCAACCTGACCAAACACATCCCCAAAAGGCCTTGCCCATTCCCAAGCCCTCAAAACTCCAGTGGTGCAGAGGAACATCCAGGGTGGATGAGTTTTTCTTAGAAAGAGATGGCAGCCAGGCGGGGGATAGGCAGGAACGTTCAGCTCCCGCGCCTGGAGCACGCCTGTTCCCAGCACTCACATGGGAATATGTCACTTACTTCGAGAAAAAAAATACAAAATGAGCCCATCTCCCTCATGCATTGCAAATTCCAGGGGAGAATAATGCTGGGGAGTTTTGCTCGCATGGTGGTGGAGCTCCAGTCTCTAGGAGACAGCGGCTGCCTGGAGATGAGACATCACACCGGCACGGGACCCCAGCCCACGCCGGGAGTGCCGGGCCAGCAGCAGCACCCCAGCTCCTTTCTAGCTCCCCACAAAAGCCATAAAAACACATGAATAATTTAGCACATTCTGGAAAAGCAGGCGGCCGGCCTGGCTGCTGCCCTGCAGGGCTCCGCGCTGAGCCACCACGTCCCCGAGCTCGCCACCGCACCAGCACTCCTGCAGCCACACGCCCAGTGAGTGCTGCCAGGAGGGGCAGATTCAGGGATGCCATGGGGAATTCAGCCCCTCCAAGCTGGCTCTTCATGCCCAGGTCACCCCCTCGAGCCTGGAGATGTCACAGCTCCCCAGGCAGGACCAGTTCTGCTTGGCAGAGGCTTGACCTGACGTGTCGGAGCCGCAAAGGGACAATTCCCCTGCGATGTTCTGCAGGGTGGGTGAGCTGTCCTGCATCCCCAGGCCTCACCGGAGGCTTTCCCCAAGGTACCTGTTGTGCCAAACCATGGCATTGCTGCCTGGCACCAGGGAAAGCTCTCCCATGCCCACCAGAGGGGCTGGGAACTCAACCAACAAGTTGCAGGGAGAGAAAGCGTCAGCAGCGAGAGCTGCATGGAATCACTGCTGCAGAACACGGCACAGGGAGGCTCCTACAGCCAAAGCGTGGCCACACTGAAGTTCTGGGGCTCAGATCCTCCATGGGGGCAAAGCCCAGGAAATGTCTCAGGGGGCAGCAGGCATCGAGCTCAGGGTGGTGTGGGGCCAAGAGCCGTGGTGCTGGGCAGCAGCCAAGGCACCCAGGGGCACCCACAGGGAGGGTAGGAGGAGAGAGATGTGCGTGGGGAGGCGTGAAAGGATGGAGGAACAGGGGAAGGAGCGGGGGAGATCTGCACCTTCCACCCCGCCCTAGGAGAGGGGTCCCTGGGATAAAATCACAGCTCCCCAAAAAGGGCCACAGGGCACAGCCAGAGGTTTCCAACATCCTTCCCTCTGCCGCAGGGAGGGGGCAGCCAGTTCCCAGAGCCACCATGGGGGCCGGGGGCTGCAGGGCGAGGATGGCTGTGCCCCTGCCAGGCACAATCTGCAGCGAAGAGGGCACATACAGGAGGGACAGAGCCACCACCCAGCAGGGACTGGAGATTTATGGTCTCCCAGGCAGCTCCAGGTGGGGTGGGGTGACAAAACTCCACAAGACATCGAGGCATGGAAAAAAGGCCACTACCCCCCACCTCCCCAGGCACACACAGAGAGCATCCCAAAGCATGCAGGGTTCATCTGGGATCAGAGCTCCCCACCTCGCCACCATGGAGGGCTAATAAATCCAAGCCTCAGGAGGGGCTGGGGGGCTCCCTGGGGGAAGAAAGAGCTTGGCTCCTATCAGGAGCAGACAGGGAGCCGAGGACAGAAGGGGAAGCAGCAACAGGGTGAGGAGAGCATCCCCAGGGGCCGGGGCACCCCTCTCCGCACGCCTTACCTGCCCGATAGTGCCACACGCACGTGTCCTGGGCGGCCACCAAGGCAAATCCGGGCAGTGGGGGGGGGCTCGCAGAGGGTGCAGAAAGGATATGGCCAGTCGATGAGCTTCTTGGCGTATTTCCTGACTATATTCTCTTCCCCAAAGAGAAAGAGCGATCTGTTGACGGTGAAGCAGTTCTGCCGGACGGGGATGGGGTTGTACAGAGCCATAGTCCGGGCTCTCTGCGCTTTGGTTTGCTTGAAGGCTCCCGGGCTCCCTCCCGCAGGGGCAGGAGCTCCTTGCCGGCTCCGGTTCTGGTCGGAGCCCCCATCTCCGGAGCCCAGCCTGCCGGCCACTGCCTCCCCAAAGCGAGCCATCCTGGAAGAAAACACACAGGTGAGCCAAAGCAGCAGCACCGAGGCGGCGGAGGGGGGGTGGGGGTGCGGTGGGAGAGAAGAGGGAGGGGGTTGCGGGGCGCAGTCCCAACCACAGCCCCCTCCTCCTCTCCGGGTGATGCTCAGCTCCGTCTCTCCTCCATCCCTCCGGGGAGCAGGGACCCGCGTGGAGGAGAGGAGGCAACGTGCAACACTGGCTCAGCGCCTCGGGCACGGCACGGGGGGCAGCCGAGCCTCCGGCCCCCCAGAACGGCCCCCGGGCAGCAGGGCGGGCAGCGAGCCCTCCTCCGTGCTCCACGGAGGCCGCTCGGTCCCTAAGCACCTTCCCGCACGAAGCAAGGGGTTAAGCCCAGCCACATCCTCCCCACCGCTCTGCCTGCAAGCCCGAAGCAGCCCCTTTTAACCCCCCCCCCGCCGCAGGGCGAGCAGGCACGGGAAGGGCAGCGATCCAGGTCCTTCCAGCTACCCCCTCGCAAAGGAAGACACAATTCGGAACAGCACCCAGCGCAGCCGCCGCGGCCGGGGGAACAGGTTGCAGCGTGGTCCAGCCTAGTTGGAGCCAAGTGTCCAACTCCTTCCTCCCGACTCCATCTTCAGCATCCTGCGGGAGCCTGGCCGCCCATCTGCCGGCTCGCTGGGGCCGCGGGCGGAGGGCTGAGCCCCCGGGCAGGCACCTGCGGCGGCAGGGATGCCCAGCCCTTCGCTGCCAGGGCAGGAGCACGCAAGGCGACGTCGGCTTCCCGCAGGAGCCGGGCCACAAAATTAAAGGCTGCCGCGCCTCTGCAGCTCGGGGACAGCTCGGTTTAATGAAGTCAGTGGCAACACAGGCGCACACAAGCGAGCACACACACGCACAACACGCCCGGCTCGCTCCCTCGCTCCATCCAGTGCGTTCTTTTGGCAAGCACGGGAGCTGCCGCAAAGGAAAATCAGAGGCGAGGGGTGGGTCTGAAGGGAACAAAGGCAATGGGGGAGCCCCCACCCTGCCAGAAGCACACATACCCCCCCGCCCTGGCTGCAGAGGGCTTTCCAGCACACGGGTGCTCCTAGGTGAGTGGCTAAATTGGGGAGCAAGGGGAGGGGCTCCCCTCCCGGCATCCCACCCCACCCCGCACCGAGCATCTCTCTCTGGCCACATGCATCATCCTCCCCCCGGTCCCTGGGACACTTCCAGGCTCCCGGCTCCCCTCCGGAGCCGCCCGATGCCAGCGGGTGCCCGGGGAGAGCCCTCCTGCTCCCTCGCATACAGATGAGCCTCCACACCTCGGTATCTTCCTTTTGACACACGACGTTGTCTGGAAGAAACAGCGGCTCATCCAAGAGGTGTAAACAACCCGGGCTAGATGTGTCCCTGCAGCAGCTGCTATAGGGGGGTGTCTCTGACCCTGTTACCCCCCCCCTCGGTACCCCACTAAGGGCAGGAGACTGCAGACACTGCTGATGCTACAGCCATGCGTGTGCCAAGGTCACCCAGTGACACCCGGGGGCCCCCGGGCTGGGCTGTGCTCCAGTGGGGAGGGGCTGCCTGCCCACCCAGCCACCTTTGGGGAGCCCACCCTGCCCCCCTGGCACACACAGGGTACCCTCAGACCCCCAGGGGTGTCCCCAAGTCCTCTGTAGCCACCGGGCAGGGCACAGCACACAGCACACCCTGTGAGCTGCTCACACGCAGGGTCCCCTACCCCTCCCGCTGGACCCTGAGGCCACAGAGCTCCCCAGGGCCTGTGACACTGCCTGCCTTTCCCACAGGCAGAACACCCATGGCTCCAGCCAGCAGCACAAGTCACCCTGTGTCCCTGTCACGCTCTTCACTTGTCCACCCCACCAAGAACCTGCTCTGCAAGCACAGTGGCCTCTGCCCTGTCCCTCACACCTGGCTGTGGGGCAGCCAGGAATGCTTGAGGCACTTAAATTAAAAAAAAAAAAAAAAAAAAGAAACAAAAAACACCACAAGCTCTTAATAACATAAATCATTAACTCACTTGGGCCAGGGCTTGTCCGTCAGTGCAGCCTGGCAACACCTGACCAGGGACTTCCCCACTCTGCAGGCACTACAGTGGCTGAAGGGCCACAGGGCTCATTTTTTGGCCCAGGCTCTCATGGGTGCATTGCCAGGAGCCCTTGGGCTGGCTGGGTGGTGAAGAGGAAGGACCAGGTCCTCCTCAGGAAAATAACAGAGGAGTGTTTGAAAAAAGGGTTGTGGAATCATTGCCCCAACCTCAGCCAGGCACCAAGAGCCCACCAAGTCTCCACAACACCCAGCTGCTGCATCCCTTCTTAACTCTCTCCTTCCAATTATCTTTATAGCCAAAGTGGGTTACCTGGGGGGGTTTTAACAAGTCCTCGGCTGCCTTGCTACCACCCTGCAGCACAGATTGGAGCAGGGTGCACAAATCTCTCCCAAAACACTTCCCAGGCTGCCAGCCAGAGTGCCCCTGGGTTTTCATTCCATTAACAACAGGCAAGGAGGTGGCCACAGCAGCTACTGACTAAATACAGTCCCTTCGATTCAGCCCCAGCAAGACACTGCCCTAAACAAATCAATTATTATTTGTGGCTCACCCCACCTCCTCCTCCTCACCACGCAGCAGCAGCGATGCCGCTCTTCCCACCTTTCAGCCCTTTAAGCCACTGTTAATTAAGCCCGAGGCTGGGCCGATTGCCAGGAGCACATCCTCAGCCTTGCAGAGCTCCTGCTTCTGCTCCCCTCAGCCCTCTCCCATCCTCACCTGCACAGCAAGGCCCCACCCAGCCAAAATGTTCAGGCTCTGTGTGGTACCCAGAGTCTGAGGAGGATGGGGAAGGATGGACCCTGCACTGCCCCTGCGTGGCTCAGAGCAAAAGGCTGAGGGGGAGGAAGGCAGCCTTCCTCCTCTGTTCCCTCAAAGCAGGGATGCAGCCCTTACCTGGATGCTTCTGCTGGGGCACCAGGCCCTCCCCTGAACCCGGAGTTTGCTCTCGCCTGTGCTCTGCGTTCACTGATGCAGAGCAGAGTGCGGGATGACCCCACTGGGAGCCTTGCTCCTGCTCAGACGGTGCTACAGGATGGGATATTTATGAGAAAGCAGCTCCTTAAGAGAAGATTGAGAGCCAAAAGAAAAAAAAAGTCTCTGGCTATGCCAAGAGATGCAGGCTCTGTTTCCCAGGATGTTTATTGCCGTTCTCATCTTGACCCTCACCCAGCACTCTGGGATCTGTGAGTCAGGGAGAAGTGTGGCTGATGCCCACATGATTCAACATGGCACAGGGATGCAGAGCCAGCTCTGTGGGGCTGTTTGGGTTTTTGTGAATGGAGGAAATGAGAGAAGACGGGGAACAGCGGGTGCCAGGACAGGAAGACGCTCAGGATGCACTTGGTTTTGCGGAGACAGGCTAACACTCCTCCGGTCTTGAGCACAACTCTGAGGAGGGGCAGCTGAGGGGGGGCTCAGCCTGGAGAAAAGGAGGCCCAGGGGAGATATTATTGCTCCTGAAAGGAAGCTATAGAAAGGTGAGGGTTGGTCTTTTCTGTTAGGCATCAAGTGACAGGACAAGAGGAAACAGCTTCAAGTCACACCAGGGGATGTTGGGGTTAAATATTGGGAAAGGTGCCTTCTCCAAAAGGGTTGTCCAGCCCTGGCACAAGCAGCCAAGGGAAGTGGTGGAGTCACCATCCCTGGAGGGGTTAGAAAGGTGTGTAGATGTGGCACTTGGGGACATGGCTGGGTGGTGGCCTGGGCAGTGCTGGGTTAACGGACTCAATGAGTTTAGACGCCTTTTCCAACCTAAATGATTCCCAGTTCCATGATTCTCCCACCAATATTGCCATTCAAGCCCCCTCCTGGCTTTTCCCCCACGTCTCCCAGCCACGCCACCAGCCCTGCACGGCAGGACATCACCGGAGACACGGGGCTGTCCCCTCCCGGGTGATCCCGAGCCCCTGTGTCACATCCCCCCGGCGGGGCCGCTGCCGCCGCTCCGGCATTGCCATCTAGTGGCAGCTGTCCCCTCCCTGCGCCCCCCCAGGCTCGGACAGCAGCCCGGGCTCCCCCCGGCCGGGCTCCCCCCGCCCGCCCCTTCCCGCGGGGTGCTTGGGTCAGGCGCAACTCCCCGCGCAGTTCCCGCATCCCTGCGCGCTCCTCCTGCTCAGCCCGGGCGCCCCAAAATCTCCTACCTGTGCATTACTGGGCACGGGCACCAAAAATCCCGGGAAACAGCGCTAAAAGCATCCTCTGCCAAGCCCCGGGGAGCTCAGAAAGCCAGAGGCTGCTCCTCATCTTGGAGGGAGCACCAGGCAGGGGACAGGTTCCTGAGGAGAAGCTGGGAGTATTCAGCCTGGAGAAGAGAAGGTTCCTGGGAGAGTTTAGAGCCCCTTCCAGCACCTAAAGGGGCTCAAGAGAGCTGGAGAGGGACTGGGGACAAGGGATGGAGGGACAGGAAAAGCAGAATGTATTCAAGCTGACAGAGGGCAGGGTGAAATGGGATATTAGGAAGATATTCTTGACTGTGAGAGACACCTGCATAGGTTGCCCAGGGAAGCTGTGGCTGCCCCATCCCTGGAAATGTTCTGTGGCTGGGTCAGATGGGGTTTGAAGCAACCTGGCATAGTGGAAGATGTCCCTGTCCACGGCAGAGGGGTTGGAGCAGAAGATCTCTGAGGTGCCTTCAAACCCAAACCATTTTATGACTCTAATGCAGAACAGCCAGGGTTTGGAGAGGGAGGACAGGCTCCCCTTCCATGACTGATATTCCCAGGAGCTGTGATGGACTGCGCTCATCTTAGAAAGTGGCTTTTGGCATCCTGATTTATTTCTTAAATATGGCTATGCTAAGGTGAAAAAAATAATAAGATAAAAGGATCAAATGAGAATCATCTACAGTGGTGCTCTGGCCAAATTTCAAATTGAGACTGAGTAGCTGTGACTCAGAAGTGTGTTTATAACCATGCAGGAATGCAAGGTTTCTTCCAGGAACAGTTTCATTACCTGCTGGATTAGAAGGAGGATGTTCTCCCCACTTGTGAAGGAAAAGTCCTGCTGAGCCAAGCACCTCTGCAGCAGCAGGGAGACAGCATCGCTGGGCTGGAACTGTTCACGTGGGGATGCAGGTGGACAAGGTCTGAGCAGCTCCAGGATGGCATCTCTGCAGGGGGGCACCTGCCTGAGGCTCATCTGTGCAGATGTTGGCAGCTGTGACACCGGCCAGGACAGCCCTGCTGGCATTTCTTGTGCCCACAAAGCCCTGCAGAGGCTCAGCACCCCCTCGCAGCAAGGCAGCTCTCACCCAGACCAGGGCAAGTTTCCTCTCTGCCACCTGCTCCCACTTTTTCCCAACAACCTCTCCAGGCCATGCCTTCCCCAGCACTAACAGAGATGGGCACAGTCATCCTCACAACCACCAAGACGTGTTCCCAAACACCAACCCAGAGGGGGAATTCGCAAGGTCGCTGCTGGGATTTATCCAGAGAGATCAGAGGGCTGGAAGAGAAGTGAGAGCCAGAAGACCTCAGAGCAGGCTGTAAACTCTGCCTCCAGATTTAAGCCACTGCCCCACCTTCCTCCAGCCCCTCCAGGTGCCACAGCAGCTGTGGCAGGAGGACTCAGGTGTGTGAGGCTGGCAGGGGAGTTGGCTGCACAGTGCCATGAGATATCCCCACACCCACTGCTGCTTTAATAGCCAAGGCCCACGAGGCCAATAGCCAGCCTTGGCATCTCCATAATCAATGGGAAACAATCTTGTGAAGCTCTCTTTTGCTGGGATAAGGGAATAATCCTCTGGGAAAGGAGACTTTGGTGGCTGTATCTCCACCCAGAGAAGTTTTTGCAGGTGATGGAGATAGAGAAGGAGCAGTGCCAGAACAGCTCTTCTCCAGCCTTCCCTCTGCAGCCCCTTCCAAGACCCCAGCTGCAGCACACCGAGCATTCCCACCCTAGGGATTCTTTTTCCTAACCTTTCTACAAGTGTCTGCATAAAACAATCCAGCCCAGAGCATCTCTGGTCCCACTTCAGCTGCCAAGCAAAACACAACACGACAAAAACCTGAAGCAAAATGCCACACAAGCATGAGTGTAGCAGGTCCTGCTCAAGGTTCCCAAACACACAATGTCATCCCATCACAACCCATCAGGGACCAGCAGCCTCCAGCTGCCCGAGGGGTGAAAAGCCAGGGCTAATTAGCCACACTGCTCAGGGAGCACCCACCCCTTTCCCTCCTCCCTGACGTGCAGATGCTCCCCAGTGATCTGTGGTGACATCTTTCTGTGCAAACAAAGGGGAGGCACATTAATGGTGTCTCCACAAGTCAGGTGGGATGCGAGAACAGGGATCAGGAGCTGTGTATAATCTGCTTCTTATGATTGCCCAAGTGTCTGTCAGCACAGAGCACAGCCTAGCACCAGGTCCTGCTCAGGTGGCTGAGACTAAACTCCTCACACATGGCTCTTGAAAATACCAAAAGTGCCCAAAGACACCACAGACACCCTGCATTGCTGTGGGACTGGAGTAGCTCATGCATCAGAGCTACTGATAAAGCAGAATGTTGCTGAATCTTCAATTAAAGATGGATTTAGCAACCAAATCGTGGAATCACAGAATGGATTGGGGTGGGAGGAACCATGAGCAGGGACATCTTCAACTAGACAGGGTTGCTCAGAGCCCAGTCCAACCTGGCCTTGGAAGGAAGGCAGGCTGGGAGAAGCTTAAAGTACAGCAAAGGAACCTGGGCACTTATGGGGACACAGCAGGGATGTGCATTCAGCCCCACAAAACTCACAGGAGTTGGTTTTGGTGCTCAGTCCCACTCTGTGAAGCTCAGAGCTGGCACTGACCCACCTGCACCGGCTGCTCAGGACTTTGTACTCCTCAGAAACACTCCACCAAAACCAAGAGCCACCTTTGTGGGTGCATTACAGCTCCCAAATCAGCACAGGAGGGTTGCTGACACCTCAAGCAGAGGCAGATGAGACCCCATCACCCCCAAACTGCTGAGAAAAGGGACAGTATTTCTTTGCCCCAGTGCCACCTGCAGGGATGCTTCCCCCAGCCTGACACTGCCCCTTTCCTACCTAAGCCCCCCACTCCAAGTGTTCCTGGCAGCACAGCGCTCCTCAGGCTGACTCTGCCTCAGGCCAGGAGGCTTTGTGGCTCAACTGAAGGGCCCTGCAATAATCACCCATTAATAAATTGCCTGGAGTGCCCTGCTGCCTTATTTAGCTTTTCGGGCCAGGCTCCAATTAGCATTGCAGTCGCATCCTGGCTGCTCTGGGCAGGCGTGCAGCAATCCCGCCTCTCCGGGAACAGCCATCCACCCTCCTCGGCTCTGCCATCACATTAAAGTGAGTTTCCAGCCCTGCTTCCAACCCCCAATTCCCTCTACACAACCTCTCCCATCAACCAAAAGCTGTGGAACATCCCAGCCTCGCACCAAGCGAGCTGGCAGGAGGTGAGATCACACCTCTCCATCCTCCTCCATCTCAGACCAGTCCAGCTTTGGGCCACTTGAGAAAATCCAATGGGGGAAAAACATATGAGAATGACCCTGCCCAAAACATTGGGACTGAACAGCATGGGTAAAGGGAGACCAAGGAGAGGAGGGAGGGATAGAGCAGAGACCCAGGGGGATATTCCCCTTCTTGTCACCACAGCCCTGCAAGAGCCAGGCACTGAGCTGCCAAACTTCACATGTGTGTGGGAACAAGCCCAGAAAAGACATCCCCAGAGGCATCCATAGACAGCCAACAGGAAAAAAAATATTTCTAGGCCGTCAAAGGGTTGGAGAGAGATTTCTAAAAGCATTTTTGCAACTGCTGCACTACTCAAAGCAAAAGAAATCCCCCAGCATCCTCATGACCCCTCTGGCTCAGCAGTGTTAGCTCCTGCCAAAGCCAGCAGATTTTTTCCTCCCTTAGATCTCCTCTTCACCCCTCCAAGAGGCAGGTCCATGCCTGAGGACCATCCAGTGCTTTCTCTGATCCTCTGCCCACCCAGCAAGGCTCAAGTTGGATAAACACGGCAAAACACCCACTGTCAGAGGATGGGATGACAGAGGGGCCTCCTTCCTTCCTTCAGGCTGCAAATACCCTCCACAATGAAAAGAAAGCTGGACCAGAAATCCACCAACTCCATCTCCAACCTAATGGAGCCAAACGCACAGGCTCAGCTTTCTCCAAGGCCACCCTGCTAGCAAACAGGGTGGCTTTGCCAAAGCTACGTTGTCAGGACAAGTGCCAGGAGAAGATGGAGCTGCTGAAAAAATTTTCCAGCAGGTCTGAACTTGCACTGAGCAGCTGATGCTCAAGACAGCCAGAGAAGCCCCCTCCCTGGCAGGCAGCCAGGAAGGAGATGCTGCTTCCCTCTTCCAAACCTGTTAAAGAGAAAAGGCCAAAGAGCAAAACCTCTCTCCAAGAGCTCCTCAGTGCTGGGAGGTGTGAAACAACGTCCCCCTTGCTGCAGCGACAGGCAGGCATCAGCTCAGCAGCCTCCGTGAAGGCAAACACCCCCAGCAGCCAAGGCTGAGCACGGCTCCCGAGACTCCTCAATGGGAAAAAGTTCATTGAAGAATTTTTAGGCTTAATTCCACCCAAGAAAATGCACAGAAAAGGCAGTTACAGCATATCAGGTGCTGCCTCAAGAGCTGGGGGGGAAGTGACCCCGGTGAAGCGCCTCTGATGGCAAATAAAGGAGTTGGGATTTGCAGCAGAGCTCATGGAGATGACACAGGTTTCATCCCAGCATCATCCACCATGGCAGCAGGTTCCAAGCTTGCAGGAAAGCTTCAGGCAGCACCAGCTCTCGCAGGTGCGTTTTGGGAAGGACAAGGTCCCGCTGATCTTCCCTCCCCACAGCTGGGATAAGCACCACAACATTTTGCCCAGTTAAAAGCAAGAGCCATGCTGGAGTGTGCAGCACCAGCCCCAAACCAGCCAAGCAACAGAAACAGAGGCGTGTTCAGGGTGACCCACGCCCCCACAGCCCTGGGCTGAAGGATCAGAGCCGCCTTTCTGCAGGAACTCGTGCCTTCTGAACAATGAATCAATATGATTACACATCCTTATTGTTTAAAATACCCTCCACTCACACCTCTCACAGCTTGGACATAATACCCTACTTGTACCCGTTGCTTACTTATACATTCTACCTGCTTATACATACTTATACATATTTACACCTTTCCCTTACTTATATGTTTTATAACTTCCACATAACACACTACTTACACATCTTACTTACTTAAACCTTTACAGCTTTTACCTAACACACTACTTATGCATTTTACTTACTTATCTTATACTACTTATACATGTTACTCTACCCATGCCCTTTACAATTTAACCATAATACAGTACATGCACATTTTGCAACTGCTGTGCATGAGATCACACATTGCTTCATTGGTCCCTCTACTTTGTCCAAGAGCCCTGCACACACTTTTCAGAAAATAAGATTACTTCTAACCCAGTGCAGCACAGTCCTTCTTTATCTATTCCTTGCTCTCTTGGTATTCTGTTTTTCAGCTCCTTCTTTCCCAGTTTAGCCCAGTTTACCTTCCAGTCCTTGATGAATTCCTGAGGGCTCTCCCAGGTGGGGCTCCCAATCCAGGCAGGCAGATGATGGCAGCAACAAACCCCAGCCAGAGATCAGCAGCCAGGTCAGCCCAGGAAATCCAAACAACCACACAGCAAAGCACAGGGAGCAGAGATGAGCCTGGCCCACCTTCCCCCTGAACCTTCAGGTGGGGCTTAAAAACCCTCCTGGGGCTGATCTGCTGCAGCTGAAGGTGGAAGGCCAGGTGATGCTGGTGAGGGTAATTCCAGCCTGGGCCCACCCTGAGGGCTCCAATAAGAATAACTAAAGATGGTTTGGCTGGGGCACACTGTCAGGGTTCAAATACTTTACAACACCTTTTCCACTGAGCACATTGAAGGTAAGTGGAGACAAGCAGAGCACCTCTGCTCTCTGCTTTTCTAGGGAAGATCTCAATATTACAAAGGCCTCTCTGGGAAACCATGAGTCCCATTTTGAAAGTTGCTTTAGTACAACTTCAGGGACCTCACTGAAGTTTTACAGAATCATGGAATGGTTTGTATTGCAAGGAACCTTAAAAATCATCTTGTTCCAACCCCCAGCCCTGGGCAGGGACACCTTCCACCAGACCAGACTGCTCCATGCCTCATCCAGCCTGGCCTTGGACACTTTCAGGGATGGGACATCCACAACTTCTCTGGGCAACCTGTGCCAGGGCCTCACCACCCTTAGAGAAAATGCCATTTTGGGAGCACGCAGTGAGATATCCTCTATATTTTAAAATGCAAAACATTGAGTTAAATGAAAAAATAAGTGATTATCTGATCTAACTAGATGCCTCCTGAGGTCCCTGAATTGACTTGTTATGCTGTCATCCCTGAAATACAGTGTGTGAGGGTGGGAGGGGCAAGGCAGGTCCTGCACCTTAGAAACTGCCGGTGATAAACAACATTAACCCTGCAAACTGGAGAGACTGGAAAGCACCTCTGCCTCAAACACCTCCCAGCTGGCAGGCAGCCCCCCATCTGAATCCCACAGGGACAGCTGGGGGCTGCCTGGGACAGGGGAAGGACAGGGGTGCAAATGAGCAGGGAGCATCGGAAGTTTCAGTGCCTGCAGGCTGCACCGCATGCTCTCCAGCACAGGGAGATGCTAAAACCAGAGACTGCTGAAGCAGAGGGCTGTGCTGCCATCCAGAGGGACTTCAGCAGCCTGGAGGAGCAGCAGAGGAGCAGCATGGAGTTCAGCTTCACGGGAAACACCAAGCCCTGCACTCGGGGAAGAATAACCCCGTCCATGCTGGCTGGGGAGGGGCTGGGCAGGGACAGCCCCCAGGGATATGGTGGCCACCAAGCTGGCCCTGAGCCAGCACTGTGCTCTGAATAACAGTGGGTCAGCAGCCTGCTGGGGTGTGTTAGGCAAAGCCAGTGGGTCCAGGAGGTGGCCTGTGCCCGTCATGTAGCCCTGGTGACACATCCAGAGTGCTGTGCCCCACAGGACAGGAGACATGGGCTTGCTGGAGCAACTCCAGCCAAGGTGACTAAAGGACAGGAGCTGGAGGAGCTGGGGCTGCTCAGCCTGTCTGGAAGAGGCTCAGTGGGGATCTGATCAATGCACAGAATACCTGACAGTGGGGGAAGAGGCAGAGCCAGGCTCCTCTCTGTAGCACCCGGTGACTGGACTAGAGGCAACAGGCACAAACTGCAATAAAACAAACTCTGCCTGTACATAGGAATTAACTTTTTCACTGTGAGGGGAGCTAAACATTTGGGACAAGCTGCCCAGAGAGGTTGTGGGCTCTCCCTATCTGGAGACACACAAAACTCACCTGGCAATGACACTGGCAGAAACTCAGAGGACTGTGGAGCCTGCTCTAGGTGACCCTGCTTGAGGTTCTTGGCCACTTCACTCCCTCCCAGTAATTCTGTGTCTCTAAGCCATGGCCAGCCCCTGGCTAAGGGAGAAGTTCTTTCCAAAGGCTGGTTCCTGGAAAGTGTGGACCATGGTTTGAACACTGCTCCAAGACGTGCTAACAGAGCTTCTCAGCACCTGAGGTTCCAGTGAGGGAAGCAGGGGCTGCCAGGATGCAGAAACACAAGGCAGCAGCTCCCAACCGGAGGCATCTGCTGGGAACCACCTTGTCCTTCCATGCTCAGCTCCCAGGGAGCTCCCTGGAACACTTCTGAACCTGTACCAGCTCAGCCACGCAGGAAGGCTCAGGCTGTCCCCGAGTGCCCACCCCTCCAGCAGCCCTCGGGAGGCTCTGCAGCCACCAGAATCAACTCAGATAGGGAATTCCTGCAGGGTGTGCCAGAAACCCAGACTCTGAGGAAATTCAGTGAGGGATGCTGCTATTTCCATGCCGTTGCCAGGATATCCAGTGGCACTCAAGTTCATCCCAGGGCAAAACAAACTCCTCCCCAGGATGCAAACCTTGATCTGCACTAAAGGGAAGCAGGGAGAGCACAGGGAGGTGCAGGGCAGATACCTCAGGGAGAGGTGTATTCTCTGCTGCTCAGGGCAAGGCACCATGGCAAAAGCCATATTTCAGTGTCCCCAGGGCCACGTTTAAGCACATTCACCATCCTTTTCACCACCTGCATTGCTACTCATGCAGGGTAAAACATAAGCAGGGAGAGCCATTCATTAGGCTCAGAGAAGTTAATTGCTTTGCAGGACATTGTAGAAGACTTGGAAACATGGGTGGATCTACAGGAAGCAGCCTCCCAGGTACATAATTCCCAGCATCACCTGCCACGGAGATCTCAGGGCTTTCACCTGCAGAGCCCCCAGAGCTCCTGCCAGCTGCCAGAGATGCCCCAACCCTACTTCCCAGCTCTCCCAAAACGCTGGGAGGTTTGGACTCATGGCAACAGATGTCTGAGGAGGAGCCCATGGTGGAGAAGGACAGGGCTAAGCTGCCTCTGACAGCAAGCAGCACTGCAGAGGTGCCAAGAGCCCTTCTCCAGCCTCTCAGCTCGGCAGGACAGCCCTGAGCAGCCCCCAAAGAGCAGCTTTGGGTGGGAGCAGGGCTGCTGCTCAGAGCACAGCAGCTGCACCCACTGCACCCAGCACCTGTCCCAGGACCGTGCTGCAGAGCTGCCAGCACCAGTGACGGTGATTCAGAGCCACCCTGGGGCTGGTCCCTTCCCCGCAGGGTGGTGGGCACTGCCTCAGCCCGGGGGCATTTCCCAGGCAAGCGGCAGTGCCACCCTGTGTGCGCTCCCAGCCTCTCCATCACTGCAGCCAGTCGGACCCACATGGTGCTGGGGATTGTGCTGGGGATTGTGCTGGAGGCAGCAGCAGAGCTGGCAGCCCAGCACACACCAAAGGAGCCTTTGTCTCATTCAGCACCGGCAAAAAAAAAACAAAACAAAAAAAACCACAGGGATTTAAGGAAAAAAAAATCAGCTTCATTTGTAATCTAGGATGCAGAGCGTGCACATAACCAGACAGAGGGTGCCGAGTGGTAAAAAGCCACCGAGCTCTGCGAGCAGCGCCCCGCGCCTGCAGCCGGCTCCGTGCTCTCGCCGTTCCCCCGGAGCTGCGGGAACGCTCCAGCCCCAGAGCCCCCCACGGGCTGAGCCGCAGGGCCCGAGCCGGCAGCAGCGCAGAGCCCCCGGGGACGGGAGACCTCCCAGAGCCACAGCACCGCAGGCAGGAATTAAGGTGCTCCAAGACAGGACGCGGCTTTTAATTCCCTCATCCTTTGGGCGTGCTGTGGGCAGGGTGCGTCGCTTCCCACGGGACACCGAGACCCTCCACCCGTCACTCAGATGCTCAGAGGCTGTTACAGCATCCCACCTTCACCCTGTGCCGCGACTCTGCTGCTTTCCCTCCTGTCTCCTCCATTCCCTGCCCAACACCCGCCTGGAATCAGGCTTTTCCATGCATCCTGGCTGGAAATATCGCCACAGAATGAGGGCACAGCTTGCATTCCCCAAATTGCACAAGCTAAGCTTAACAAATTCCCGTGCACACGTGGATTTCAGCCATGCAAAGCAGGGTTGGCTGTCCTGCATGCTACAAATTCAGCCTGGAGCTTTTCTGGGATGTGCTCCCTGTGTGGCTCTGCCTGTCCTTGCCATCAGCTAAGGAAGCAGCTGCTCATCCTGGAGAAGCCACAGGAGGTTCCCCGTTTGCTTATTTTGATGAGGAGCTTTTCTTTTCAGCTGTCTCTAAGCTCGACATTATCCAAAGGATGCTGCCAGGCATCCAGAGCAAAGACAGCAGCGATTCAGCCTTGGAGCACAGCAGATCTCTCCATATCCCTCCATCCCCGAGCCCAGGGTGTGAGCACAGGGATGAAAGGCAGGGAATCTGGCTGGGACTCTGGAAAGCAGGGTTGGGTGTCTGCCCGGGGCCGAAGTCCCTCAGACAAGAATAAGGTGGGCTGGTACATTCCTTTTTTCACCATAAAGTTAGTCCTCCCACAGACCCACTGCCCCACAGGCACGTCGTGTTTTCTGTTCTCTGCCTCAGTTTCCTCTTGAAAAAAAAAAAACAACAAAAAACCCAGGGAAAAGAGTATTTTACGCTTCCTATTCTCATTCTGCTTATGGGATTGTTTCACTGGCAACAGAGGGGGAGGTTTAGCGAGGGTCAGACCTGCCAAGACTGGTGAGCACAAACAAAAAGCCTTTCTTCACTACCCTCAGAGCAACCCAGATCGAGAGCAGCCAAACAACCTCTGGCTGCACACCAGGAATGCCACATCTGCAAAGCCAGAGCTGCTCCAGGGGAGCAGAGGTCTCATGCAGCAGAAGAGAGGCACAAGCAGCATCTCCCCCTGTGCCCACCACCCACAGCTGGCAGACAGGAGCATGAGGGGAGCTCCTGCAGCTACTCAGACATCTTCCATGTTTCCCATGTCCCCATTAAATGCCCACCACCATGCTGGAGCTATGGGAAAATTCACCTCCTCACTGCTAACCAGAGCTGGACTGTCCAGGTGAAAGCCCCCAGGGTGATTCAAGGCATGCGAGATGGGCCCTTCTGAAAATTAAATCACAGGAAAATTGCATTATTGCTAACAAAATTACATGTAAGGAAATTAATTTGCTTTTTCTCTCCCTCAGGGTACCCATCTATTCCCAGAGAGCATCTGTGGTACTGGGGTTACTGGCTCTGCACACCTGCCCGGGCTTCAGCAAAGCTTTTGGGGAGAACGCTGATGATTTGTCCCAGAAGGATAGAATGGTTTGGATTGGAAGGGACCTTAAAGCTCATCTTGTTCCAGCTTCCTTGCCATGGGCAGGGACACCTTCCACTACCTCAGGTTGCCCCAAGCCCCATCCAGCCTGGCCTTGGACACTTCCAGGGATCCAGGGGCAGCCACAGCTGCTCTGAGCACACTGTGCAAGGACCTCAGCACCCTTGCAGGGAAGAATTCTTAACCTTAAACCCACTCACTTTCAGTTTAAAGCCAATTCTTCCTCCCTCATCCTGGTACTGCACACCCTTATCAAAAGCCCTTCTCCTCCTGATGTTTGAGTCTGATGTTAAAGCAGGAACCTCTGGCATGTGGTTTTTGCAGGCTGATGGGGTATCAGGGCACATAAGTCTGGGAAAGGAACATATCAAACCCCTGGGTGCTCACCAGCTTTCCATGGAGGGGCGTGGCAGGGACAGGGAGTGGGGTCTCTGGTCCTCAGAGGGACACGAGATCTGCAAAGCCCAAGAGCCAGAGCCCATTGTTCCCCCAGCATCAGAGGCTTCCCAGAAAATCATCGTAAAGCGGGATGAAATGACAAACCCAGGCAGCCAGGAGATGGGAAATACAAAGACAGGACCCTACCAGCCTGGGGAAACATCCTACTAAACCACACTGGGATGGCAGCACCTGGCATTGCTCTGAGCACTGAGCATTCCCACTGTGGCAAAGACAGAAATACTGGGCTTTGTATTTGAGTCACTGCTGGATGGAGCAACTGAGGGCAGCCAGAGGGGCACAGCCCTCCCCCAGGAGCAGGAAGGGCTCCAGCTCCATGTCCCTGCCACCAAGCAGAGCCGTGGAGGTGCAGGAGCAGCCTAATTAGCGAGCAGCCTTCGAGGGCCATGCTCTGCCAGCCGACAATTAACGAGGCCACCCCTCTGCTTCCTGCCCCGCCATGACTTATTCATCCGGCATCCCCAGCGGGCTGCAAAAGATAACGAGGCACCGAGCGCCTGCCGAGCCCATATGGCAATTTATTTTCCCTGCAAAGCTGCCTGAGTCACCGGCCAGGAGGTTCCCCGGGCACAGAGGGATGAGCACAGAGCCGAGAGGGCCAGGGAGAGCCCGCCTCGGTGTCAGGCTGCTCTCCAGAAAAAGCAGGAGCAGCCTCAGCATTATCACAAGGGGTTTTATCATGGAAACCATCTCAAAGAAACCCTACCAGCCTCACGCCAGCAGAGCACTGACCTACATCTTGCCAAAGCAACGTGCCAGATCTAATTAATACGGGTCTCCCGTCTCCTTTGGGGGTTTTATTAAACATTATTCCCTAAATGAGGTTCTGGAGGCAGGGAACTGCTCCAGACCAGTGACACTGGACTAGGATGTGCTGCAGCAGCTTATCCCAGGCAATCCTGCTGAGCAGACACGGGGAGGAGAAGCTTGTCATTCAAATGTGGGACTGAAGCACGAGGCTGCTGCCCTCTCACCCAGTGAGTGTGGGATCAGAGAGAATAACCCGGGAGCTGGGCTTTTCTCACAGACAGCACCGAGGCAAACGATGAGAAAAAGTTAATTAAAGGGAAATGAAAACTAAAACTGGTGGGTTCTAGCTCTGCCAAGCACCTCTGTTTTCTCAGGTTTGTTAATGTCCCAGCTTCCTCTGATTCAGGAGGACACTTTTTCGAATTAAATAAAACACATAGAATTTAGAGGTTGGAAAAGACCTCTAAAATCATCAAGTCCAACTGTTAACTCAGCACTACCAAGTCCCACAAAAAATGGCCTCAACCACCACATCGACAGATAATCCCCTCTCAGTGGGGTCAAGCCACAGCAAAAGCAAAAAGGCAACAGGCCCAAGTGCATCTAAATACCAACATACAGCCAAGGCAAACTGCCTCGAGGGCTTCCAAAACACAGAGCTTCCAGCTTTTCTCTCCAAGACACTTTCCTCTAGCACCCCACAGTCTGGGGACACACCATTCCCATGGGATGCCCCCCTCCCACTCAGAGCCACGAGCCCAACCCCACAGTGCCAGGAGACAGAGCACAGCTGGTGCTGGCTACTCCCCAGGGGTGGCATTGCCAACGTGGCACCTCCAGCACCCCCCACCAGCCCCACAGAGGACAGGGAAGGCTCCCGCTCCCCCCAGCTGCCCACCTGGGCTGGGGGCTCTCCGGTACTTACTCCCACTCCTTCCTCCTCGCCTGGGGCGTGCTCTGCATCTTGTGTGCCTCGTGGGCCTTGATGATGTCCCTCTGCTCGATGAGCCCTCCCCGCCGGCGCTTGATCACGTCCGGGCTCACGGGCACCAGCGGGCCCAGCCCCAGGTCCGTGGCGCTGCCGCCGTCGGCATGGCGGGAGTCGTAGAGGGCGTCGAAGGAGGCGGCGCGGGACACCAGGGCCTGGGCCAGGCCCTCGGGCTCCAGCAGGTTGCAGGACTGGGTGTTCTGCATCAGGGCCAGCCGGTGCTGGCGCCACGTCTCCTCCTCGGGCAGGGCCAGGACGCAGCGGGACGAGGCAGGATCCAGCTCAGCCGCCCTGCCTGGCGCTGGGGCGCCCATGGAGCACGTCCCGAATCCCAGCATCGCTGCTGCTGCTGCGGTGGCTCATCACTCTGGAGGGGAACAAGACAGAGGGAGGCTCAGGGGTTTTCTCTGTTTGCCCCATGATTCCCTCCCTTCCTCTCACGTCGACCACAAGTGCTGTTTCTCCTCGGTTTGTTGGGCTGGACCCCCTCACACCAGGACACACATCACTGGGTTCCCAAGGTTAGGGCAAGGGGAATCACCTCCTGCCTTCCCCCTCCTAGCCAGTTTGGGCATCCCTGAACCTGCAGCTCCCTGACCCCATAGCCAGCCCTCCCTGGAGCAGCACAGCACAAGGACATGGGAAAAGAGGAGATTCGGGACACCTGGATCAAACCACTCTGGGCTCCTTCCATTTGGTTGGTTTTCCTCTGCGGAGCAGCCCTGGCTGGGGCACCCAGATCCCCCTCCAGCCCCACACTCACAGGGCAACAGCCAGGCAGCCCCAGAGACAGGCAGGAGGCTGGATGGGGAAATACCAGCGTGGCTCTGAGTTGGGAGCTGCCCATGGGAGCCAAAGGCAGGGGAACACTGCCAGAACACCACACCCAGCACTGCTCCTTGGCCCAAGCAAAGTCGGGGATGCCCCACAGACAGGAGGGGTTCGTGTGCGAGGCTACAAAGCCCTGCCTCGGTGAAATGCTTTGTTTTCATGTTGGTAAAGCTCTGTTCAGCCTCTTATTGCTGCAGGAAGGGCTTTGCTTTAGCAGCCCCAGAAATTCCCTTTCCAGTGTTTGCCCATGATGAAGGTGAAAAAGGGGGTGAGAGAAAGCATAAGGCAACTACCCCCTTCCTAACTACATCCCTGCTACAGGAGAAAGCAGCCCAGCAAGGAAAAGGAGGGTAAAATGCCCCAGTCATGCAGCAAACTGAGAACATCATCATCTTAACCCCTTCCCAAGGCATCATTTGGAGACACCTCTTAAACAAACAGGGAGGTGGTGAGTGAGGTTGGGATAAAAGCCGGGGAGCTTTTGCTCCACCAGGAGCAAAAATAAATTAAATATAGGGGGGAAAAAATTCACAGTAAGTGAGGGAACGACATGGAGCATGGCCCCTATCCCAGTCAAAATAAACCTGACATTCCTCATGAGGGGAAGGGGTGGAGGGCCCAGGGGAGCATCCCATCTCCTTCAGGCCCATGGTGCTGCCCTGGAAGCAGAAGGCACCCAAAGTCACCCTCGGACTGAAACCAGCCCAGCCCAAGGGATACTCAGCCCTTGGCAAGCTCTCCAGAAAGAAAAAGGCAGCTGACAGCAAGAGTCTCAGCAAATTAATTAGCACATTGATCAGACGAGTGTGGCTGCTCCCACTGAAAGCTATAAACAGATCCCTCACTCCACTACTTTGCTTACCCATGTGACTTTTTTTAGGAGCATTAATTACTTTTTCAAGTCAGTTCTGGAGACCTTCATCATACCTCATTTTCCCCAACTTCTGCTTTTCCCTTTTCATATTGCTCTGCTCATTTTCAACCCTTCCCTCTCTTTAACTCCAGATTTCCCTGGGTTTAGGGGCTTTTTTTTTGTTTCGGTTTTTCCTCCCTGTGGTTGGTGAGCATTTATGTTTGGTGTTTTTTGTTAGGTTAAGTTTTGTTTGGCTTCCATTTGTTTTGGTCTTTCTGTTTTTTAAACAGCTATCATCCTCTTTCCTACTCATTTCCTTGGCAAGGACAGGAGGATTTCAGGCACACCAAGAGTGAGCACTCCAGGTTTCAGCCGTGCCTGAGGACAATTAGCCAAGAGCAAATGAGGATAAACCCCAAGGGCAGGTCCAGCATGCACACAGACACTGGCTCAGCGGGTGCCTCCCAGAACACCTCCCACTCCAGGGACACACTGGTGACCCCCAGGCTTGGAGGCAAGTGGAAAAGCTCAGCCAGAGCCCTCAAATGAAAAACTGAGAAAGTTTGAGGAAATAAATAGAAATAATTAGCTCTGCCTCCGCCCAAGCAAACAGGGCTCACACTGCCAGCAGAACAAGCCACATTCCCTCTGGAGAAGTGACAAGGAGAGAAGGGAGGATGCCAGAACATTTTGTTAAGGAAAGCTGACGAGGTTTCACGCTAATGAGGGTGCTCGAGGGATGCCACATGCCAGGTACTGAGCATCTGGCACCAGGGCACCTGCCCCTCCTCTGATCTTTGGACCCCTCCTCACACTGAAAACAAACACTTTATTTTTACCCAAAATCTGAATTAATGGGAAAAACGCCACATTGGCTCACGTAATTTGGCTTCTGCCGTTTAAATGCCAGCCCTGCCTCTGTTGATGGGAACCAAGAGCCTGGGTTGTGCTGGGAAGAGCCATGACCAGGGCCAGGACCGTGGAGTCAGCCAGCAGCCCTGCCTCCAGCCTGGATCTTCTTATTAACACAGAACTTGTGTGTGTGTGTGCCACAAAAAATGGCCTGGGCTGGAAAAAACCTTGAAGTTCATCTCATTCCAACTCCCCTGCCATGGCAGGGACACCTTCCCCTGTCCCAGGTGGCTCCAAGCTCCATCCAGCCTGGCCTTGGACACTTCCAGGGATGGGGCAGCCACAGCTGCTCTGAGCAACCTGTGCCAGGGCCTGCCCACCCTCACAGGGCAGAATTCTTTCCTAGTATCTAACCTAAGCCTTCTCTGGCAGTGTAAAGCCACTCCCCTTTGTCCTGTCACTCCAGGCCTTCATAAATAGTTTCTCTAGATCTTTCTTGCAGGCTCCCTTCAGGTTTCAGTGCCTCTGAGCCCTTCCAGCTGCAAATCAGCCTTTTCCAGGGAATAAACCCAGGTTGCCACACAGCTGCCCATTAGCAGCTGGCAGAAGGTGACTTCACACTCCACTAATGACAATTGGGAGTCAAAAACAGCAAAGGAAAGCAGCACACCCACCTGTATGACCCCCCCTGTAGTCCCACATGTGGCTGCCCACAGGTGATCCCGGCTGATGCTCACTGTCCATACTGCTGGTGGTGTGACTGGGATGCAGCAGGGACATGGGACCATCTCTGCCACAGGAACAGGGATGTCACTGCCCAGCAATGGCACACTGGTCTGTATTTGACACAGGAGACCCAAGGAACTGCTGTACTGTGACACACAGCAGGCTTTCCATACATTAAAATGAAGCCTCTACAGCTCTCACAGCCCAAACTCCATTCTAAAAACAATAAAAGTCAGGAAATTCACTGTTTGCTCCTACTGTGGAGAAACAATCTGGATAAAACCACGGCCACTGGGCACTGAGAGTGGCCAAACTGAATTAGAGAGGAAATATTCAGCTGCAAAAACACTGGCACTTGTGCTTTCAGCTGCACAATGGCTGGGAGCAGCCCGATGCTCCCTGCTCAGCCCGGGGCACAGCTGAGGACACGGGTCACACAGCTGTGTTGGCACAGCTGGAGGTCACTTCTAATGGGGATCTCAGAGAGAATGCATCCATCCATCCATCCTTCCCTGCCACGTGGAATTGCCACGGCCAGACAGGAGCAGAGCAGTGAGCAGCTCTGCCCCCTTGGTCTGTACATCAGTGGGGGCTGAAATGGGACACAAACGTCCAAAGGCAGCATCCCACCCCACAAACCACCGAGAACACAAGCCAGGGCAGCATACCCGCCCCACAAACCACTGAGAAGGGGCTTTTCAAGCACCAGAGCACAAGTGACAGAACAAGAAACACACAGAGATCCTCTCTACAGCATCCTCAGGGGAACCAGCCCCGTTGTCTCAAGCCCAGCCACATGCCACAGCCAAGGAGCACAGCCCCAGCAGGCAGGAGACCCCGAGATCTCACACCCCGCTTCATTTCTGCGCCTCTGGCAGTTGATTAACTAATAAGGAGCTGCAGGCAGAAGCAGGTTCCCAGCAGCAGCGCTGCCCTCCGAAGAGGAAATTCCTTTTAGGGGCTTTCTGTGAGTGTGTTTGTGTTACAATGGCAGCAATCAAGCCTTGAGCCAAGTAAGGATGTATTACCATAATAACTACGCTCAGCACCTGAGGCGCTGGGTGAGCTCTTTGCTGCCATTATCTGAACAACCTTTACCAAAACCCCCGGAGCTAAAGCAAAAAGTTTAATGCTGTGCTTCCACAGGGGTGATCCCCAGGCAGCAGGAGGGCCCAGCACTGCAATGCCGAGCTCCAGCACTGCCACAAGCCCAAGGAGAGCAGAGATCCCTTCCCGGACAGGGCGAGATGGACAAACCCTGGCTGTGGTGTAGTCCATGGGCCACAAAGCTGCTGGAGCCCTCCAAGCATGGTTCAGCACCCCAGCAGCCTTCCCTGGGCATTGGGGGGCTGATTTTGACAGCAGCACCAGAGCAAGAAGCTGTTAAATATATACATATGAAAAACATATGTTTATATAATATAAATCTATAGGAGAACATCTAGGATGCTGCTCCCAAGCACCTTGGGGACACCCCAAGCCAGGCAAGGATTCTCCACTTCACCAGCCCACAGGAGATGCCTCCCCCCGGCTTGGCTGCTCTCCCTGGGAGCTCACAGGCTGAGGTATCTTGGCCCAGTTCCATCCTTCCAGAGGCACAGGGATGCTCCCAGTCCAGCCCCTGCCACCTCCTTTCTCTCCGACTCACTGACCTGCTTCTCCCCAGGCCACGGGGGCCACTTGGTTTCCAGGACAATCAAGAGCCTCTCTCCATCGAGCCACGCTTGTCCTGAGCTGCTAATTACCAGTCCCTGCTCCAAGGGCAAACCGGGAGCTCACGCTGCGTGGAAAAGCAGAGCGCTGAACCTCGGAGGCTCACAAGGATTTCAGCGTGGGGCCCTTCCAAACAGAGACAGATGGGCTGTGAGAGCGACTGATTCATCCTCGTGGCCTTTTCCTCTCCTGCCACGTGCACCTCCCCTCGCAGTGCCATGGATGCCGTGGTGGCTGAGCCCTGCCTGGGTCAGCTCCGGGCCCCCCATCTCGCACCGAGTGCTGGGGCTGTGCAGCACCGTGGCTCTGGGAGCCAGCTGGCCAGGGGGTTATTTTTGGTCGAGTCATTTGATACTGGGGAAAAGTTTGTTGGATTAAGCCCCACTACTATAGCCCCCAGCACTGGCAGATTTGCAGTGGCTCTGCTGGGAAGAGCTGCTCTCAGCATCCCTGGGACCCAGAGAGAGCCAGGGCTGCTTTCCAGGCTTGGCAGCTTTGTACACCGGTAACAGAGGGACTTAAACAAGGTGGGAAGGAAAGACAGACAGACAAAGACAGACAGACAAGGTTTACAGGCAAAGGCTCCTTGCACAGACAGTCCCATGCACAGCAAAAGGCTTGGATGAAAGGGTCAGGCCAAATGTACCAACATGGGAAAGTCGGGAAGGCAGCATCCCATGTGCCGAGTACAGAGAGACACGGTGGAATCAAAGCCCGGCCACTTGGCTCAGGAAACATTCCTTTCTCATCACCCACTCATATATTACACACTGTCTCCTGGGCCATTGTGGCAGCAAAACAACACAACAAAGACCACTGGAACACCTGCAAAGATCGGACAGAGGAACGAGCCAAGCTTGGAGCACCCAGGAACTGCTTCAGGCTGGGAGAAGCTTCAGCAGCAGACATCAGACAACCTCTTGTCTGGGAAACATCTTTTGTTGTGCCACGCCAGGGTTGTCACAGCTGGAGTGATGCTCCAGCAGCAGAGTCCCCTCCTCAGGGCTCAGCACCACTTCTGCTTCCCAGGAAAAGCTGAGTGGAGCCTGGATGGAGCCAGGCTGCTGCTTAGGCCCCATCCCAGGGAGGAGGTGTCTCTGAGGCCAGTGAGCCTCCAGAGGGTACAAGAGCTCACCTCAGGTAGCACAGCTCCAAGCACAGGAGCCCTCCTACAGAGCACCACTCCCGGGGGATCAGCTTTAGGAATATCAAAACATGAAATTATCTCATCTCTCCTTTAAGAGCAACTGTTAAACAACACCACTACTATTTATATAAATGTACGTCAAAGAACTCAGCGCTTCTCCAGCACACAGACCCTGAGACTGCCGGGGAGCAGCACCTCAGGGCTGCTGCAGGCAGCCAGCCCCAGCACCAATGATGCTTTCAGAGCATGGGCAGGCACATCCCTGCTGGGGAGGCAGTGAGAGACAGGGCTGCCTGGCCTGACACAGGGCAGAACTGGGCACAGTGTTTGGGAACACCCATCCTGACAAACAACCCAATGCCCAAACTTCTCCCAGCACTGCCTTTGAGACAGTCTCGTCTCACCCCCTCTCCCTGCAGCCCTGCCTGCAGAGGAGCCAGGTCTCTACAGCTCCAGGCAACACACCCCTCATCACACATCCATCACATGTACAACCTGCCACCCCAACTCCAGCTCCACACCAGCATCCCAAACCCCCAGGAGAGCAAAGGCGGACAGACAGACCTGAGGGGGTGTGTACCATCCACCGCAGGCAGGAATTGGGAACAAGGGACGATGCCTGGCACAGCTCAGCGTTCCCCTTCCTCGTATGAGCTCTTCCACCCAGCAGGGGAGAGGTATTGCTCCGGTGGGAGCAGCTCTGCAAATGGCAGGGACCGAGCTTGGCAATAGGAACAACCTGGGGTGGGAAAGCCAGCGTGACTCGGGCACCAGCAGCGCCCAGAGCCCGGCAGCGCCGAGCGCAGCCAGAGAGCGCGCCCTCGGGAGTTTGCTTTCCAAAGAAGGGCACAGCCAGGACTCCTTAAGATAATTTCCAGGCCACCCTCCAGGAGTTAGCTCTGCTCCTGCGTAAGAGTGCAGGCTGTCATCCCTCTGGAACTGCACTGCCCTTCTCCCTGTACTCCCACCATGAGGGGATTCTCCTTGGAAAGGCCTTCCAGGGCTCCCTGTCATCCCCCAGTGCAGGGCACACAGACAAGGCAAAGCACAGGCATGGAAACAGCCCTGAGCCCATGGGCCTCACACTGTCCCCTTGAGCAGCCACAGGGAGAGCGGCCTCTCCACATCCCAGCCCACCATTCCCTGGATCCAAGAGCCAGCGTACGCCACCACCCTGAGGCCAGCCTGAATCCATATTTCTTTTAGTTCACAGCAGCAGCACTGACTCTGCACATCACACCTCGTCTGCTCCCACACCCGAGGAAGGGGAATATGGGAAGCAGTGCTGCCAAGCCTGGTAACTCAGCCTGAGCTGGCACATTTCAAAGGGGACAAGTGAACCCACGTGACATCCGAGTTCAGCATCAGTCCCCATCTCCCTGAGCCCTAAAGCAGCTGAAGGAGTGCCAAAGTATGGAGAAGAGCAGGAGCTGCCCGCACGAGCCAGGGTGTGTTGGAAGTTGCTGTGCAACAGAGGAAGAAAATGTTTTAAAAATAAATAGAGCAGCCTCTGGGAAGAGCTGCTGGCAGAAGGCAGCGAGCCCTGGCTGCTTGTTCCGGAGCACCTGGAAGGAGGCAGCATGGAGAAGGGACTGAGAGCAGGGCACTGCTGCTGCTGAGGGACACCAGGAACCCAGGTCAGCTTGAAACCACAGGTGTAAAGAGGATTTGATGTAGATACAGAAGGAAAAATAGGGAACCATGCATGAAGCACTCAGTTCTCCTGTGCCCTGCCTGGGAATATAGTTAGTTTGCCCATGCCAAGGCTGAACACACATGGTCCCAGGATCACAGAATGATTTGGTTTGAAACGGACCTTAAAGCCCCTCTAGTTCAAACTACACTGCCATGGGTGGAATTTTTTCCAAGTATCCCATCTAACCTTGCCCTCTGTCAATGTGAAGACATTCCCACTTGTCCTGTCGCTCTGTGCTCTTCCTGAAGGTCTCTCTCCAAACCTCTTGTAGCCCCTTTTAGCACTGGAAGGGACTTCCCAGAGCCTTCCCTTCCCCAGGCTAAACAACCCCAGCGCTCCCAGCCACTTCCCCCAGGAGAGGTGACTGTGGCACCTGGGAGCTGCTCACTCTGGGCTCCCCAGAGGGCTGTCCCCAGCCTGAGGGGCACTCACCACATCCTGGGCATCACCAGCACTCTTCCCAGCTCTGGGTTCATGCTCCAGCTTGCAGCTTCCCCAAAAACACCAGCCTTAGCCAGGAGGTGGGATGGGGCAGGAAGGACACCCAGCCTGGATTGCAGCATCACAGGGGGCAGCATCCCGTGGCCACAAAACCGATGCTTAACCTGGCAAAGCCAGGGAGAAGGAGCTCTCCCTTCCAGCGGTGCCTTGACTGAGGTGACTCACACACCTCAGTGTGTGTCAGTGCCTAACAGACCCGCACAGGTAATTATGCCACCCTGGAAACAGCAGATTCCTGGCAAAAGCAGTCACAGCACCCCTGAGAGGGGAAAACAAAGGGATGCTGCAAAGGTGAGTGACAGCAGGCTTTATTCATCTTTGACTTCTGCTCCCATTATGCACAAAGACTCGCTGAAAAGGTCTAATTGTTTGTGCAAAACTGAAGACAATCCCTCACACAAATTGCACGGTGAAGAAGGGAAGGGGATAAGGGTCTGTCCTGCCATGCTGGGCAGGGAGAAATTCCTCCCTGTGACGGTGGTGAGGCACACATTGCCCAGAGAAGTTGTGAATGCCCCATCCCTGGAAGTGTTCAAAGCCACTCTGAGCAGCCTGGCCTCATGGAAGGTGTTTCCCCATGGCAGGGGGAGCTGGACCAAGATGGTCTTTAAGGTCCCTTCCAACACAAACCACTCCAGAATTCCATGCAGAGCATGGGCTATGCATCCTCCACTGCAGGATCCTCACCAGCAGCTACAGCCACAAGCATAAGGACAGAGCAGAGCCCAAAATCCCTGGTAAACAGAGCAAAACCTTCCTGATACCACCTTTAAGGAGGAAAAGCAGGTTTCCGTTCGTTCCTTCACCCAGGCCTTCTACAACCAGGCCCTGTTCACTCCACACAGCAGAGAGAGCCGAGTGGATTTGCCTCATCCTGGCTCAAGCAGGGTTGGGACAAACGGACAATAAAAAGCAATTTCTTGCCTGGCAACATCACATGTATACAAATGAGACCCTGAGGGCCCTTCAGCAAGCAACCAGCTTCCCTACTGGTCAGTAAAGCATGTCCCAGGACACTCTGCTGCTTAGGGACAATAGCCTGGACCAGCCCCTTCCCATTCCCCATCCTTTCCTGTTCCTGCCATCCTCAGCCACTTCAAGCTGCTGCACACCCCCAGAGCTCATCCTCTGGGCCCAGTTTCTCCCACACTTTGGGAGATGGGAGCAAAACAAATAAATGTTATTGTGGAGCTAAAAAGAACATTTCAGCAATCCTGCTTCTTCCACCAGGACTAACAACCTGACCCAGCAAGCACCCAGTTCTCACCTCCTACTCAATGCACACACTCCCAGGAAGTGCCAGGGGCCCCTCTCCTGCTCAAGGGAGACCCTCAAATCCCTCAGGAAAGCCTGGCTGCTTCCTTCTGGCTGCTAAAGGCTGGACCCTGCAGAGGGCTGTGGGCTAAGGCAGCCTGGACCTGAGCCTCAATGCTTTGCCAAGGTGCCAACTGAAGGGTTTGTGCTTCTGGAAGCCAGCTGGGCAGGAGGACAGGCACGGAGCATGGCATTGCAGGCACTGCTCTGGCAGATACACCCAGCTGGACCCCAGCCACCACCAGTGGCCTCTTCTCCCTCCAGCCACGCAGCCTTGCCCCCAGCTCTGCTGCCAATCCCCGCTCCGTGCCACAGGAGCGGCGGTGCCGGTCGCCCACCATCTGCCTCGCTTCCTTCCAGCCAGCACCTCCCTTTGGAGCAGAGCCACTGTCTCATCACTGGGCTCCCTCTCCCCCCTCAATGTTTCTTCTTTCACCAGGAGCTCATCCAGCTTCACTTTCCCCTTCTTTTATTGGCTCGCTACAACCGCTGGCATTGAGCCGCGCTTGCCTTCCCTCCTTCTCCTCTTTGTGGCATTATTTCATCTCTGCTGTTCCATCCCTCTGGAGCATGTTTCTCGGAATAATTTGTGCCACAGCAACCTTCCTGCCAGAGAGCTGCTTTGTGGGACTTAAGCACGGTGCAAATGAGCTCAAATTAAGGATGAGACTAATTCACAGAGCAGAGGAGGGCAGGCACAGCCAGGAATAACAGCCTAGCCCCGACCTCCAAGCTCGGCGCTGCTGACGGCTGGAGCCTGGAAAGATCCTGCAGGAAAAAAAGCAAGGCACATCCCTTTTCTTACACCAGTCTTTATGTAAGACCTGCATCAGTCCAGCCCAGCATTCTCCACCGTCCTGGCTGAGCAGCCAGCCCAGGCAGGGAGCTAGCAAGAGCTTTGCTCTGACCCAACCTGACTGCTCCATCTCCCTGCTGAAATGATGCCCCACAGCTCAAGTAGTTCCTAACTCCATCATGGAATTGGCCCTTTTGCAGCAGCACGTACCCTGGGAGCTTGGACTTCACCGTATTTGCAAACATAGCCCTCACACTGTGGTGGCTGCTTGCTGGTGGCCCCCAAGCACCCCTCTCCATCCCTCGGAAGGAGAGGCTCCTCCACAGGCTACACACACTCAGCTCTTTTTACGCAGGGGAGCTGCCATCTGGAAGTTTGAGGCATCTCCGGGATGGCTGGGCCCTGGCAGTGTGAGACTGATGGCGTATGCCACCCAGCCTGCACACGCCAGGGGGGTTCTCCTCGGGCAGGGCTCAGCCAGCTGGCACTGCCCAGTTGTCTGGCACGGCCATCCCACGCCGCCCACTTGTCCAGCACGGCCCTGTGCTCACCACCACCCCCACACCGGACACCAGCAGAGCCCATTGGCTCTCAGCCCCTCAGCAGCAGGCAGTGCTATTTCTGGCAGTGTCACTCCCCCTCGCTCTCCCCTCTTGCCCACTCACTCCTTCCTAAATAGCTTCACGCCACTGATTTTCCCATGCCAGCCATCCCCTGTCTGCTGTTAGGATTTGGAGCACTGGCAGCATGGGGAGAACCGAGCAATCATCCTTCACAGCCCCCACCTGCACAGCTCAGCGTGGCAGCACCCAAAACCCGTCCCTCCCAGAAGGGTACCACGCTGACACAGCCACCCTTCTCAGACTGGCACTGATACATGACTCCCATCCAACATTTTGGGTTTAAACCAGGTCCTTTTCTTGCTTCAAGCCTTGTTTGTGTGTCAGCTGCCAACTGAACCACTTGTGAGGGCTCCAGTCACCCTCCAAGGTCCTGCTGCTCTGCCTGAGGTGTGTTAAAACTCCGGCATAGAATCACCATTTGGGAGTACTACACTTGTGTGTTCTGGGTTCTACACCCTTCCCTCTGCCTGAAATGGGCAGGACAGTCCCCAACAACAGGGCCAACAATTTGTTAACAGTCCCAAGCTGAAAACCTGGCATGCCCAAAGCCTGTGCACACCCAGATGGGAGCCCCCATCTCAGAAAGCACAGGTCCACAGGGTCAGCCCTGCAGCCAGGACCAGGCTCCTCCAGCAAAACCACAGCTTCCCCTAAAGCAGTGGCTGCCAGGGCCAAGTTTTTTGCCTCCCCAGCTGCAAGAGCTGCTCACAGGCTCTGCCCCAGAGCCACACAGCCCTGCCACCCTCCCCAGGCAATGCCCAGCTCATCACTGCACCGGGGCCCATGGAATCATCAGCCTCAGTAAATGCTTTGGGCTGGGAGGGACCTTAAAGATTATCTTGTTCCAGCCCCTGTGCCACGGGCAGGGATGCCAGGTTGCTCCAAGCCCTGTCCAGCCTGGCCTTGAACAGTTCCAGGGATGGGGCAGCCACAGGTCCAGAAAAGCAGGTGAAGGCAAATGGCCTGTCCTGGTCCCTTTTCCTGTGAGTGAACAGCTCTAACATGCCAACAGGGAGGAAGCAGGCCTCGTGTCCAGAACTTTGCTCTTCCCTCCTCCTTCCCACGCTTTATTGAGGAAGCACTAGTTGGGCCCCAAGACATAAATCTGCCCTTCATCCTCCAAAAACACCTCTGAGCCGGAGCCTTCCAGCCAAAACCACAGCTACACATGGGCCAGCCCAAAGCAGACCAGAGCAGATCCCTCACACACCACCCACCCAGGCACAGCCTGCAGCCCCCCGAGATGGATCCCCAGCCCTGCACACACAGGCTGCATCTCAGCTCATTTCCACCACGCTCAGGTTTACTTTGCAGAGGAAACCTGGCCCCAGAAGCTCAGCAGCAAAGCTTGTTAGCACCAGTGAGTGCCGAAGGAAAGTGTTGAGCTGCCTGCAAAGAGCTTCCCAAGCTGTCAGCAGCCCTGCAGTGCCGGCAGGCACAAGACTCAACAAAGCCTTGGCACCCAAAGTACCCTTCTGGAGAAGCTGTTTGGAAGCAAGAATAGTCCACAGTGATTTAAGGCTCTTTCCAGCCACCTTGGCTCTCCAGCCAGAGTGCTGAACCACCCATACCCTGGTGGGGATCCAAGAGGTATTCACCTCACTTCCAAGAGTCAAGGGTGTCCCACAGTGCCCCAGCAAACTGCCAGGAGCCAAGCCAATGCCTCTGGGTCAAGATCCCTTTGCCTCCAGGCTTTCCCACCCCATCTGGAAATTAAAGCACCCCAGCACAGACCCCACCACACAGCCTTGACTGAGGATGCTACACACCAAGCAGTGCATCTCTAAAAGAGGTTTGGGTGCTTTCCACATCCCACAGGAGCTGTAACACGAGGCCAGTACTGAGTGTTTCTAAAAATCTCAGTCTGCTGTGAGACGTGGAGCCCTGTGTACGTAGAGCCTGCTTGAAACGGCTAACGGATTGCATTTTTTCCAAGCTTGCTACTTCCATATGCCAGTAGGGAAAAAATAATAATAGAAAAAAAAAAAAAAAGCCCTAAATCAGAGCAGTGAAAAATTTCTGAAGCCACTGTAGCAAGGGGGGAAAAAAAAGTAAACCTGTAGTAGAAGCAGCCTTCCAGAAACTCCCCTGTGCTGCAAATGCCAAATTAAGTCAAAAGGAAGAGGAGGGGGAAAACCCACTTCCATAACAACATATTGTGGACAAAAGGACAACAGTAACCACGGTCTGTCACTGCTGCCATCCAATTCAGCACCCACTGCAGCAGCTCATTATTTAATTAAAACCTGCACTTTCACCTCCAGGTCCAAAGCAGGGCATGGAAACAGAGGCTGGCCCTGCACTGCCTGGGGAGAGTGGGAAGCGTGCAGCCACCAAGCTGTCACCTGATGGGACTTAATGAGGAGTGGCAGGGACGAGGGCTCACCTGAAACCCAACAGAAGTGGCCTGATTTCACCCTCGTTGCTGGGTTCCCTCCAGGGACCACCGACTCCCACCAGGCTGATGCACAGGTCTCGGACACCGCCTGTGCCAAGCGCCTGCTCACACGGTGCAGAGCAGGGAACAAGAGGCTCGGCCCCCCTGCCAAACCTGCAGGGAGCTGCTCAGCACGCCCAGGGCCAGCTCTGACCCAGCCGTAAGTTCTCCATCCAGGAAAGCCTCGGGCACTGAGCCCTTCCCTCCCACCGCACTCCCAGCGTGCAGGAGGGGGAGCTGCTGGTGCGCCCCACCCGCCCCTCGCGGTGTCCTGGGATCCGGCACTCCAGGATGGATGGATGGATCCCCTCTGGATCCAAAGGGATCCTTGTTAAAAACGGGCTCTACCCCATGGCTCCCCCGGCGCCATCCCGCTGGCCCCGAGGTGACCAGGAGCCCATCCCGCACCGGCCACAGCCCCCCGCAGCGCAGGCAGGCGCGGGTGGGCAGCGGAGCCGCGGAGCTGTGCCTGGAGCAAGCTCTCCTTCCTCCTCCTTGCGGGATTTCTCCGCGCGTTTGGCAGCACGCTCCATCCCGGGCCGGGGAAGGGCTGCGGGGGTGCGGCCCCTGCTCCTTCCCAAACAAGCCCGGCCCCGGTGCGGGGATGCTCAGAGCCCAGCCCGGCCCCCAGGGCCCAGCACGGACCTCAAGTCACGGTGCCATCCTAATCCACCACTGCGTGCCCGAGGGACCCCGCACACCTAATGATGCTTGGGTTATTTATGAAAACCCTGGGGTCTGCAGGCAGGAAATCAGGGGAAATTGAGCTCGCTCCAGGGGAAGGGCTGGCCCAGCCTGAGGCACTGTGCCGTGGAGACGCAATCCTGGCTCAGAATCAGGGGAGCGGCAGTGCCTGACAATTCCCAAAGCAGCCCCAGCCACTTCAGGAAAACACACACCAAGCAAGCTGATGATTTACTGAAGGGTCTAGAAAAGAAGCATGATGTGGAAAAACATGAGCTTGGAGAAGAGATGAGAAATGCAGTTATTTGGCATTCAGAAGATGAAATAGAGGCAACAGCATCCTCAGCTCCAAGCATCACTGAGAGGCCACCAGAGTAAAATATTCTACAGCCAAAATGGGGCTGGACCAGAAGTCACTCACAGTCCTCCCTCCTTGTTCCCAGTTTCAGAAAACAGATCTGAAAAAGTTAATACAAGAAGCTAAGAGCTAATATAAGAGTGAGTGTTTTTCAGCTCATTGTTTTAGACGACAAAGTAAAAGCCTCACACATTTCTACATCCCAATGCAATGTTTACATTCCTTGACTAAAGGAAATAGCAGGAGCCGCCCAAAGCCTTCAGCGTTCAACCTTTGAATCCACAAAACTACAGATCCGCCCCAAAACAAGGGGAGAAAAGGGATATAAACCCAAACAAAGACATTTAATGCAACCAACACACGAGGAGACCTTTGCAAGTCACCCACACCCTCCAGCCCTTTGGAAACACATTAAACACTCCAAGACAGCTTTTATATATTGTGCTGGGAACCACGCATGGCCTGAAGGAGGTGATTTATCTTCTCCTCACAGTGAGGCACAGCAATAGCCAGCGGCAGCCCGGGTGATTTGACGGGTGCAGGACGTGCACCAAGGCACCAGAATCACACAGGCAGCACCTCTTTGTGCAGCCACAGCCACCCAGTCCAGCTCCAGAGAAGCCCCTAAAGTCGAGGCAGGGGATGGGGAGGTTATTCCCACCCCAACGTGCCAGCGTGAGTTAGCCCATCACAGCAAAGCAGCATCACCTGGGCAGGTGGAAACATTTCCCAGTGTAATCCCATAAAGCAACGATAGTAATAATAATAATAATGTGCTGCAAGACAGGGTCATCAATTCCTGGTGTAGGGTACTTGTGTTTTCTAATAGCAAGAATCCAATATCACCTGCAAAGAAGAATTGTCAAGCCTCAGTACTTACCAGGAGCCACATTCCACTCATTTGCCAAGTCTGGTCTGTTTAATATTAAATAAAACCCACCTGAATTATTAAGGGAACTGATGAATAGGAGAGGGAGAGGTAAACACCTTAAGCTGCCTCTCCTATCTACCCAACCTGATTTTAAATCCTCACTTTGACTCTGCTCCTCCTGCTGGCACTCCATTCACGGAGTAAGCCTTTATTAGTAAAATACACATTTGAGCCATCAGAGCAGCTCCAACCTCTCACCACCTCGCCCCAGCTCTCCTCCGCTGGCACTGTGGGTGGGACAATCCCCTGAGGGTGACAGGGCTGGAATGTCACACATGCCCCTCCTTTCCCCTCTCCCAGGCATGCAGAAACACCAGAATCCCAGAGCCCCCTTCCCGTCCCTGTCCCCCCGTGGTAGCAGAAGCCTTGAGGATGCCGAGAGGAAAGGATGACGACCCCATGGACCCCATCCCCCGCACCCCTGGGAGAAGCTGCTTTGGAGCTCCACGCACTGGAGCTCCCACCTTGTTGCCCAGCACCTCTTCGGGAAGTCTGGGCCTGGAAACTCGCCTGTTTGGGGCGGGGAGGCTGCGGGAGGAGAGTCAGCGGGACGGAGCCCGAGTTCCCCCCTCCTGCTCCTGCCGGGAAGAGCATCTCGGGACGAGCTGCACGGTGAGGGGAGCGGGGGAAACGCGACAGCGCACGCAAGAGCTTCACGAATTCAAGACAAAGAGAACAGCCTTTGGGGAAGAGACGGGCGTAATTAAAACATTAATTTAAATTACAGCTTTTGCTCTGGGCGAGTTCCAGTCACCCGAAAAGCCCAGCAAGGGATAGCGCCAGGTCAGAGCCCGGCTCCGCGCCACTGCCCCAGGCACACCAAAGCCCTCTCCATCTCCGAGGCAGGAGCTGAAAAACCACCTCCCTTCAGAGGGAATCGAAGGGAAAACAAGCTCCAGCTCTCAGGGAGCAAGGAGACAATTAAATACCTGGAATAACAAGTAGGAAATAGGTGACGGCTTCAAGGCTAATAAACCCTCTGAGCAACACTAACAGCTCCCTGCAGGAGCAAAACAGACAAAGTGACTAAAACAAAGTCACGACAGTCACAAGTGAGTCGAGTGAGACATGGCAGAGACAAAGTGAATTTTGGCAGCTGGCTGGAAGCAGGCACTGGCACAGGAAGCAGGCAGGGCACACTGCAGCATCCCTGGCCAGCTCTAGCCCGGTCACACAGCGCTGGGTGAAGGGAAATGACACCCCAAAGGTCCAGCTCAAGAGCCTGGTCCATAATTCAGTGGCAGAGGGGTAAAACCCTGCAGCCGAGCAAGAAATTTTCCCTGCATGATTTTAATAACACACACAGGTGCTGCCTGCCCAGGATGTGGGTGGTAGCTGGGCACAGGGCAGTAGAGATCTGCTGAGCAAAGAGTGTCAGCTCCAGGAGTTGCTGGGGGCAAAAAGTGCCAAGGAGGGAGGAGGAGAAGAAAGAAAAGCAGTCATTTTGTCTGGAGGAAACTGTCTAAGTCCAACACAGCAGACACACTTCATTTCAATTTTGCTTTTTATATCACATCCACCACAAGAAAAACAGCACCAGATTTAAAACATGGCTTTCAAACCTAAAGCCTCCAAACCCTCAACTTTCTGTTCCAGCACACACCATCAAATTAGGACATTTTTAAAGCTTCTACCTCTTCTCAGCCTTTATACTGGTTCTCATGATTTTGCCTGGTGCAGCATCACCCCACAGAAACATTTTAACTTCAACTGAGCTGCTGCTTCCAAGGCTGGGGACATCCCTGTCTGTGGTCACCAGACCACACACTGGCCCCACACATGGGATGTCCGTGGGTTCCCTGGATCATCACACTGTACCCTGAGGAGCTGATTTCCTCCTCTCCTCGCTCAGCATCACCCCAACCCACACAAAGGCACTCAGGGGCATTCCTCACCCCCTGTGACACTCCAAAGTGCTCAAAGACCCAGCAGCACTTTTGGTGGCCCAGGATCTAAAGAGGGGATGGACAGCTCCAGGGGTGACAGCTCTGGGACAAGTCAGGCTGGAAGGGGAAGCAGCCCCCCCCAGAGCTCAGCACCCAGAGAGAGGGAGCAGGAGAGGGCTTACAGGAGAGCAGGCAACAGCTCTCCTGGTGCACAGACTGCAAGAGTGGTGGCTTTCCAGCCTGGACCAGAAGCAGGCTGGAAGGAGAGGGAGGAGCTGCACAGGCAGGTGTGGAGGTGGACATTGACAAAGCAAAGCTCTCCTGCCAGGACCAGCTTCCCACAGGGTTACTGCGCCCATCCAGCTCCAGACCAGCTGGCAACCAGTCCATTCCTGCTGCCTGTCCATCCCAACCCACCCTGGACACAGCCCAGCTGCTCCCAGGCAAGGAAAAGGGCTGGAAGGACAAGGAGGGCTGCACTGCAGCCAGCCCTGGTAGAGAGACCCCAGAGCAGCCTCCAGGGCAGCACCAGCACCACCAAAGATGGAATGGGGAGGCAGGAATACCACTGAACACAGAGCAAGGAGGACCAAAGGAAAGGAAAAGTAGAGAGGCACATGAAGGATCCACAAATCCCACGTAGATGTGGAAAAGCCACGTGAGCACCATCACACCAGGGGACACTGGTGAAGCGGCAGCCACCACGCACCAGCACAGAGCAAGAGATCAACCCTGTCCCTTCTTCCTCCTCCTCCTCCCAAGAATCTGGCACCCTGGAAAAGCCTGCCCAGCCTTTGCATTCTGCAAACCTCAGCTCTAAAAATAACGCTCGGTGCAAGTGACACATTTCGCGCGGAGCCGGCGAGCGCAGCCCACGGAACCAGACTCACTTCGCATCAGGGACAGGTTTTGTAAACAAGGCTTTTTTAAGGTTGCTTAGTAAGCCATGATCAAACATCCAAAGCCATCGTTGGATGGGGCAGAACTGAAGGAGGGACCCCATCACAGGGAAAAATCCCTCAGAGGAAAACGGGGTGGGGAAAACTCAAGGGCTGGCCCTGGCCCTTTTTTCCCCAACATGTCCCACGTGCCGCAGCTCACACTTGTAAGATTTTAAGACAGAGTTTCTCACCCTGTATCACAGCACAAGAAGGGTCCCAGCTCCAGCCATGCCCACAGCAACAATACTCCCATCAGCAGCTGCTTCCAGAGAGAAAAACTCCTATTTTTAGGGAAAGCAGAAGCTCAGAGACGGCCAGACAGATGACCCCACTGCTGGGGGCTGTGCACCACCTCCCGATCTCCCAGATAAGCAGTGTGTGATCCTTCCCTGGCTGCTGCAGCCACTCCCCAGGGGCCAGGATGAGAAGCAGAGCAGGAGGAAGAGTAGCCCAAAGTATTGCTCAGTTAATCACAGTAATTAGGCACCATCTTGAGTGACTCCCATTAGTTACAGCCTGATTTTCTCAGGCACAGTCAGCACACGAGGTTTCAATTAAAACTCATCTCGAAACCAACATGGAGGTACCACCCTGGCCCATCGTGGGGCTCATCCAGAACATGGGAACATGCACAAGATGTGCTCTTTTCCTTGAAGGACCTAGTTTAATTAATTTTACACTGGGTATGATTTCCCAGCCCTGCTTGGGAAGCCCTCAGTGAGCACACCATGGCTGTGGAGAACAGATGCTGGAGGGCAGGAGGGGGGAGATTTGCATCTTTCCCACCCAGTTCCAGGATTTGATCCATGCCCTGAGTGCAGGCCAGAGATGGAATTTCTCTCTGGAGCACCGTGCTCCCATCGCCTCACAAGCCCCATGGAAACCCAGAGCAGGCAGGGAAGCACAGGCACCCTGCCCAGATTTTTGGGAGCAGGATCACTGCCTGCACCCTCCAGGGCACTTTGCTAATGGTGCCATCTCGCACAGAGCCCTCCGCCCTGCAGTACTCACCCCTAAAAACCACACACAGTGCCTCAATGCCAAGCAAGTGACCCTGCACAGACCCATTTGCCAAAAGTGCTTGCCCTGGTTCCTGTTGGAAGGCACAAAGTAGATGGAGCCAGGGTAACAAGGGGTTAAAGCCCACCTTCTGCCTGCAACTTGGAAAAACAAGGCAAGGGGAATGCAAATTCTCTTTGCTGAAGCAGAAAACTTCACAAAAATATTGGCCACACCTTAATGGGCTCTCTCTAGGGAGGTGCTGGCAGGGGTGAGGCTCAGCACTGCCCACAGCTCTGTGCTTTGAGGCACCTTCCCAGCTGGTTTGTGCTTATTTATAGGCAGCAGTCCTTGGAGAATCACGGGAGCAGATGCAGCTCAGCCCCTTCCCCCTGGCAGCTTGGAGCTTTCTGCTCCCTTTCCCACAGGGATCAGGCTCAGACCTCTCCAGCTTCTCACCGATGCCGGGAGGCAGGCGCTGCACACCAGGAGCTCGGGGTGTTTTTAGCAGGATCCCCCATTCCCTGCACGTGAAGTGAAAGGAAATCCAGTGTTTTGGCACTAAAGAAATAGAACAACAATCCTGAACCAGGCTGGGAAGCACAGATGCCTGTGGATGGCAAACTGGGCAGCAGCAGGGCTCAGCACCTCCACAGGGAGCAGATGTGCCTGTGCTGCTTTGTTTAAACAACTGCTTGGAAAACCCAGTATTGGATCTAAATCCACAAGAGGCAGCCTCTGAAGCAGGGAGCACGGATCCCAGCATGGAAAACACTAAAGACAACACATCTCTGCCGAAGAGAAGGAAAACAAGCCTTCTGAGCCAATAAATAACACATCTGGGCACAACTGGAGGGTCGCCTTAACATGGGATTTTTTGGGGGGAGAATCCCTCCCCCAGCAAAGCAGGGGGGGACCTAGCCCCTCATTCTGCAGGTGCCATATCCCAGCACCACAGGGGAATTGTGGAGCAACTGATGCCAGGGAATATCTGACCTAGCCTGCTGCTCACAGCAAAGTCAGGATGATGCCAGAGGTATCAGAAGGGGAAGAAGCCCAAAGCCTTCGCCCCCCAAGGCCCCGGGCTCCCACCTGCCCTGATCATTTCTCAGCCTGACAGAGAGCTCAGCAGCCTCTCCCCGGGCACAAGGCCTCACGCCCGTGACTAATGGTATGTTTTGACATCCCTGAAATACTCCAGCCCTTCATTTCAGCCGCAAGGAGCAGGAAGGAAGGAGGGGACCTGCTGGTGGGGAGCCGGCACCGGGGAGGGAAGGGCAGGAAGAGCTTTTGCAAGAGCAACAGGCGAGGATAAAGCAAAGCAGCATGGAAAAGACGCGGGAGGCAGATGAGGGGCAGGTTAGGACCTGGAAGGCACCTGGGAAGCCTGTCTGATCCCCTCTGCTCCTTGGCTGTGCCTTCCCTGGAGCTCCATGGGGCTGCAAGGCTCAGGGTTTGTCATCTCCTCCCAAACATGCTGCTTGAGTGCGGACAGAGGAACGCTCTGCTGACCCCCAGCACGCCTGTACCGGCTGGGGAGGGATGCAGGATGGCCGGGGACCCCTGCCCGGGGAGGCAGGAGAAGGCAGTGTCTCCAGGCTCCTCTCTGGACTGTCTCCGGCAGAGGCAGGAAGGTGACAGCGATCCCCGGGGAGGTTCATTACCGAGCCTCTTCTCCCTGCGTGCAAACCGGCACCTCCGGCCCCGGGGGAGCCAGCGGAGACACAGCCCCGGGCTCTGGCAGGGCAGCAAAGAGCATCCCAGCTACCAGCCGAGCTGCTGGCCGCCACCATCTGCCAGCCAGCAGCACCGCGGAGAGGAGCAGCCCAAGCCATGGGGGGGATCTGGCTCTTTTCCTGACAGCTCTTGCTCATCACCAGCTGCTCCCGCTGGGGCTCAGGCAGCCCTGCTGCACCCCAGGGGCTGCGGAGAGGCAGGAGCGGGGCTCCACATGGCCACATGTGGTCCCCGGAGAGGCAGAGGTGGGAAGTGGAACAGCCTTGCGAGAACCGGCCCGGAGCACACCCTGCCCCGAGGGAAGTGGCCCAGAACACCACCAGACTCACCCCAAGAGAGCAAGCAGAGCCTCCTCAGCACCGAGGCAGAAGATCCACCCCCCTGCCTGCATCACCCCAGTGTCCACCCATCCATTCCAGCCACGAGCATCCTCGGTGGCACTCATGGATCCACACAAACACGGGATGCAGGAACGAGTAGGAACTCCAGCTGCCAGCACCAGAGCGCCACTCGCAGAAGTTTTCTTGGGTCACTGGGAGCAAGGAGCACACCTGGCAGCAGCAGAGGTGCTGGGGGAATGCTGGGGGGACTGATTTCTCTTTTCAGCTGTCACTAAAGTCATCGATGTGGCTGTGAGTGATTCACACCAGTGCATGAAAAGCCTGTGAGTCACGCACTGGATGCAGTGGGTGGGTGCATTGACTCAGCCACGCCGGGGATGGGGCACAGGGGGCTGCAGCCTCACACGGCCAAGGGGACAGTGCTGTTTGCATGGGGTCAGAGGCACAACTGCCTGCCAGAGATCTCACACACATGCTCAGGCCCCCACCTGTGCCTTCAGCAGCGTGGGTGAGTCAGAGGGTAGCTCTGCCTCAGCACTAGCCTGTCACCTGCCCAAAAGTGCTTCCAAGGTGCACCAGGGCTGGGCCCTGCTCTCACTCTAGCAAAAGGTTTGCACTGCCCTGTGTGGCAGCAGAGGAGGAGGAGGAAACCCCCAGGTGCTCAAGGGATGCAAATGCATCCCAAACTACAGCAAACAAACTCTCCAGGTACTTTGCTGAGGAGTGAAGAAACTGAGCCAGGCAGCAGCAGAGACCAGAGAGGAGCACAGTGCCAGGGCCTGATGCCACCACCTCCTCCTCCACCTCCTAGTCCTGTAGTCCTCACATCAAGGGGAGCTCAGCCCACCGGCACAGAGACCTGCAGTGCTGCATAAACGCTTTGGGGAGGCAGAGCTGAAGGAAAGGCCTCCAAGCCCCCCACGTTTTGACTGCACTCAGTCTCTCCAGTCACTCAGCGGGTGCGCCCCAGCCTTGCCAAAGCTGCCGGCAGCAGCAGCCGAGGCTGCGAGCGCATGGCTCATCCCGCTCACAGCTCTGCCTCCTCTGCCAAACCAGCCCAGCCGTGGAGCGGGACCAGCCGAGAGTGTCACTGCATCCCACGGCACCCTGAGCCCAGACCGCCCCGTCTGCAGCGCGGACCGAGCCCAGAGAGCAGGGTGAGACCGGCCCGGGGTGCGGGGGGATGTGGCCCGAGGAGGAGCCAGCGTGGTGCAGGGTCCAGGTAGCGCCCGTGAGTCCAGGATCGTGGGGGAAGAGTTATCCCTGGCCCCGCTCCAGCCACGAGGAGCCAGCAGGAGCCACAAGCACCGAAACACACGCTCTGCAACGCAAGAGCAGCTGGGAGAGCAGGAACAAGGAGGCAAACAAACCCTGATTTAGGACCCCACTCATTCATCACTGTCACCGGCAACACCCAGGCACTCGGGAGCAGCACCTGGACCCACGGAAAGCGGGGCCGGGGTGCAGGGAGACAACACGAGACAGAGCCCTGGGTGCCGAGGGCAGGGAGGGGAGGAAAGAGATCCCGCACATGTGGGAAGCCTCGGGCAGGTAGACTGGGGCTGAATGAGCCCAGTGCCGCCCTGCATCCAGCCAGGGCTCCCCAGGGCACTCAAGGCAGGGGAAGAGAAGGGGGTGACACCTCAATCTGGCTTCACCCACTCGCGCACTGGGGCATGAGGGCGGGCAGCCCCCGGAACGGCCCCACTTGCACACGATCCTTCCGAGGGTGGTGGGTCCGCCGGGACCCCCAGCCCCCCAAACCACCTTAAGTAGAGAGCCGAGGCTCCCTTAATACAAACTTTGCGAGAGCCCATCCCCACACCCCAGAAACCTCGGGAATGGGAAAAAAACGGCAGCGGGGCTTCAAACTTAGGGTGCAGTCCCAAAGCGCCGCTGCAGCCCCCCGAGCTCCCCAGGCAGAACCCACCTGTGGCCGCTGGCTGCCGCCGGCTCCTTCCCCCGTGCTCCATCCGCGGAGCCCCGCGCATCCCGGAGAGCGGCAGAGACAGAAGGGAGGGGAGGAGGTGTCCACCGGGAATCGCTCAGAGAGAGGAGGAGGGGGAGGATGGAGACAGCCCCAACTGGCGTCTCCCGGCCGTCCCCAACAGGTAGCAGCGAGACGGGGGGGAGGGACACACGATGTCCCCGCGGACTTTGGGAGAGCGAGCGGGAGCTGGCCCAGGGCCACCATCCCGCTGGGCATCGCTTACCTGGGGACAGAGGCATGGATCCGGCCAGGGGTTATTCCACAGATATGATTTGTAATGGAAAAGCGAGAAAAAGAGCCGTGGGGAAGGGAGGGGGAAAAAAAAAAAGGAGGGAGGGGAGAGGAAGAGGGGAGGGAGAGACGAGAGGAGCAGGGAAGGAAGGAAAGGGGGAGGGGGGATAAAACGAAATTAAAAAAAAAAAAAAAAAAGAGGGAGAGGGGGGAGAAAATAGAGACAGTTAAAATCTGTCTCCTGCCCACACAGTGAAAAAGAAATTTCTGACAATCGGAGGAAGGGAAGCCGCACATAAACCAGAGGGGGCAGACGGGGGATAACAAAGGAGGGAAGGAACGGAGACAAAACACGGCGGCAACTGTCGGGGCACACAGCCCCTGGCTCAGCCCCCGGGGCAAGGACGGGGCAAGCGGCCTCCTCTCCGCTCATCCCGAGGTCAGCCACTGCCCAGCAGCAGCACCCACAAACCTGGCACAGGACCGCTCCAGTGCCCCCCCAGCCCGTGCCGGTGCTCCCCAGTCCCTCATTCCCAGCCCGGGTCTCCTCTCTGCGCACACCAGGGCACGGTGGCCGTAACAGGCAGCCAAAACAAGGGCAGCTGTGGCGACGAGGGACACGGATGCACATCCCCCCGCTGCCGAGCGGCCAGACAGCGCTCCCACAGCATGTGAGAGCTGCCGGCGGGAAGGGGGTGCATTCCAGTCTCCCTCTTCAACCCCGTTTGCAGCCCAGTTTGCCGCCGTGCATCTCCTCTGCTGGGGCTCTGTTTTGCTTCCCCAGGCAGCAGCCCCGGACAGCCGGGCCCGGAGGAGCAGGGTGGAAGGGCTGCAGGGGACACGGGCGCTCTGCACGGCGCTCCAGGAGCCCCGCGGCACCGCCGCTGATGCCACCAAGGGCTGCTGCTCCAAGGCAGAGCACAGACACTTCCTACATTCCCCCTCAGCACGGGCAGGGAGGAGCCCTGGCACGGCACAGCTCAGCACGAGCCCGGCTGGTTGGCACAGAAGGCCCCAAAATCTTGTCACTGCTGGCTTCTCTGGGAGAGCACCCACTGCAGCCTCGGCCAGGGGCTCCTTGGGGTGGCCTGCACCACAACGTGTACCTTTCCCTGGGCTTTTTCCTTTCACCACCCTGCAGAGTGTCCCAGGAAACCTGTACAGCCAGGCAGCATCCAGCAGCACCCTGGACTTCTGAGCTTCCAGGGCTGGACACAAAGGCTGCCCCGAAGCTGCCCCTGACCCTTACACTGAGCACAGGCATGTGCTGCTCCCTGGCACACCCCTCACCTGCACATCTCCCAGGGCCGAGGCACCACTTCTGTCCCTTGGGCTTTGCCAGGACCCCGTGGGGCTCTGCCATGCCTTGCTGGCATCTCTGGGGCTGGGCAAGCAGCAGAGCTACTCCCCCAGCCGACCCCTTATAGGGACACCCACCTGTGCCACCCAGCCCAGATGCTCTCTCTCTAAAACCTTCATCCCTAAATCTGAATGAAGAAAATCCCAGAGATGAGCACTTCATTTAAACATCTCATCCAGCACTCCATTCATTCATTTGTGCTCCTGCCCCAGCATGCTCCTGCCAGCACCTTGGGGAGGAGGCACAGAGGAAAACCTATGTATTCCCATTCTCTTTGGGACGGATAGAAATCCCCCAAACAACTCCCAGGACACTGCACACCAACATCCAGCCCAGGCAAGGCCATTTGGGCATGTTCAGAAGGGTACAAATGCTGCCACAGGGTCCACTCCTGGCAGTAATTCTCCCACTCATTCTCCCGTGTTCCCACCAGCTGGCACTGACAGGGATGAGAACGTTCCCTGTTAGAGGGCATCCCTCCAGCTCCCCAAAGCAGCAGCTTTGACACTGTCTCACACACAGGCTTGCATGCGTGGTGCTCCCAAATCCTGCTTTCCATGGCCCTCTCTGCAACTGGGACTTATCCAGGTGGGAGCCAGATAGAACATTCCAAGACCCCTTCCCCGGTGACAGGCCCAGGGTATGTTTATTTAAATATACATGTGCTGTTCCTTGGGGACCAGGGATGCCTTGGATTCAGACGTCTCCATGGTTACCTGCTCATGGCTGGGAGCGGGGGGTAACTGAGCTCTGGGGAGTTCAGCATCCACCTCCCCGTCCCCCATCCCCAGAACCTCACTCGCCCCCCTTGCCTTCCCAGCAGGGCTGCTCCCGGCTCCCTGCAGCAGGAGGGGGAGGAGAAGCCAGGCTCTCCCCAAGAACTCGTTACGTGAATAATTTTGCCGGCTCCGTGGATGATTAGGCACGAACGCAGATCAGCTTCCTCATCCCGAAAGAAAAGACATTCCTGATCGGCACCGAGACAAAGCTGAGTATCTCCTCCCACCACCCAGAGCTAGACAGGAATGAAATACGGAGCGACAGCATCAGGAGCAGCACCGACATCCCAGCGCTGAGCCGCTGCTGTCTCGGGAGCGCAGCGGCGGCGGCGCCCACCCGCTGCCGGCATTCCCGGGGAGCTGCAGGAGCTTCCCTCAGCCCTGCGGGGCGAGAGCCCAAGGTGCAGGTCAGAAAAAAGCCAAATAATGCAGAGCAGCAAAGCCCAGGCGGGCAGACAGGAGCGTTTTTACACCCAGGGGCAGCCTGCTCTGCGCAGCCCCGAGCTGTGTGGGAGCACCTGCAGACACCTGAGCCTGCTGTCCAGACCCCTTGGAGCCGATCCGTGTTCTCTGCCGGCTGGCTGACCTCTCACCCTCACGGGGCAGCACTCCGGAGAGTGACCTCAAGGACCCCCAGGCTTTTAATCCTGCTTTCCTTCCATGTAATGCAAAACCCTCACTAGTTTTCCTCCTCCTCCTTCCCACACGTACAGCCACAAACACTTCAGGTGCAGCCTAACGAGGGCAGTTTAGAGGGCAGCAAGGAGAGCAGTCAGAGGCCAGCAAAACACCAACTTGTTAGGGGGAAAAACTGCCGGGAAGAGCTGGATTTGTCTAGTCTGGAAATCAGAAGAGGCTTGGTAGCAGTCTCCAATTGTGTAAAGGGCTGCTGCAAAGGGTGTGGGAATAAATTGTTCTGCATCCCCACAGAGAACAGGACAAAGCTGTAAATTGTAGATTAGACTCGAGGAAAAAAAACACCTCAGTGGCGAAGATTATTTAAGCTGTGGGACAGACAGCAGGGAGGCGGCTGGGGTTTGAGAGCAGGCGAGACAGACACCAGGGAGGGGGCTGGAGGAAGCAGCTCCCTGCCTGAGACGGGGAAGGGACACCCCACAAGGCATTCTCTTCCCCGGGCATTTCAGCACGTAGTGCCTGCTTCAAGCTAACTTTTCACTGCTTTCTGCCAAGCATGACTGGACCAACAGCTTTTTGGGGGGTGATGCCTCCCCAGTCTGCAGTGCCCATGGTGTTACAGGTACCACAGCACCTCAACCTGCCCTCCTGGGGGAAGGGAGCACCCAAATCTCTCTGTCCTGTGCTTAGGACCCCCAGCACATCAGGGAGCACCTCTCCTCCCAGGGAAGCTGCGGCAGGACAGCATCACCCACCCTCCACTTCCCAGGAGGAACGAGTGGTGAGGTCCAGCTGCTCACCTGTGGGAGCTCAGCACTTCTGAACACCAAATCAACACCGTTACACAGACACCCCTGATTGCTTACAGAACACTCCCCTCACATCTCACAACTTTGACATAATACCCTACTTACACACCTTACCTACTTGTACAGGACACACCACTTACACATTTTACAACTTGTACCTAATACACTACTTATACACTTATTTACACCTTTTACAACTTCTGCATAACACAGCACTTATACATTCTGCAACTGCTGGGCACACAACCACACACTGCTTGATCAGTCCCTCTAGCCTGTCCTCCAGCTCTGCACACACTTTTCAGAAAATAAGACTGGTCTTAATCCAGTGCAGCACAGTCCTCCCACCTTCTCCTCTCCCAGTTTACCTTTCAGTCCTTGATGAATTCCTGAGGGCTCTCCCAGGTGGGGCTCCCAATCCAGGCAGGCAGATGATGGCAGCAACAAACCCCAGCCAGAGATCAGCAGCCAGGTCAGCCCAGGAAATCCAAACAACCACACAGCAAAGCACAGGGAGCAGAGATGAGCCTGGCCCACCTTCCCCCTGAACCTTCAGGTGGGGCTTAAAAACCCTCCTGGGGCTGATCTGCTGCAGCTGAAGGTGGAAGGCCAGGTGATGCTGGTGAGGGTAATTCCAGCCTGGGCCCACCCTGAGGGCTCCAATAAGAATAACTAAAGATGGTTTGGCTGGGGAACACTGTCAGGGTTCAAACACCTTACAACCCTCACCCCTTCTGGGGCCATCAGTACCTGTAAAATTGACCAGTCTGGGTCAGAAAGTTCAGCTCCTTGTGTCTCTTTTGAGCTGATCTGTGTATTTTTCTGCCAAATAAGCCTCTGGATATTTTAAACAGAGCTAAAGAGAAGAGAGATGAAACCCAGGGGCAGCTGAAAGCTCCAGGTTCCCAAACACCCAACAGCAGCATCTTGGTCTCCTGTCCTCTTCAAAAATGAAGAAGCTCCACGTACTCAGCAAAACCTCCAGCCCAGCTGCCAGATTTTCTGCTGGTCCCACCAGGTGGTGAGAGCTGGAGAGACCCACCAGAAAGCCATGGACTTCCATGGGGAACACGTCCTGCTGTTCTGGAGAGAGGAAGTTGCAATTGCCACAGGGGAGAGAAATTGGGAGAGTGGTGCTGTGTACCCTCCACAGCTGGCAAATATTCACAGTTCTGCCTTGGGGTAAAAAAAAAGCACCTTCCAGTATATGCCAAGTGCTCTCACTGGGTTTGTTCCCAAGCACCTACCCATGCCAAATGACACACTTCTGTTTAACAGCAGGAGAGCCCATGGAACTCGAAACATCTTTAATAATATTTACTGTCTCGCAATACTACCAATGCTAACGAGGCCAGAGGAGAAAAAAAATCATCCTAAATCTCAGGATGTTTATGTAAAGTGAGACTAAACTTTCCTGAAGTAGGAACTTTTCCAAAACCAGATAATCCTCAATGGAAAAAAAAAAAAATTTCAGTAATAAATTTATGAGAAGAGTTTGCAAATGAAAAAAAAACAGAGTGCTGTAAGAGGCAGACAAAAACATGGATCTTTCTCTTTTGGGACCACACTTTTGGCCAGCTGAATCCTGAACAGGATGATCAAGAAGCACTAAAGTTGTCTGAAAAACCTCCTAAAAATCTCATTTACCCATCACCTATTGCAGACTGCAGGAAAAAGTACCAGCAGATTTCCCTCTGGATGCTCTGGCCGGATGTGGTCAGCGGGGTTATGACCCAGCAGGCAGCAGCTCTGGCCTGTCACTGGAACCTGAGCAGGGAGGAGATGCCCTTGCCCTGCCTGCTGCTCCCCCCAGACCCTTAGTTTACATTCCAGTTATGAGACAAGCACTGCTCCCCACTTCCCAGATCCCATCTTTCAGCTGGAGCACATATTTTCCCGGCACTTGTTCTGCTTCACTACCCAGCCCCCTGTGTTTAAAATGTCTCTGCCATGTGGAAAGCACGCAGGGACCCGTGCTCTTCCCCTACTCCTCTGCAGCTGCAGGAGCCTGGATTTCAGCACAGAGACATTTTTATCCACTTCCCCACCCTTCCCATCCGTGCCTGAGCTGTTTGAGTCAAATCTGAGCCGTTTCTCAGGGTCTGTCTCACAGCCCAGTCAACACAGAGGGAACCGGTGCCAAAAACCCATTTCTTTCTGATCTGATTGTTTGTTTTCCTGCCTTTCCAGTTTGGGATTTTTGACAGGGAGCCATGTGAAACCAACTGCTCATTGTTTACTGGGAAGCCTGCGGCTGCGTTTTAGTCATTTTGCTCGCCAGACGACCCGAGGAGATGATGGAAAGTCAATTAGCTCCCTGCAATAACCTCTTTGGCAAAGCTGCTCTCTGGTGTCCACACACACAGAAAAGCCAACCCAAACAAGTGCCCCGGGGTGTCAGCGCTGGGCCAGGACAAAGCTGCTCCCGCTGTGCTGCCCAGTTTCCTCCTGGCCTGCTCCCACAGCAGCACCCCAGCTGGGGCACTCCCCAGGGCCACCCTGCTTGTCCCCCATGTCCGATCCCGAGGCTTTGGAGAGAGGAACAGCAGGGCAGAGCCCCCAGGAGGGCAGCCTGGCAGCACTGCCTCCAGCTCCACCATCCTGATGTCATCTTCCCAGCTCCCCCAAAAAGGTCCTCGTGCTTGGGCGCGATGGGTAAACCCTCACCCTAAAACCCTGGTGGCAACCCAGGACACAGAGCTGCCCGTGACAGCCCAGATGTGCCAGGTGCCTCGGCTGCGTGGTGCTTCTCCCACCAAACCTTCAATCGAGTCTTTTGAACCTGCTGCAGCTTCTCAGCACCCCCCGACTGCAGGGCAGAACACAGCGCCATCCCAAGAGAACAAATGAAAACAGGAGCTTTAAAATGAGTGTGCTTTTAACAAGTACATTGGAAAGTCCCTTGGCACCTGCTGGCAGCTCCTCCCCAACCCCAGGGCTCAGCCAGGTGGGTTTAAGACAGGATTTGATGGATTTTCCAAAGCCCCTACTCCTCTCCAGCCACTGTTTCCCACCCAAGTACAGCAACAGAGTGGTCCAGGTTCCCAAACACCCAACAGCAGCATCTTGGTCTCCTGTCCTCTTCAGCTCCTCCACCAGCTGCAGACCTCACCAGCAGCTTTGTTGTTTATCACATTATTAAAATATCAGTGAATTATTAAAAATATTTTTAATGAGCACAGCTTAGGGCTGAGTCCCAAATGCTTCCAGAAACAAACGTCTTGTAATGTTCCTCCACTTACAGTAACCCTGAAATGGACCAGAAAACATTTTATTTTTCAGTACAAGCCCTCCTGATTTCACTCCTGTTCAAGTCAAGCACAGCTCCTGAATCATCGATTTTATGCACTGTATTTGTGGTGTTACCAGTTGTGTGCCCTGCCCTCACCAAACATTTACCTTCACCAGATGAAGGGGGGCTCAGCATCTCCAGCTGCAGCAGGCAGATCCCCCAAAAGCTTGTCGTGATCTGTTATAAAGGCTCAGAAAAAGTCAACTTTGAACAGTTTTGCCTTTTCCACGCTAAGTCTGCAGGGTGCCCAAGGATGAACAGGGCCTGCTGAGGCCCCTGGCAAGAGCAGGACAGCAAGGGCTGCAGGTGCCCAATCCACCTTCATCTCCCTGGTCTTTTCCAGCCCTGGCCTGGGCAGAAGCAGAGGTCAGGGACTGCCTCATCCTCACCCCAGCTCCCAGAGCTGGGAACCCCAGGAAGCTCAAAGCCACCTGATAGCCCTGTTCCAAACACATCCACACCTGAAATCAGCAGCCCCAGGAATTTTTATGGGCTGTGCCAAATCCACTTGTTTGGGATGTCCTGGGGCTCGGCAGCTCGAGCCTAATTCACCTTGCTTTGATCAAGAGGAATTTAGCACAAAACATCACGGAATAGAATCATTTAGGTTGGAAAATACCCACAAGATCATCGACTCCAAAGGAATCCATCCTTTCCATCCGCTTTGCTCTCCAGAGACAAACTGGGTTCTACTCCCCAAGCCTTTAACCGATGGATTTACAAAGAGGCAGCGGCTCCCCTGGTGGGATCTGACCCATGGAATTGAAGCCAGAGGGCTGCAAAATGACCGTAACACCACGGAGGGGGGCACTGCACAGCCACCAGCAGGTCCAGCCACGCTGCCAGCCCGCCCCATCTTTGTATGGACACAGCAAAGAGCTAAAGACCCCCCAAGCAGAGCTGTGGGATGGTGAGGAGTGCCCCAGGGAGCCCCAGGGCTGTTTCCATGGGGGATGGTCCTGCCCAGGGAACAGGGAGCCACGCACCAGCAAGGCAGCCAGCATCCCCAGGGCTGCTCAGGCTCCCAGGCACGGATCCAACTCATGATAAACAACAATATTAGTGAAATAATTTCTAAACAGAGCCAAACAGGATCCTCTTGCCAGCAGGCAGGGAGGGAGTCTCGCTGCAGGACGCACTCAGAGATGTGTACACAAGGGAAACTCACAGTGCTGAAGAGCTTCTTTCTGGCACCTCTCTCCTCCTGGTGCAGCTTTTCCCCCAATCCCAGTCTCTGAGTAGCCTCTCCTCCACACCAAACAGACCTCTTCCTCTCCCCACGGCACTCCTGGCGGGACAGTCAGGACTTGTCACATCCTTGGAGTGAGGCACTCCCCCTTCAGACAGGTGTCCTGCAAAGTCTCCACCACATGGAAGGCTTTATCCCATCCCTGGAAGGGTTCTGGGCCGTGCTGGAGAGGCTTTGGAGCAGCCTGGTCTGGTGGAAGGTGTCCCTGCCCATGGCAGTGGGGTGTGACCAGATGGTCTTTGAGGTCCCTCCCAGCCCAAACTGTTCTGTGGTTCCCACTCTGGCCCAGAGGGAAATTTGAGCCCCAAGGAGCCCAGCTCTAGACAAACCAGACACAGCCCCTGGAAAGACAAATCCCAAATGCCTCCCCTCCCCTGGGCACGCAGCAGTGCTCAGGGAGAGGGGCTGGAGCAGGATGAGGATCTGCAGCATCCACCCCCAGGGCTGCCTGTAGAGCCACAGCTGTGCTCCCAGCGCTCCTGTGCAGTCCCCAAGCTGCTCACCTCACCCCAGCTCACATCCCAAGCCATCCTGCCCCTCTCTGATCCTCTGCTTGCTGGAGCCACTGACAGGAGCAGCTGTCAGCAGCTGTATTTATGAAAGCTGGGAGCTCTGAGCCAGCTCTTATCAGCTTTAATACAGCTCTCCCGGTGTGTCTGCCAGGAGAAATGAGGTTTCAAGGGGTCTTTGAGGAAATTTGGATCCAGGTAATCCAGGTAAACCCAGAGAAGGCTGCTAACCACAGAGGGAAAACATGAGTCTGCAGCACACAGAAGGGCACCACAGCTCCCCTCAGCTTGAGGCCATGGACCAGTCCAAGCTCCAGGCTCCAACCTCTTCCCAGAGGCCAGCAGGATGCTGGGATGTCTTGTTGAGGCAGCTCAGCTGCAAATTCCTCTAGGACAAACCTGGAGGGATGAAGCTGACTGCACCAAGGAGAACCTGTGGTCCCCCACCTCCAAAAAAAAAAAAAAAAGGAAGAAAAATGAAGATGAGAAAAAGGCAGGGGAAACACAGAAACAAGGCCTACATGTACCAGCTTTGAGCACAGCCTGTTACCCAGCTGATGGGGAACAGAAGCTGCTGCACTATTTTTAAAATCTGGAAATGTAGACCTGGATTGAGCAATGGAATAAGAGAAATCGCTGTCATGAGCTGAAGCTGAGTCTCTGTGCTCTCACCTCCCTTCCTTCTGCAGCCTCCTGAGCTGCAGGACCTGTTGGGCTCAGCTCAACCCACCCCACTCGGGCAGGGCTTCAGAAAGGTTCTCCCGGCTCCCCTCGGGGTGCCTGCAGCTCCTCCTGTGAGGAGCTCCAAAGGAAGGGCCGGTGCTTCGCTCTGAGGAGGGCAGGGAGAAGATTCAGCTCTTCAGCCCAGGATTTCGGCAGATCCAGCTCCACTTGTCTGGCTCCACCGCCTGTCTCTCCCCCCTCGCCTTCCCTGGGAGCTCACATTTGGGCAGCTCCAGCTGAAGGCAGCCAGGAGCTGAGGGAATTGTTGCTGGGAAACTGCTCAGGAGCCCTGGCTAGAGGAGCACCCACAGCATAGGCTGGCACAAGGCACTGGCCCCTGGATTCGGGCACATCACCCCCCCAGTCCCAGCCCACAAAGCTGCAAATCAGAGAGCCCTTCTCTAGGATGCTGGTGCCAATCAGAAAAGCACGTCTGCAAAGCAAGCAGGACGGGATGTCCCGGCCTGCTGGATCCCATTAAGGTTTGGAGGGGGTGGTTTGCCCTCACACCACTCCAGTGCCAGCGTGCACTTGCTCCCCCTTGATCTCCAGGAGCCTGGACCAGCTTCTCCTCTCTGGCTCTTTTCCAGGGTGGATTTATGAGCACAAGATCCCTCTGCCCAGGGACAGCAGGGCTTGCTGCCACCAGGGATATCATCCCTTGTCATTCTACAGACTGGAGACAAAGCCACCGCCCTGTCATGCCCAGCTTTCTCCTACCTGCCCCCAGGAGCACGTCAGAGCCTGCAATGAGCTCTGCTCTTCTGACAGTGCAGCCCTTGGGAATTTTGCTGGCCAGCTGCAGCCTCACAGAGGGACACAGCAACCCAGGGGATCTGGGAGGCAGTTTCCTACATGACAAAAATGCTGTTTCTGACATTAAAAAAGCCTCTTGTTGCAGTGTCTTGCTGAGTAGACTACACTGTGTGACGCTCTCTGGCACGGGGTGTGAATTTGGGGAGTGTCCTGTGCAGGGCCAGGAGTTGGGCTCAACAATCCTTGTGGGTGCCTTCCAGGCCAGGGTATGTGATGACTGTAATACACAAGTTCTGCACAAGAAGGATCTCTTCCATTGCATTATAAGCACACCCCCCTAGAGTAAAGCTGCCTGCTGACCCCAAAAAGCCTTAGAGCTGCCCCATGGAGGCCACCCAAGGGCTCCAGCCCCACTGAGGGGGGTTTCTGCCTGCCCTAAGCCTGGCACAACCCACCTCCAGCCTGCTGCCACAGAAGCACATCCCTTGCTGCCTGTAGGAAACAAATTCCTTCCACCTCTGGCCAGCTCTGCTCAGTGCCCAACGCGTCCAGCACAGACAGCAGACAGCTAAAGGAGTGTCTGCTGCTCAAGGCACTGCCTCCAGGTGCTCTTTTGAGTCCCAGCCCTTTCCCCAGTGCCCAGCATGGGCATCATGGAGAGCAGATCCCTCATTCCTCTTGCTCTGAACCTCCCACTGCACAGCTGGGGTGCAGCTGCCCTCCTGCTGCCAGCCCAGGGGGACCTTGGCTACAGCTGCTGGAGCTCTGAAACACAAACCTGGGAGGTTTTGGGCAGCAGATGACCCAGGGGATTGTCACAGGCCCAACAGATGTGATGCAAAGAGACAAGGATGGCCCCATACGCAGTAGAAATATGCAGGGATGGAGAGTGATTAATGCAAAGCAGCCTGTGTGTCCCCCAGGGAATCATCTCCCCTCCCCACTGCCCATTTCTTGGGAGGAATCAGGAGGAGAGCTCAGCACAGCCCCTGCTCAGGCAGCAGAGCTACTCCCCCACCCCATAATTTGGTTTTCCTGCAAGTGAAGGATGCTCTTGGCCCTCCTCACTGCACCTCCCACTCCAGGCTAAGCACGTGTGGGACACTGATCTCAGCTGGGGCCTCCGAATGCTGCATGGAGCACTAATAAAACGGGATAATAGGAACTGGAGGGTGAATTAAACATATGAATCACTTCCTCTCGTGGCTCTTCCTGCTCTTGTTGTTTCTCTTGTCCCCTCAGCTGAGGCCCAGTGAGAACATCCATTTCCTGCCCCCCCTCTCTGCAGTGAACACCAAGGGGGGTGTTTTGAGCCTCATCATTTTCAGCTGACAACCACAGAACTGTGCCAGTGCTCCCAAGGCCATTTCCCCATCACAGGACAAAGCAGAACCCTTGGGTGGCTTCAGCAGGAGCCAGAGCCCTGCTGGCAGCTCCAGCTCCCACCCAAACCTCCCCTGCCTCTCCTGGTGCAGCCTGGGGCTCTCTCCAGCTCCCATACACAGCCCATGCTCTCTGTGCAGCCTTCAGCCCCACATTCCTCACGGACTGGTGCACAAGCACCCCGAGGCCTCTCAGCACCTCAGGGCTCTCCCTGGATGAGGCTGGGCACAGCTGCCACGAGCTTTCAAGGGTACCAGAGAGCCCACTTCTTTGGGAAAAAGCCCCAAGAGGCCATTTCCCCCCAGCAGCTGAGCCCTAGCCTGGCACCAGGGCATTGCTGGCACAGAAAGGACAGCTTCAGAGCCCCGAGGTGGCTCGTTTGCCGAGAACACTGTGGCCCTCCTGCCTTCCCCCCCGCCCTGGCAGCAATCCTGCCAGGAAGGCTGCCAGCCCAACCTGTAATTAGGACCAGCAGAGAGGACGAGCTCAGGCAGCCCCGGGAGGGTCTGGTCCCCCACCCCGATGGCACACGGCAGCACCACGGTCCCCTCCCCAGCTCTCTTCCCTCTGCCTCAGCTGCAGCATCGGCTGCTCCAGCTCCGAGCTAATTGCTGCCTGCAAGGAGAGGCTGCCAGAGAAACGAGGCAGGAGGGACACCCCGAAACAGCAGAATGCCCCACAGGCACAGACGGGGCAGGACAACTGGCTGCCACCAACAGGAGGGTGCAGGCAGCGTCCCCACTAACAGCCTCTGCCCACAGACTGGGCAGGCAGCACAGCAGGGGAAGGATTTGGCTTTTCCTCCCACTTTGGGACTCCTGGGCTGTCTCTGCTTGCTCTGCTGCCAAGGAAAGGGATGCAGAGCAAAGCAGAGCTTGCAAAAGCCCTAAGCCAGGCTCTGGTGGGACCGTGAAGCATCAAGGTTGCAGAGGCCTTTTGGGTTACCAGGGAAGCAAGGCCACTCTGGAGGTGCATGAGCCCAGGAGGGACAGACCCCTCCTCATGTCAGGGACTGCCTTAGGGACACATTTGTGACATGTCTGGGGGGCTTCAGTGCAAGCCCAGGAGGGCACCAAGGCTCTGTGGTGGCAAATGGAGCTGCAGGTCCCTGTCCCAGCCTCACTGAGGCAGAGAGAGGGCACAGGGCACCAGCCCAACCTCCCTCACGCTGCCGGGGGAAACGCAGCTCCGGGCAGTGCCCTCCCAAGTCCATCACTTCAGGTCACTCCAGTGCACCTGGGGGTGCCAGGGTTTCATCCCTGGGAGTGCTCTGGAGCCCCACTCTGAATTTCCATGCTGAATAATGACCTTTCATTTGCCATCTGAGACAGCTGAGTACTGAAGCACCGCAGTTTTCTAGTGGGGGAAACTGTTTTGTCAGCTGAAGGAAGACTAAATTGGTGTGGTCAGAATTTTCACCCACCTCCCCTCAACGTGTGCTTCCCCAGCTCCTCCTGTCCCCACCACGAGGCAGTCTGAAGGCTTCCAGCACCTCAGGAGCCAAGCACAATGCTCCCTGCCCTGATCCATAAATAGCTATGGAAAAAAATCCCAACTTCTCAGATACAAAGAGGGGAGCTCCACCATGGATCCAGGAGATCCTGTCAGAGCAGGCATCACCTGCACCTCCAGGCAAGGTCCAAGTAACAGCAGAATAGTTTCATCACAGCAACAAAAGCAGATTTAATCATAAAAGGAGGAGTTAACAAGTCCCTGGGAGATCCCACAAAACGTGCACTGAGGCTTCTGTGTTGGAAACACTTCCCCAAGCTGCAGGGAATTTACAACAAGAACTCCAGCTCCATGGGGGACAGGGAGGAGCAGACCAGGAGGTGAGGCCAAGGGGTGTCTGCAGAGATCCCAGCCATGGCGAGACTGAAAAGAGCAGAGATTTGGGAGAGAGCAGCGCTGGGATGAGAGGTGGGAGCTCAGAGTCTCCATTGCAGCAAACACCAGCCCTGCACTCATCCCAAAGCACAAGGAGTTTAGAGCAACAGACAGATCATCTCTTTGGTGCTCGGGTTTTTCCTTCAGGTACAAATGCAATCAACCTGCGGGATTCATCCCCACAGCCCTCACTGAGAGCTGGGCTGGAGGGAGCTGCACACAGAGCAAGCAAAACGCACAGCAAAGAGCATCCCTGCTGGCTGGGGACGGGATAAAATGTCCCCCGGGCTGGTGTTCCCTGCTGGCTCCCCTCAGGGGTGTCCCACCAGCCAGCTGCTGCCCAGGGACTCAGGCATCCCTGCCCAGGGCTGGGCTCTTTAGTCAGATCAGAGAGAAATGGAGGAGCCAGGGAAGGTTATGCTGACTTTGGAGAGGGCCGGGGTAAGGATGGGGCTTGCCTTTCCTGGATAAAGCCACATAGCCAGCCATACAGCAGTGCACTGGCCATCTCTGGGGGCAAACAGGAGCTTGAGGGCAGGGAGATGGATTGCAGAGGTCTCCTTCCCTCAAGGCCCACATCTGGGGGTCAGTGGATCCACTCAGCCCTTCTCAGCCCCCCTTTATGTGCAAGGGGGTCATCAGGCAAACCCCAAACCTGCCACCTCTCAGCATCCCTGAGCAGCTCCACGAGCTGCCCCGTGCAGCTCAGACCCTGAGCGCTGCCAGGGGTGAGGAAAGCAGATCCTCACAGATATTTCTGGAGGGAAGTTCACCCAGCAGCCGAGGAAAATGACTGCTCAAATCCACTGCAACTGCTGCCAGCGAGGAGAATGGTTCAGGGGGAAAAGGGATGGGGCAGTGACCCACTGCCTCCCAAGCCCATCCCCCTCTGCGTCCCCTTCCCTCCACAAAGACACAAACCTCCCCAGTTTGCCTAATTACATCCTATGTCATCACCAGAGGCCTTTAACCCACCTGATGAGAACAAGGAGTTGCTTCTCCTTGCAGAATCAGCCAGTCCCCAGCTTCCTCAGCCCCACATGGGGCAATGCCATCCCCTGTCGTGACCCTCCCAGCTCTCAGAGCTTGCAAATGTGGCAGAACACAGACGAGCTCACTTTTATTTCACAGCCCTTTGTAGTCCTCTCTTTCCAGACTTTTTCACCTCCTGAGCTCAGAATTAGTTTGGTTTTCAAGCATCCACAGCCCCCTGCAGCCCCACCACTGCTCCACACAGCTCCACAAATCTGGATCCTGCTGCTGACAGCTGAAGCCCCTCAGACATCTCATAAAATCCAAAATCACGTTGCTCCCAACCCCCCTCTCTGAGTCACTGGTGATTTTACCAAGAAACAGCCTCAGGTACTCCCCAGACCTCCTCTTCCCTCACCTCAGAAAGCACCCAGCAGGGAAGCTGATGGCAGCAGGAATCTCCAGCATCATGGCCCAGGGAGGAGAGGACCTGTCAAGGAGACCTGTCCCCAACCTCCTCTACCTGGAGCACTCCTGGTCCCCTCCCACAAGAGCAGCAGCGGTTTCCAGGCAGCACAGCAGCTACCAGGGCTGCAGGCACCTCCCAGGCCTTTCCTCGAGTCCCCTGGAGCAGAGCTCTCCCCAAAGACGTGTAAAGCAGGGTGAGAGCGAGGAGCCAGCAGTGACAGAGCCTGGGAGAGGCTGCTTTACAGCTCGAGCTGTAAAGGCAATGAGGAAATCATTCATTTCCACCAGCTCATTCTGCACCCAGGAGGTTTTTATTTTATTACTTCGGAGATGACAGAGGGTGATTTATTGATCAAAGGTGTCGCTGAACAATTAAAGTGAACGCTGTATCTGGATGCTCGCAGGACACCCGGCCAGGGGTGGGAGAGGGCCGGAGTTCCGAGGGGCAGAGGAGCAGGGAGGCCCTGGAGCACTCAAGGTCCTGGATGGCAAAGGCAGCACAGCACCAGGAGATGGCTTTGGGGACATTCAGAGCAGGGAAGAAGCCGGGCAGCTGCTGCAGGTGGGACATCTCACAGGGCTGTGGGGTGCTCGGGCACATCAGGAGCACAGGGGACACCACAGGACACGAGCACTCATCCAGAGGGTCCTCCTGACCTAAACCTTGCTCTGGCCCACCGCAAGGGCGTGGCTGCAGACCACTTTTATTTTCAAAAAGAAGAAGAAGGTGCCAAAGGGATAGCAAATCCACACTCTGGTGCCAGCAAAGCAGATCCTGTACTCCAACCAGTCCTGACCTGAGGTCAGCCCCCAGCCCAGGGAAAAGGGCCAACAACAGTGAGACCTGACAACTCGCTGCAAAAACCCTACACCTCTGGTACAACTCCCCCACAAGGACCCCTCCAGGGGGAAAGGGTCCCCCGGGTCCCCCCGGTGCATGCTCAGGATCAGCTGAGGTGGGTTTGGACCAGGTGATGGGGGCTGAAGTTGAGCAGAGGTCGAGGATTGCTTCACCCCAAGTGACCATGACCAGGCTTAGCACAGCAAGGAAAGCCTCGAGGAAACGTCGAGTTCAGCTCTTGCAAGACAACGAGGAGGCAAAAAAAAACCAAATCAAAACGGTGCAATGGAGCAAAAACCCTTCAGGAGGGACTGGGGTGAGCGAGCATCCCTGGGTCACTGCCAGCCCTGGCTGCCCAGGGGGGGCCGGCTCTCCTGCCTCCTCCGGAGCAGCGCGCCGTGGGCAGGAGCCCCATCTGCCGGCTTGGCCACGGAGGATGCACATCCCCGCTCCGAGACACACGGCACCCCCGGCTCGGAGCACAGCGCCTGGGCTGGGCACCGCGGATGCTCCGAGGGAAACAGGTCCACTCCCAGCCCTGCTGCCCCTCCACATTCCACCAGGAAAGCAGCTTCACCAGGCCACCGAGATCTTTACCAAGCAACCCGTCTGCAAAAATCGGCTGTTCTCACTCAGTGACAGCAAGGCTGTGGATTGCTTTGCACCTCACACACGCGAGCGCAGAAATGCACCCACTCCCCACCCGGCTGCAGCAGCAATGTTGTCCCCATCGCCTCCAGCAGGGTGTAAGTCAGCCCCCAGAGCCCGAGGAACAAGCCCCTGTTGGCAACAGCGGAGAAGGCGGGCTGGGAAAACCAAGAGGCTGATGTCAGGGGAGCAGAAACACTAAATATTTACACAGCCTGCCATCAGCCCCCAGGCAAGGAGGTGGCAATTCTACAATTTAAATTGAGAATTAAAAAGTGCAGACAGCATAACAATTTTTGTATCACTAAAAGCACAAGAAAATTACTTAAACATACCCAACAGGGGAAATTCAACTCAGCCAGGACAAAGGGAGACAAGTGCTTGAGCAGCTCCTGGGGTTTAGTGGTCGTGAGGTATCAGTGCCCCCAAAACACAAGGGAACCTCTCACCCACCCCACAGCAGAGCCAGGACTGGGTGGGAAAATACCCAGCTACTGTTAACAGCACCAAAACACCCCCTTGCCTGAGTGCTGCAGGAGAGCCAGGAGGGGAGATGCTGCTCCAGTCTGATCCACACCCCCATCTTCATGCACCAGGCAGGGCTAAAGGCGAGCCTCAGAGAAGCGGGGCAGACCAGCCCAACCTCCCCCAAAGAGCCAGCCTAGGAGCTAAGACCCCTGGGCTGAGCTTAAACACAGCCTCTGGTACAGGGCGTGGGTGGGATGCCCAGGTGAGGCCAGTTGGGACCCGGCTCTGCAGGGTAATGAGAGTAATAATGTCCCGTCATGGGCATCGCTGATCCTTCACAAGCTCGAGTGCCCTGCTTGCAAGGAAACCTCGTTCCCCAATGCCCGCAGCCTGTCTGGCTCTTCAATAGGGCAGAGATGAGCCCCTGCTCCCACCTGCCGTGGCTGCCCCGGGCACAGGAGCCGCTGACGCCGGCGATGCTCCCGGGTGAGCCAAGATGCACCGCAGCAAAGAGCGTGTCACCTGGGACAGCGACGGCTCAGGGGACAGGACAAGGACCCTGCCAGGGCCGGAGGAGTAACACAAAGCCGCCCACCACCCTGTCCATGTGCACGCCCTTAAGGAGCCTTGCACCAGAAGGAACCGCCGTTGCCTCCTGCAGGAAGGCAGGGAAGGTGCTGCAGAGCAGGGACCCAACGCTGGCGTGTTCCCCTGTCCCAGCCAGCACATCTGCCCCAGCAAGGCTGGGGGTTGCTGGTGTTTGCGCTGTACCTTGGCTCGGCTTCATGGCTGAGCCTCTCTCACGTCAGGCCACCCCACAAGAAGCTGACACCCTCGGCTGTTGGCCGCAGGGAATTCTCCCTGCCAAGGCTCTGGGGATGTGCACGGGGTCTGGAGCACATCCAGGCAGCGGCAGCTCTGGAACAACCACCCTCTGTCCCACCGCAGAGCCCTCTGCCGGGTGCTGCAGGCCGGGGCTGTCTTGTGGTGTCCTCACAAGCGCAAGGTGCCAAGCACTCCAAACACAGCCGGGAGAGCTGGTTCAGCAGTGCCCTGGGAAAACCTGGGAATGCCCGTGGGATGAGAAGCAGTCACACAGCGCTGACGTGCAGACGGGCACTTCAGGGCTGTGATGGTACCTTTGGGTCTGTCCCACCTCCCCTGAGGCTGGGGCCAAGGAAGCACAGAGGACAGAGTGCCAGGGAGCGGACTGCGTCTCCCGGGAAGAAGCAGCACATTGCAGCAGCCAGATTTTCCCTGGCAAGCTACTGCCGACTTCCACGAGAGGGCTTTGCTGCACAAGGAAAGGAAACGAGAGGCGCCCCATTTACAACCTGCTTCCAATCAGCTCCTGAGCTTTCCCCACACCTCAGCCAGGGCTTAGCAGGCAGCAGCAGGACGCAGCCACCGAGGATTACACCCAAAGGTGACATTCATACGGTAGTGACGGTACTGACACGGCTTTGTTACCGAAGCCTCTCTTTCCCTGGGTGAGCTGCATCCCAGCGTGGCCACAGCTGAGCCCAGCTTTCCCAGGGGACACTGGCACTGAAGGCAGCCCCAAAGCACGGACACAGCCCGCGGCACCCACTTGCACAGCAAGCTGCCCGCCGGATTTGGAGAGGCACCAGGCTGTCACCCGCAATCCCTCCCACCAGAGCCGGGCGCTTTGAAGCACATCTGATGATGGATGGGCAGTGCCCTTGCTCCCACGGAGATAAGCACCACTGGCTGCCACCGTGGGAACGCGCAGGGCAGAGGAGGAGCACGAGAGAGGATGATGAGTCTTCTGCCCCTGGCACGGCCGAAGGAATTCACCCTGATTTCCATGCTCGCTCATGCTGGTGTCGAGCAGGAGGCGTGAATCACGGTGCAGGTACGTGTAAGGACAAGCCACAGGCCACCGGCTCCGGGAAATGACAGCGGCACGTTGCACCTGGCCCGGCCAGCCCTGAGCGTGTCCTTACAGACACCAACCCTTCATCTGAACACACGCAGCTGGGTTTGGGCAGCGCTGCCTCAGATGAAGAACTCCCAGATACCAGAACCTCCAACAAATCCCCGAAATAGTGAGATGTGGGGCAGGGCAGCCACTTGATCTCACGGGGGTTGAGTTCCGTGAGGGCAAAGCCTGGCTCACCCCTTGCCAGGCGATCTGCAGGCTGGCCGGAGGGCCCGAGCCACACAGCATCTCTCAAGGTCACTCCAGCCCTCTCCACTCCCGATGTGACGCGAAGGGAATCGCGGCTGGGCGGGCAGGAGCCGCGGGGGATGCGCCGGCTGCTTCTGCCAAGCGGCTGCTGCCCCCCGGGCTGTGCTCCGAAAAGAGCGCCGGAGCCACGGCTGAGCACTCGGCCGGGCCCCGCTGCCCCCGGAGCTTCCCCACACCCGGGGGACACACGGCCAGCTCTGCCCCGGCAGCTCTGCGGCTCCAGAGACTGCCACGGGCACAAAAGCGGGACTGCCGGGCTTCGCTGCGAGCTGAGGGGGAAGGAGCAGCTGTGGCCGGGGCACGGAGGCGCTGGGGTGGCCTGGGAGGGACTGACCTTGCCAGCATGGCAGGGCTGGGATCAGAGCCCGGCGCCGTGCTCGGCTCACCGCGCAGCACACGCTGCCCTGCGGCCTCTCCCTTCCCCAGGGAGGCCTGTGGGGACACCAGAGGTGGCTTCCTCCTCCTGCCACTTGTCAGCCTGTTTATTTTTAACAGCCCTCCCTCCTGCCTGGATATGACCCCCCCGGGAAGTGTCTCCTGGTGCCCTCCCAGCAACAGCCAGCCCTGTGGCACTGCTCGGAGCCCAGCGTGGCTGGTCCCTCCCCACCTGGCCACTGACCAGGGACATCACGTCACACTCTCCCGGGCTGAAGGCAAACGTTCGCTCCTTTGCTGTTTCCAGGAAGGGAATTTCAGTGAGCCCAGTGCAGGGAGCACTGCCAGGGCCAAAGGGAGACAAGGTCACGCGGGAGGCATGTGTCACCCTGGCCACCTCCCTACAAATTGGCCCTTTATCACAAAATGCACCGATTCCCCCTGGGAAACCACAACAAGGACAAGGCTGGGAGAAACACAAACTGCAATGGTCACACCAGTGCTGTCCTCTAAGGACAGAGCCACGCTCTGAGAAGGGATGGGAGAACAATTCACAGGGTGAATATCCAGTGGGGTTTGTACCCAGCTCCCTCCATCCAGCGTTTACACCCTGCTGACATTTGCTTTCCATTAACAGCAAGGCCACAGGGCAGAGACACAGCAATGAAGGAAGTGGCACAGGCTGAGGGGTGATGGGTGCTGCCATGGCCCTTGCCTGTGCCAGAGCTGGGAAGGCAAGCATGGCACAGGGTAAATCCCTGCTGGAAAACACCCGAGAGGGTTTTGCAACTCTCCCCAGCCAGCCATGCCGCACCACAGAGGAGGGAATCATAAAATGGTTTGAGCTAGAAGGGACTTCCAAAGATCCAATCCTCCTGCCATGGGCATGGACACCTTCCTCTATCTCAGGCTGCTCCAAGCCCCATCCAGCCGGGCCTCGGACACTTCCAGGGATGGGGCAGCCACAGCTTCTCTGGGCAACCTGTTCCAAAGAGCAGGAAGAAATGCCCCAGTTCCCTCCCCCATCCGTCCTTCTGTCCCTCCTGCCTTCCCATGGGAGCTGTGTCTTCCTCCGGATGCGACTCCTCCCAGCCTCCCTGCCATGTCAAGGGCTCACGGGGTCAAATATCCCCACCAAAGCAGACAGGGCTGCAAACAGGCAGTGGCCAGCTCTGCCCTCCCCACACCACTGCCCTGGGGGTTTTCCATCCACTCAGCCCTGGGTTAGGGGCAAGTTTAGGCTCCAGGGGTTTTTCTCTCTCCCCAGAGAGGCGATATTCCCACTGCCCTTCACAAGGTGTCCATTCCCACAGGACTGTAGATCCTTGTCACTGTTGCACTCTGACTCCTGTAAAATGCTGCCCTGGCCCAGTTCTGGGTGAAAAACCACATCAATTCCTCCTGCCTGGTTTGTTTGCCACGGAGATGGAGCACTGCACTGCTCCCACAGCCTCCTTTCACCCAGTGAGGCAAGGCAGGGATACTCGGTACTCCTAGCACTGTGCCCTGGGGCAAACCCACATCCTGCCCTGGCTCCCAGCTTGGCACTTCCACCAGCACCCCCTGCCACCACCCGTGGTGGATGGAAGCAGCAGGGATGAAGGGCCATGCATGCTGGCAAAGCCCACCTGCCTGCACTGCTCGATGCCCAGGTCAGAGGGAATAAATCCAAGGAACTGAGGGGGACACGGCTGAAACAGCCACTTCCTCTCTATTTTTCCTAGAGGTGCTCCAGCCACGCTCCAGCTGGGACCCCGGCTCCCCTCCAGCATCTGTGGGGATCAGCTGCTGCTGTGCCACACTGCCAGCATGCCCGGCTTGCTGCAGGAGGGGAGGGGGCACTGCGTCCGCCAGATCCCCCAGCACGGGGCCGAGGGGAGCAGACTCCCACAGGCCGAGCCTGGGGCGGCACTGGGGCTCCCACCTCTGCATCCCTCTCGGGCCATGCTCCCTGCTTCCTCTCCCCTTTCCTGCCTCTCCCAGCCCACCCTCCAGATTTCCGAGCGAGCCATGTCCTTCCTGCCCTTCCCAGCACGGCTGGCATGTCCCATCCGCCCAGCCAGCCGTCTGCTTCCCCATTTCCCTCCCTGTTCTCCATTCCCCGCGCCTCTGGCTTCCCCCGCTCCGCCTGAGCCGGGCCCGCAGGGCTCCGCTGGCAGGGTGGAGGCCGGGGCTTGCCAAAGCAAACAGCACACGAGCAGGAGGAGGGCGGCCGAGGCCGGAGCAGGCAAAGGGCAGAGTCCACCAGCGGACCCTGCCGCAGCTCCGGGGTGGGGAGGTTCCTTCCCCTCGCTTTCCAAGTGCTCCGGGTTGGCTCCGTGCAGCCGGAGCTTGGCAGGCAGCGGCAGTCGGAGGGAATCCTTGTCTGAGCAGAGCCCGGGATGCTGAGCGGCTCCTCGGGGGGCTGAGCACCCCTTGTGCCATCCCTCCTGCGTGTCTGGGGTGGGGGCTGAGCTTCACGGGGTGCGGGAGGCCCAAGGAAAGCAGATCCCGGGCTGGAGTTCTCCTGCAAGCAATTTAAAGTAAGGTCTTTTCCTCACGCTCTGCTCGCTGCCAGGAAAAGCAGCAGGAAAGTATTTCCCTGGGAATTGTTTTTGTTCCTTCCTCTGTGTCTGTACGCATGAAGCTCTCCTCCGCCTTGGACATGCCTCAACCTGTCCCGAGGCTCAGATTAATCCCCTGCACCACCAGGGACGACAGCTGAGGTCAGACGCTGTCAGCAGAGGCAAAGAGGAGAAGGAAGAGGAGGGGGAAACCTTCCCCCTAGGAAACCACATTCGTTCCCAACCGGCGCGGCCAGCATGAAAACAGGCAGCCCTGGCTGCTTCTCCCGAGCAGGAGGTCACCCTGCAGCACAGCAGAGCACCGGAGCACCCCGCAGCACGGGGACACCCCGCAGCACGGGGACACCCCGCAGCACGGGGACACCCCGCTGCCGGCAGTGCTGCAGCAACGCGGCAGAGCCTAAAGTCTGGCTTAAGTGTAAGGCTGGTCTGAGCTGGGGTAGCTGCAGGCAGCAAATCCATCGGCAGCCAGGCAGGTCACAGCACGTCAGTGCCTTGGTGGGCACGCAGGTGCCCAAAACCAGATCAGTGACAACCAGTACCTCTGCTGGTGGAGAAAGGTCTGGCTGGCCTCCTTGGCTGCAGCAAAGGGGAAAAAGGATGAGCTGTTCCCCTCGGCTGCACCGGAGGAGCGAGCGCTGGGCCACAAGAGCCAGCCCAGATGCCTGCAGGCAGCTCTCAGCACCCCACCGCCCCGGCAGGAAAGCCAGGAGGGAGGGAAAGTGGGAAAACTGGGATAGAGGGAGAGGGCATCCGCCTCAAAGCCAGGCCTTTGGCGTGCAAAGCTCTCAAGCAGCACCTCTGAGCAACTGGGAGAAAGTCGGGAGAGCTCAGCTCCAGTAAATGATGCTCCTCAGCCCCTTCCCAGGCAGTTCACTTCCCTCTCCCCCCCTTTTTCCCTTTGCCTCGCGTGAGTGCTTGGGAAATAAACGATGACTATTTGCCTGCAGCTCTAAGCCCTTCCCTCCCCCTCTCCCCAGGCTCCATCACCAATAAATCACCCCGCTGGGAGAGAGGGCCAGAGGAAACCAGAGGCACAAAACCTCAAACAGAGCCTTTTTTTCCCCCCCTGCTCTCCCAAGCAGCTCTGCATTTCATTAGGCAGCCAGGCCAGCCCTCGCCCAGCTGGGGAGAAGGAGGGAGGGGAGGGGGGCCCCTCAGGGTTTGCATGTCGGGAGCAGAAATCACAACCAGAAGACCGGGAGAAGGGAGTTGTTTGTGTTTGTCGCTCATCCCGGTGCTCGCCTGGCCCTGACCCTGCCTCCGGGAACCGCGCTGGCCTGGAATAGCTCCCTTCCACTGCGTCCCCTCCTTGCCAAGGCAGCTCTGGGCACCTTCCTGCCAGCTTCTCCCCACTCCAGCCATCCCAGCGCGATGCCAACCCCTCTCTCTGCCCCACTCCAACCTCTCAAAAAGGATCCTCCTTGGAAGAAGCCCTGGAGTTTTCCATGAGCCTTAGCCCTGCCAGCAAGTTCCACCGTCTTCCCCCTCCCCCTGGGCTGGACCACCCTGCCCAGGAAAACACGGAGCCTCTCCCTGCTCCCCTGCGAGAACCCCCCAACCCTCCAGGGACCGGGGAGGGGGGTCCCCCCACCCACCCTAAATCTATATTGGCAGAGCATGGCCGGCGAGCACAGTACATTGGGGACAGATGCAAGCCCCGCAGCGGCACGGGGGATCCAGGCGTGCCTCTCGTCAGCCTTTGGAACTGTCATTTAGGCACGCAGTGCTGTGCCAAAGTACTCCCGCATCCCCTCCTTCCCAAAAAATGGGGGTCCTGGGGTTCAGCCTTTGGCAAAGCTTCCCGCCAGGGCTGCTCTGGTGCCCCCGGGCCGGGAGAGGCCCCAGGAGGAGCAGCCGCCAGGGATGCTCCGGTACGGCCGGGCTCCCCGCGGCTCCCCAGGCAGTGAGAGGCCCCGGCAGGCGCAGCCCCACTGCTGGCTGCCTCCCGCCTTCCTCCCAGCAGCTTGCCGGATTCCTGAGCGCTGACACAGGATGCTGCAGCAGTGAGTGTGCCGAGCCTTCCTCCCCTTCCCCTGCCCCAGGAGAGGAGGGATGGGCGGGTGATGCCGGGTTGCATCAGGCCGGGAGGGAGCGAGAGCAGCCGGAGTGAAACGCGGAGCCTCCTGCGAAGCCCTGGCTGCCCGTCGGCTCCCGGCCCCGAGGGCTTCCCCCAGCCCCTGCTGGCACCTGGCCCGGGCCAGACACCTTTGAGGGCCGGGATGATTCACACCGTTGGCACTCCCTTATTGGCGAGAGCCGGTTTTAAGCCATTCCCTCTCCCCAGAAGGTGTCCCTGAGGGGAGCCGCAGCTCACCCACCCGGAGCTGCAACCAGGAATTGCTCCTGGATGATTTTACAGCAGGAGAAAAGTGAAAGCCTGCCGCCTGCCCTCCTTCCCAAGCATCACCCTGGCAGCCCAGCTGCCACACTCCCTCTGCCAGCATCTATCCCACCCTCCGGCTGCGCTAAAGGATTTTCCCAGCACTTCTCCTCTCCCACGGGACCTGACCCGAACTGGGGGAAGGGCAGCAGCCGAGGAGAGTGCTTCCAGCAGCTCGTTACTATTCTAGGAAGGGTAGGATCCTGCCATCTTCCCATTAAGTCATATCCTCCTCGACCCAGTCAGGCAGTTTCCATAGGAGTCACCCTCTCTCCCAAGAGATGGAAGTTTTTATTTTTATCTGGCTTATTTATGCACTTCTCTTACCTCCTTTGGCATTGGCCTGGGCAGTGAGTTTGGGTCATCAGCCTCAGCTCGAACTCATTCCCTCTCCTTGCTCAGCTGTCCCATCTGTCACCCTCATCTCTGGAGCACTAAGAGTAGAAGAAAAAGTCCAGGGGTTGAAGCAGCACAACAGAACAGATGAGTTAAGGAAAACAGACCCAGCTCAGGTAAAATTGATTATAGGAACTGGAGGGGGAAAAAAAAAAAGCTACCGGGTGAGTAAAAATTAAATCAGAGCAGAAAAATTGGTTCCAAAAGTAACACAGTGTCATTATTAGGGATCTTTTTAGATTTGAGGCTGGTTTGGTCCAGACCCCTCACCAGAGCAGGAAACTTTAACCAGAGCTCACCAGCAGCTATCCTGTCTCCATCATTTTTTTCCACCCCCCTCAGCCACAGCAGCCAGGGGCTCCCCAGAGACACGCACGTCCCAGGGAGCAAACCCCACGCGCCATGAAAACACAGCCACAGGAGCAGGGCGTGTGTCGGCACAGCAGATGGAGCTGGGCCGGGTCCTTTGGGGACACGGCTCCGTGGCCGTGAGCCGGCAAGGGAGAGCTCGCTCACCTCAGGTAGCTCCACAGGAGGTCACACGAGCCCGAGGGAGCTGCCCGAGGGAGCTGCGCGGGCATCTGTGGGCAGTCTCTGCCCTGTTTGCAGAGGCCAGCAGAAATTAAGCTGTTGCACAACTCACAGAGTAGATACAAGCGCTGCTGGGTGTCCTGTGCCAGAGGGAGGTTGAGTCTTGTCTGTGCAGGGACATCAGGGCCACACGAACCAGCGAGACCAGGTGATCTTCTAGGGCTTGGATGCCCAGAAAACCTTCGGAAATGCCAAAATCAGGGGTAACCCCACCCCTTTTCAGGACTTGGAAGCTGGGAAAAACCATCCACTTCCATGGAGACTGTTGGTGGACAAGGAGCAGGACAAACTTGCTGCCCCCGACCTTGGGAGGGAAACTGTGCTGGTGCAGGAGCTGGAGGCTGTTTCCATCCTCCAGCCCAGCTTCTGACCCTCAGAGCAGAGTGCTTCATGAGGGAGGAGAGCTGGGGGCATAGTCCGTAGGCATCCTCCTTCTCCTGTTCTCCTCTTACTGGAGAGATCCTGAGGTGGCCTTGTCTCCCTTGGGAGGGGAGGGAGAGTGGGAGGTTCTCCTGGAGAGCACCTGTTCAAGTGAAGCAGGGACGGTGCCTTCCCATCACCTCCCAAACGACAGCAAGTGAAAAGAAATCACTTGTCACACCCCTTTTCCTTGTGTCATCTACCAGACTGAAATTGTGTCACCATTAGGTGCAATTACCTAGAAAATTAAGAAGGTAGAACTTTTGCTTTTACCTAAGCACAGGGAGCTGTTAAATTGTACACAAAGTAATAGAGCTGCCTCACAGCCACCCCAGGCCAGGCAGCTTCTCCTAATCTCTCCCCTTCCCCCTGCTTGGGGATGACCCAGCCCAGCATCTCCAGTTCTCACAGAAATGAGGTGTACAAACCCCATTCTGGCCTCTCTTCAGGGCAGCACTGCTCCCCACACATCCATTCTGGCAGAGGGAAAGCAGGGAGCAGAGACCCTCGTGCTGGTCACTTCTTATCTCCCACCTGAAATGAGCTCCCGAGGTTCAGCCAGATATCCTAGACTGCATTTCACAGCACACAAACATCTTCGACTTGCCAGAGATGCAATTCCCAGTTGAAAAGTTCATTAATTAGGAGCAGAGAAGCCTCTAGTGAATCTTCTAGCAAGAAGCAAGGAAAAAAAAATTCCCCCCACAATTCAATCTAATTACAACGCCTTGGGGCACTCCACTCACTGTGAAGCTGAGGCCAAACTTTTCTCCCCACCCCTAAGAGCAGGAACTTTAACCCAGTTATAGTTTTACTGATAATGAAAGAGAAAAAACTCTCCTGATATTTATCATTTGAACTATTCTCCAAGTAACAGCAAAGAGGAGGCACTGAAAAGCACTTTTTGCAGAGCAGTAGCAGTGGTCTACTGGGTAGAACCCACTCACACAGCCCCAGCCCAGAGCTCCAAGCAGGCAGCGCTGGAGGCCAGTGCTCGGGCCGGCTGTGCCACAGGCCCGGTCAGACTGCACCCAGCTGCTCCGCGGGGATTTAGCAACCGCTTTCCACCCACAGACAGTGACTTTGCACATTAGGTACTTTCAGAGCAAGACCTCAAATGCCACGGCAACTCCAGCCTCGCGAAGAGGCTGTAGCCAGAAGAGCAGTGGGAGCACCTGGAAGACCCTGGGAAGGACACCAGGCACTCTCACATAAGCTCCCTTTCTTCCCCAGCTCCCAGAAGTGCTGGACTCCAACCCACCCCAAGCCTCTGGCGAGGCTGGGTGGATCCAGCCACAGACATGCAGAACCACACCCCGGCTGCTGCTTGCCCTCCTCCCCCTCGAGCCAGCAGGGCACAAACAGGAACTAGGCTCATACAGTTGAAAATATTTAATACGTGTTGTACACGTAGAATTACATTTTATACAAAACATGATACATCACTGAAGGAGAACACTGTACAAAATTCCCTACGGGAGCCCCAAGCCTTTATACAACAAAGACCGGGAGTTACCAAGCCTAACAAACAGGCTCAAGGACTTTCTGTCAGAGCGTCTGTAAACTTCGTTCCTCTCAATAAACACTTTTAAAAAGCACCATGTAATAGTTCTGACCTAAACCTTTCCAAAATAGAGACTTTATTTAATAAACTTAATACTTTCCAAGCTTAAAATATCACCCGCCGGGGGCGCCCCTGGGGTCGGCGGCAGCCGAGGAGCCTCCCCCGGGCGCCGGGGAGGGCGGCGGCTCTGCCGGGAAGGGGAATTCCGGGAGGGCAGGGCCGGGGGCGCTCCCAGGGCGGGTGCCGGCAGCCGGGACCCGGCGGGGAACGGGGAAGTGCTGCCGCTGCTGCCCCGCGGTCCCTGCCGTGCGGCGGCGCGGGGCGGGTGTCACCTCCGGGCCCCCCGGCCCGCGGCGGAGAACCAGTCTCTGCGGCCGGGCCATCAGAAGGCCACGATGGCCGTGCTCCAGGGGTTGAGGGTCCGCAGCACCGGCTCGTCGCAGCAGATCTGTCCCGGCTCGGCCGCCGCCTCGGCGGGCGCCGTGCCCGACGCCGCCTCGCCGCCGTCCATAGGCGGCCGTCGTCGGCTCTTGGGCTCCTTGCTGAGCAGTCCCGAGAAGCTGGAGCCGAAGATGCTGATGAGGCTGGCCACGTTGCCCGTCTCCATGTCCTCCTGCTCGCCCGGTGGCGACGGCGGCGGCGGTGGTGGCGGCGGCGGCGGCTCCTCTTCCTCGCGGCGTGGCTTCTTCACCGGGGAGCCCGCCTGGCCGCGCTCGCCGGCGCTCCGCTTGCGGGGGCAGTGCGGCGGCGGGGGGGCCCCGGCGCAGCCCCCGCGGTTCTCCTCGCCGCAGCAACAGCGCCGCGGCCGGGGGCCCTGGCAGTCCCTGT
>JACBWW010000050.1:4554865-4564953 GCA_020086605.1 Lanius collurio
CGGCCGCCCAGGCGGCGGTGCGCGCCGGCGGCTCCTCCTCGGGGTGCCCGGCGGCCGCGGGGGGCGGCTCGGGCGGGCAGCCCGGCTCGCTCAGGTAGACCTGTCGGGCGCTGCGCAGCACCAGCGACACCAGGAGGTTCTTGTGCAGCTTCAGGCCGCCGCGCTGGCCCCGCGCGCTGTAGATCTTGCCCAGTGAGATGCTGACGATGCGATGCGCTTCCAGCTTGAACTCCATGGGGAAAAACGGTGGGCGAAAGGGGGCAAGAAAGGAGAAAAAGAGGAAAAAAAAAAAAAAAATTCCGCGCCGGGCCGAGGGGACCCGCACCGCAGCCCCGCTCCGCACGCCGCCCCTTCGCGCCGCAGACTGAGCGAGCCCACGCGCCCGCCCGCCTTTTATACCGCCCCCGCCTCGGCCAATCAGGGCGCGCCGCCGGCCGCTCCAACCGCCGGCTGGCCCCCGCGCGCGCGCGCCGGCCAATGGCGGCGCAGGGCAGCGCGTTCGAAAGCTCGCCCCGCGGAGAGGGCTCTTAAAGCGGCAACGCCAGAGCGCCGCGAAGGGTGGGCCCACCTCTGCGGCGGCGGCACCCCCGGTACCCCCCGTTCGCTGCACCCCCCGCAGGCCCGCTCGGAGCGGCGAACAGCGCCGGGAGGTTTGGCCAAAACGATGGAAACGCTGCTGGGGCGGGGGGGTGGGGGGGAAACCCCGAACGAAACAAATCAAACCAAGCGCAGCCCCCTCCTTGTCAGGTTAGGAATGTTCAACTTCAGCCCATCTCTGGTATCTTATCGTGCTGGAGAAGGAGCTGGTGCTAGCTGGAGCGGGAAGTGTGCCTTTGAGTCTTTCCAGGAAAATCTGCCCTGACGTGGAGCAGAAAGCCATCCCTGCCCAGCTGCCAGGCGGAATTCTGCCCCAGGGGTCCGGCAGCGAAGCTCACAGAAAGCCCGGGGCAGAGAGGAAAATCCTCAACAGCGTTGGGAAGGGCTGCAAGGGAGGACAAATAGGGGTGGGAACTACAGAGGAGGGTGACAGGCCACCAGCATCTCCAAGGGTGATAGGGACCATGGCAAACTGGAGCACTTTTTTTGGGAACCAAAACCTCACTTGGCTGTAGCTTGTGAAGGCTGGTGGCCACAGGGAACAACGCAGTTACCCCCAGACACAGCTCCAGGCACTGGGAAAGCCTCCAGGAAAGCTTGGAGGGCATTTCAGAGATTGGAGCGCAATCCCTCCTCCTTCCACTGAGGACTAACCACCATCTGCAAGCAGAAAAGAAGTGAAAGGGCCTAAAATTAAGGAAGTTCAAAGTGCTACCCCAGAGTATCACTTTCTACCCCCAGCTGACACATAACTTGCTTCCATCCCTTTTTTTTCCCGTGGAATCCACAGATTCCCCCAAAGGAAAGCCACAGCTTGTCATGATGTTCTATTGGCAGGATCTGTCACCATGTCCTGGCTTTCTAAAAGGACAAAGGGGTGGCTGGTCACAGAGGTAACAAAATACAGGTAAAGGTGAAGCCACACCAACATAGTTGACATAGCAAGAGCTTTCTTCAAAACAAAAAACAAAAAACAACCACACTCAGGACAAATGCACATTTGTATGTATTACTCCTGGCTAAACACAGAGGGAAAACCTCAAATGCCACTCTCTGGGTGTCGGACACAATGGCATGTCAGCTTGGGGGTTGACACCTCAGAATGCCCACCTGTCCTCCACCAAACCTGCCGTGCTCCATCTGAAGCGACCAGACCAGAGCACACTCAGCCACACAGCCAAAACACCGGCCAAAACAGCCAGGCCCAGCTCTCCCCACAGGCAAGGAGTCCCACAGGCAAAAGGTCCCAGCTCAGCCCAAACCAGGGAGAGCCTCTCCTGGCCGCAGGGAGCGGGGCTGTCCCCTCCACACCCGGTGTGGGAGGCCGGAGGGACGCGAGCTCCAGCGGTGGGAACCGAGGGTTTCCAGACCCACCAAACCTGCTCCCCGCACCTCTGAGGGCCAGCAACACCCTGTCCTAAGCCCTCGGGTCAGTCTAACCAGCCAGGGCAGGTCTGTGCTCGTGTGCTTGGGACTGCAGCCACGGCTCCTCACCCGCTGCCAGCACATCTGCCCACCACCAGGGTCCTCTCGGCAGCACAGCATCGGCCGTGCCCCGGGGAAATGTGTCACCAGCTCCGGGACTGCTGTTGGCAGGATCTGGGCACCTGTGTCTTCAGCAGAGGTAACCTGGGACGGAAAGACTGGATACATCTCAGCTGGGCATATCCCAGCTCAGGGACGAAAAGCAGCAGCGCAGTCATCACAGCGGCTGGGAAAAGCCCAGCGCAGGCGGAGGAGGCACGGCGTGGGAGCCCCGCTGGGTGAAGATGCCTGCATGTGAGCGGACTGACCTGTTCTGCTGCTCACCACTCACCCTGATGGCATGAGGCACCATTTCTCGCCAGTCACTGCATTTGGGCTGCTACCCTGCCTAGGAGCAGGTGGGCCAGCAGTTTCCCCCTGCCCTGGCTAGGATGGGGGTGGGTACTGACTGGTCTCTCACCCCTCTGAGTGGCACTGGCAGGCAGGAGCAGAGGTGAGAACGTCAGACAGTAGAGCTTGTACCCAGTACCACGGGTTTCCCCCACCAACGCCATGCCTGGTGTCAGGCACAACCATCAGCACGCTGTTCCTGGGGCCCCAAAGCCATCTGCCCTGCCCTTGCCTGCTCCCCGCGCCCTTTGCAAGGAGATGGGGTGATGGTTTGCTTTCCCTCGGAGGGACCCGGGGGAGAGGCCGGCCGGAGAGGCCGGGCAGCAGCGCAGGCAGAGGCGGCAGCCGGTTGAAGCCAGGCAGTATTTTGGTGGCAGCCCCGCCGTTCCCTCCCAGGCTGATGTCATGCTTTAGTAACTTTGAGGCCGAGTCACATGGCAGCTTCTGAGGTCAGCGCCTGGGGTGGCTTTGTCTGCCTGCCTTGTGCCTCCTGCCCTGGGCTCTGCTTGCCCCGGGCTCTGCCCGCGCCCGGGGCGGCCCCGCCGGCCGGCGGTGACCCCGCTGGGCTGCCCTCTGAGCGGGACCATCGCCCGGTCCCCGCGGCTCGGCATCCCCCCGGTTCCCAGCGCCGGGCGCTGCGTGGGAGCCGCGCTGGGAGCAGCATCCCGGAGAGCCGGACGCAGCCGCCGTCCTCCCACCTGCCCGCGGCGGGGACACTGCCCCGCACCCCCGCGGGTCAGGGGGGGATACGGGAGGAGGAGGCGGAGGGAAAGGGTGTGACCGGGCGCTCTAATCTCCTCATGTGATCCGGCCGGGTTGGAAGGGGTTTGACGAACAATTAACAATCCTCCGGCTCAGCTGCTGTTTCCCGAAATAGCTCCGGCAGGAGGAGGAGGAGGAGGGCGGCCGGGCTGGCAGGCTGGCAGGCTGGCAGACAAAGGTGGCCTCTCCGCCAGCAGAGCGGCAGCCGGCGGCGCGGCCAGCACGGCGGCGAGGAGGCAGCCCCGGGGCTGGGCAGCGGGGAGCCCGCGGCCCCACCTGGAAAGGAAAACAATGCGACATGAAAGCAGCTCGAGGGAGGAAGCAGCTTGTGGTACAAACTAATAATTGGAGAGGGCTGCGCACACCCCCGGCTTTTTTTTTTTTTTTTTTTTTTTTTTTGGAGGTGTTCAAATTCGCTCTCGCCGCCGAGCAGAGGAGGTCGGCGCCGGGAAGCTCGCTGGGGATTCGTGCGGTTGCATCTTGGCCGGGGGATGCTGGGGCTGTGCGCCGGCTGCCTGCAGCCCCCAGCCCGCTGCAGCCCGTCCCGGCAAGGCCATCTGGCGCCCAGCACGGCCAGCCCGACCTGCGGCCGCGGGATGAGGATGTGGTTAGCAAGATCCTGTTCCGACAGCGGCGCCTGTCCCCCTCCCCAGGCCCCCGCCAGCCCCTCGCTGTCACCAAATGTGCGGCCCAGGCCCCAGGGGGAAGGAAGCCAGATGCAGTAAGGGGTGGAAATCCCTCCGGCTAGCATGGACGGTGAAATGAGGGCCTCCTGAAAGCACGTGCTGGCTGTCCCAGTGCCACTGCAGCGCACGGACCCCTCGCTCTTCAGTTCGGACCAGGATCCACGAGTTAGACCCTTCATCGGAGAAGGATGGGAACACAAATCAATCCAAAGGCCCTCACCACCAGCGGTGCTGAGGCAAAAGCCTTCACACCAACAGCTTCCTGGAGCAAAAACAAAGCTTCAGGACAGCCAAAGCTCCAGGGAGATCCAGGCGCGTCCCCAGTGATTGCTGACGTAAACGAAACAGGACAGGGAGGAACATTTCCAAATGGGAATCTGTCCACAGCTTGAGTTCATTTCTGGATGGGAATAAACATCTAAATTGTGAGGCACCCAAGCAGAGCTCAGGAAGAAGAGGAGGGAGGTTGTCTGGGGTTGGGTTTTTTCCCAGAAAAATCAATTATTCACATGGACGCAGTCTGGATCTGCCACAATCGGATATCGGTAACTTAATCCCCCAGGGTTCCCAAATGCTCTGGTTTATCCTTGATGGAGATAAGGTCAGAAGAGCTGGGAAACATCCCAAAACACAGCCAAGAGAGCCAAACACTAATCGTTGATGAATGAAAGCCAAACACAAGTGAAACAAATACAAACAAATCAATACAGACCTAAACCCGAAGGGGAGGAAGCAGGTCCCTCGGCTTCTGAGAGCGCTGCGACACCCGCCCCAAAACCACAGTGAGGTGTGAGCCTGCAGCACAGCCATGTACTAGAAAGCAAAGGGGTTTTCCGGGGCTAAAATCCCCTTCCCACAGCAGGGATTTTAGTGCTGATGTCCCAAGCAGGCAGGACTCTCTCCTACACACTTTTTTTTTTTTTTTTTTTTCCCCACCGGTGGTCTGGGATTCCCCCTTCTCCCCCTACACAAATGATTTAAAAATTCCCTTCCCTCACTCTGAGCCACTTGCTTGGGATTTCCCTCTCCTTCCCTGGAGAACTGTGACCTGTCCCCCTGCCCATCAGATATCCTGCTACTCCTCCAACAGTCCCTCCAAACACAAAGAGGCGGGGGGGGAAAAATCCCACTCAGAGCCATCAGCTCCTTCAGGCAGCTGTTTCCCTTGGAAAAACGTGACCTCACATCTTTCAGAGGTTTATGGTCCTGGTTTGGGTTTCCTGGGGAAAAAAATGCATTTATTTGTCTGGAGTTTCCTATCAGACAACCCTTCTATTGTAGTCCACCTTCCTGTATGTTTTTTTCCCGCTCTGATATGCCTGCAATGGGTCCTGTGCCACTTCCAAAGGCTGCCCTGTGTCCAGGGGATAAAGAAGCAGGACAGCCCTGGGATGCAGCCCAGCAAAGCCCATGTTTTTCACTGCAGAGATTTGCTCCCCAGCAAACTCTGAGCCGAAGGCAGCCTCGGCGACTGGGGCTAAACATCTCCAATTAATCACAGCAATTCCTCACGGAGCCAGGCGCAGCTCGGCAATCCGCGGGGTACTTCATCTGCTCAAAGGAGTCTCAGCCTAATTATTTTTCCCCCCTCTCCCTGTATCTCAATGTCACCTTCCTTGCAGCCATCGGGCAAATGACAGCCGCAGCCCTGTGCACGTCCCAGCGTGCAGATGTGTCCTCAGTGCGGCTGCTGCCCGCTGGGGCGGGATGGGGAGGTGGCACAGTGATGCTCCGCAGCCACCGAGCTACCTGCTCCGCTTCCCGCTTCCTTCCAGGTCCCCCGGGGGGACCCGGGACCTTGGGACTTGGCAGAAAATCACAGCACCGAGCAGCAGCCACCGCTGAGAGCAGCAAGGGCAGAGCAGATCCTCTGCAAGGGCAGAGCAGATCCTCTCCGTGTCAAATCCCTCCTCCCACCAAGGAAAACTGCGAAATAAAACAAGCCAGCAGGCGTTGACTGCCTCTGCTCCTGCTGATCTGTGCCCCTTCCCTCTTGAAAGGGCCTTCCTTTGACCACCTTGTCCTTCTCATGGTTTGTGCGGAGTCTGGAGCCCGGAGGGATCATCCACGAACACAGGGAAAATGAGGAAGTTTATAGGGAAAGGCTGCCTGGGGAAAGCTCCTACTAATTTCACCCATAACAAGGACTCTGGCAGTCCAGCACCTCACTGCTTCTGCAATTTAACAACCTCTTTTTGAACCCATGTAAACTCCCAGCATCCCATGGCAGGCAATCCCAGGGATTCATCCTGCAAAAAGCAATGCTGCCTTTCCTCAATTTCGTTTCCCGTTTTCATCTTCGTTAAATAACTGACCACTGCAAAGAGGAAAATTAATTCTCTTCAGAACAACCCTTACTCTCAGTAATCATCCCACATCCTCCTATGAATTATCACCTTGCATTTGCTCATTTATGCCGTATTTGACGGCTTTTTTTCCATTTTTGTCTGGATGCCCAGTCAGGGATCACAGTCTGTGCTGCACACTCTGTTAGGGACCCACCCGAGAGCAGGGCAGTGCCACGGAACCAGCTCTTTTTAGACAATGAGAGCCCACCACAGGAAAAACATGGGTCAGGCTTCACCCCTCCCCAGAAAACTGCAAGGCCAAGGAAACACTCCATGAGCTTCAGCATGCAGGACCCAAGCTGCCCTCTCAGCAAGGACCAGTCACCTCTCAGCATCTTGTTCTTTAAGCACGCTGGAGCTTTGGTGAGTGCAGGTCACCGTGTCACAGGCTGAGCCTTGGGTCTGTCCCCTCTGTGCCTCTCAGGGAAGTCCCCAAGGATTTGTAAAAATGAGGTTCAGGAAACACAGAGAGGCCACGAGTAGGCAGGATTTGATGAAAACCTTCAGGATTTGATGTAAATCCTTGCTGCTCACCAGAACACTGAATATTTAACTACAGACCAGAGTTTTATATCGTCATCTCTCTCTTAATCCTCTTAAAACCACCACTGAAAATTTTCAACTATCACTAAAAATGAAAATGAGGAAAACCACCAAAGCATCTGAAACCCTTTATGGCTTCTTCCTTCAGCTGTAAAACCTTTTCAGGGGTGGGGAGGGGGGAAGTCCCCTCTACTTTTATAAACCCAAATTCAAACCAATCCAGCTTCTGCCTGAGAGGAAAAGCCACCTCTTGGACACCAAATGCACCTTCTTTGCACCAGGCTAGTACAGGATCACACCCCGCCCCCCACCCCGTGCATGTACACACATGCCACAAAGATTTTCCTGATAAAAGTTCCAGGGAGCCCAGCTCTTTCCTGCAGACAGCTGGGATTCTGATGAGCTGGCACTTTTCACAGTGCAGAAATGTTTCATCAGATCTTTCCTGACCAGTTCTGCAGCTGTGTGCTCTGCACCCAGCGCTCCTCTCCCAGCAGGAATTGCTTAGCTGAGCACGCTGAAGAGCTCCCAAAAAAACCCTCGCTGCCTCCAAGTCCCAAATCAGAGCTTCCCAACTGGAATAGCAAAAATGGGCTCGTTCTAAAAAATACAAACCGCAGTGTGGTTGGAGTGGCTTTCAGGTGAAAATCTAAATTATTTACTACAACACGTAAATTAATTTCTAGCATCAAAGACCGGGCTGTCTTTTTTATCCCTTGAAAGTTTACAACTTCCCTAGATTTTGGTAAAACTCCTTATTTTCAGGCCTCAACAGCTCTGTGAAGCTTCACACCTTTTTTGCAAATGGACTCAATGATCTTAGAGGTATGTTCCAACCCAAGTGATACTGTGATTCTGTAAAAAAAAAAAACAATTTTAAATGAGTGAATAAAGTGTTAACATAATTTATTGAAGGATTTCTGAAAATCCTGGCTAGTAACTCTTAGAGGCTACAGGACATTTTCCCTTTTCCATTCGCAGTGCAGGTTCCAGGGAAGGCACAGGTGGAAGTCACAGGGGGATCATGAGGTTTTGGGGAGTACAAGGTCTTTGTGTGACAGGGACACACAAACTGGACCAGTGACTCCTTGGCACTCTGTTCCTAGAGGGAACCTCCCATGCTCAGCACACCTTTGGCAGGGACGCCCTAAATCCTGCTGGCGTGGGAAAGCCTTCCAAAATTCAGCAAGGAAGGGCCAGCAAATGCCAGCCCTAAAGCTGCCACCTGTTGCACCGCTCCTGGCGTGGGGCTGGAGGGAGCAGGAGGCGGATTCCTCACCCAAGAACTGCAGAAACCGGTTGAACGTGTGCCACAGCCTTCCCACCCCGGCGTGTGTGTGGGGAAAGCTGCTGGGGTTGCAGAAGCCGGGTATCCCATTCCCATGCTGAGGAGGCACCTCTGCACCCAGGGCTCGTGCCCGTTCCCTCAGTGAACCAGCACTGCTTTGCTCGGGATGCTGACCCCTGCCACCTTCGGGAAGCACGGGCCCAGATGTGCTCTTTGGCTAAAATTTGGGGGACTCCTTCTGGCCAAGCCTCTGCAAAATCAACCATGGTGCTGGGCTGTCCCTATGGCAGGGACAGCCCTCTGCTGTGTGTACATGGAGAGGAACATCTCCCATCACTCTGAGGCATCGTCCCCCTCCTGACAGCTGCTGCAAGCCCAGGGCTACCTGTACTCAGCTACTGAAGAGTCCAGAGATTTAGGAGAGGTGGGAATGAGGGAAGAGGGATCCTTACCCTGGGATGGACAAAATCCAAGCGATGCAGGGCTGTTCTCACCCCACACAAGGCAGGAGGAAGGAAGCGGTGCCTTCCTGGGGCAGGAAGGGCAGCAGGAGCCAGGCAGACTGCCTGTCGCTGCCTCCTTCTTCCTCCCACACCAGCTGGGAACACAGCCTGGCTGAGCCACTCCTGCTGGGGCCGTGGCACGGACAGAACCCCATAGTGCCAAGGCACCAGCACGCAGGATGAGAGGGGCACCGGGCCCCCGAGCCCTGCAGGGTGAGCTGCCAGAGCCTCCCCACGGCTGGAAGCTTTCCCTGCCTCTCAGCAAGTGCACATTACTCATTTTATCAGCTAGCACAGAGGATGGGCAGGGAGTGAGACGTGCCTCCCATGTGGAGTGCAGGATAGAAGTGAGCCGTAGGTGCAGGAAACCCTTTCCCCAGGAGCCCCCTGTGCCTGTGCAGAGCAGACAAGTGGTCGGGAGCCCTTGTCTCTTCGGATCATCTTCTCACTAGGACACAGGTTTTTGTCTTGGTCCATGAATCTGCGGGAAGGAGGCTGGCTGGCTGGTTTATATGAGGTTTTTAAGACTGCAAATCCTGTGAGAGGGAAAGAGCTTACTGCCCTGGGTTTGGCATAAAACAGAAAATTTCTTCCACACAGAACAGACTGGCCTGAACAGTACTGCTGCTAACACCAGGTGTGTGAGGAGATAGTGCTTGAACTCCTTACCTCACTTCCTCTCTTCACTGAGAAACCTGCTTTTAGTTCTCTAAAAAAAAAAAAAAAAGTAAAATATGTATAGTATCTTTAATCCACGTAACACAAGGAATGGGACATACAGCACCTTCTGCATGGTCTCGCTGGTGGTGCAGTGGGGCAAAGGACTCAGTCTGTGGGCCACTGTGGGAAGGCATTACTCAGAAGCTGTAACAGCCTCTGCCATCATCGGGCTGCTGAGAGCAGGCTGTTGGGGTCAGTGTGATCCTGCCCCTCTGTTCAGCCCCGCTGAGTCCCCATTTGGAGTGCTGTGCGCAGCTCTGGGCTCTGGAGAAGGGGTGCCAAGAAGACGGAGCCAGACTCTGCTCGGCGGTGCCAAGCACTGGGACATGGGAGGAAGGGGCAGATGCCCAGGAAGTCCCACCTGAACACAACGAGGAACATCTTTACCGTACGAGTGACCGCGCACGGGGACAGACTGCCCAGCTTGCGGAGCCTCCCTCGCTGGAGAGATCCCAGACCGGTCCGACGCCACCCCGTGCCATGTGCTCTGCCGTGACCCTGCCTGGGAAGGGGGGTGGCACCGGATGACCCGCCGTGCTCCCTTCCAACCTGACCCGCCCTGCGCGTCATTCCGTGGGTGAGAGGGGCACCGGGCCCCGAGTGCTGCGGGAAGAGCGGCCGGGGCTCCCCGGAGGAGCCGGGACAGCGCCGGAACCCCGCGGCCCCCACCCCCGCCCGGGCTCCCGGCCGCCGCCATGCCGGGGTGACGTCACCAGCCGCGCCCCCGGCGCGCGCGGGGCGGGGCCGGCGGGGGCGGGGCTCGGTG
>JACBWW010000050.1:4565328-4698804 GCA_020086605.1 Lanius collurio
GTAAAAGCAGCTCAATCACTAAACACTACCCTGTGGCCACCTTCAGCTTGTGCTGTGGGCTGGTCTTCTGCCCCATGTCACAGTGAAACAGCCCTGAGGAGCAGCAGAGGGGCTCCTAGTGGGGTGTTCAGGAAAGCCATGTGAGAACAAAGTGTGGGAAGGGATGCTGATGCAGCCAGGGAAAGTGAATCCCTCCACCAGGCTGAACTTGTGCTCAGAGGAAGGTGTAGGAGTCGCCATGGATGGGAAGCAAACGTCCTGTCAGACTTTCCAGAGATGTTCCCGCATCGTGCAGGGAAGGGCAGGGAGGGGAAAGGGGATGTGCTGCCACTCCCAGAGTTAATTATTACCTGGCAGGTCAGAGGGGCTGCTGGTGGTAGAGCCACCAGAGTTGCTATTAATTTGCTTTCCTGGTGTGTGTAACTCCTCCCATCAGAGGATGTCCAGCTCTGCTTTATATTCCTGCTGCAGGGGATTTCCACAAGTGTGTTCAGATGAAAAAAAACCAAACAAAACCAAAACTTGTGCTGGCAAATAGAGGAGAGAATGAAGTGCAGGCTGCTGACTTCAGGGCACTCAGTGTGGCAGACTCGGAGCCGTGCGAGGAGGGACACGCATCAGAGTGCTGAGAAACTGCACCTCAGACAGCAACTGGAGGGCTTCAGGCCCTGGTGTAACTTAGAGAGCTGCAGTCGTGGCACCTCTGCAGGGTGTGGGCTCAGTTCATCTGTCCTGGGCCTCCCCTGCTTTCCTTCCCTGGGGTGAAACAAACATCTGACTGCTGGGTGCAAGCTCATGGTGGCCTCCTTGGACACCAGCACCATCTGGTCTCGTCTCTGCTCCTCATCCCAGAGTTTGTAAATGCAGATAACCACACTGAGAGTCTGTGACCCAAATTTACAAACCTGCTTGCCCCAAACCAGAGCTGTCAGCAATGCCTTCCCCTGCTGTGAATGCACTCATCTCCAAAAGAGCTTAGAGAGGCAGAAAAAAATTGTGTTTCCTAAGCCAGCATAGTAGGGCTGTGTATTTTTTTAAATGCTGAATTAAATAAACAGCGCTGCACTCAACAATCTGCCTGGCTGTGGTGTGGGGACAGTTCCTGTGACTCTGTGTGCCCTCGGGTATCTTACATGTGTAAAGGGCCTTGAGAGGAAAACTGTTGAGAGAGGAATGCAAAGCATGGATTGCCAAAGAGTTGCCTTGTTCAGATCCTCTGCCCTGGCTTGCCTGTGTGACACTCGGCAGCAGCTTCCCCTGAAGAAATAGGTCCCTTCATGAGCAACTTCGTGCTGCAGCAAGATACAGGATAGTCCAGCAGGCAAATCCTTATTTTACAAAATTAACACAAAGTTGTTGGAAGGAAAGATGTTTGGGAGGAAGGTGTGGCATCTCTGCTCGGCTGGACACAGGGCTGTCCTGGTGTCACTGCTGCAGGGCAGCTGATGATAATCCTTGGCTTCTCTTCACTCTCCCTGGCTGCAGGGAGGTGCAGAAAGCTGTGAACACTGCCCAGGGGCTCTTCCAGAGGTGGACAGAGCTCTTGCAAGATCCCTCCATTGCCACAAGAGAAGAAATCGACTGGACCACGAATGAGCTCAGGAACAACCTGCGGAGCATCGAGTGGGACCTGGAGGACTTGGATGAAACCATTAATATCCTTTCTGTGGTCCTTTCAAGGTAGTTGCTGTTACCAAATTGTACTAAATAGCCAAGTCCCAGTGCTTGTCACTCTTGGCAAAAGTCAGGACTATTTGGGATTGAATTTTGCATTCACACTGGCTTTTCTCAATGAAAATGAGAAATTAAGTCAAGGATTTTCCTTTTGCCTTTCTGTTTCTCTTTTTGCAAGGTATATGCTAAGATGCTTTGTTCTAGAAAGCCTGTTGTGTTGTGTGAAACTGGATCTCTGTCAGTTCATTCTCCAGGCTGGCTTCCAGAAATACTCCTTTTCCCTTGTGTTTGAGTGCTCCTGAAAACGCTGCACGGCCTCACAGAACCAAAAGAACCATGGAGAAGAGAAGCGTTGTGCGTGCACTGCACGGTACCTTCCTGCCGTGCCTGCTTTTCTGTCCAGTGTGCTGTGCTTTGCTAGGGGAATTTAGGGAATGGGCACAGCACCGTGGCCCCTTGGCACGCTCGGGGTTTGTGTATCCGTGTGTGTACCCAGCACCGCTTCTTTCAAGGGGACTCCTTGACTCGGTGCCCAGGCATTGTCGAGGCAAACCCACGGAAATTCAACCTTGATGCCACAGAGCTGGGAATCCGGAAAACCTTCATCACCAGCACACGGCAGGTGGTCAGGGTAAGGAACCTGGCCTTGGGGTCAGGGCCTGGGGAGGGCGGGGGGGGGCAATAAGTGGTTGAAAAAGGAAAGCTTGTGGCCATTCTGTGGTGCACTGGAGAGCAGAGAATAAACCTGCTGCCTACTGAGTCTCAGGCTTGCTCCTCTTTCCCATGCACTCCCTCCTGGAGCTGCCCAGAAGGGTTTGGGGGTGCAGGTGCCCCATGGAAATCCCTCCTTTTATGCTGCTGACCCTTGAGGTCTTCACACTACTCTGGCAACAGTGAGCTGGGAGCCTGTGGTAACGGGAGGAAGAGTGAAAACCCAGCTGCAACACAGGAAAGGCTGGAGTCTCCCTTCAGAGTTGAGGGAAATTGCGACCATCCCGACCATTTGGAGCACTGGTTTTCAACAGCAGGGAGATCACTCTGAACACTGACAGGTGGTTAAAGCCTGGTGTTATTGACACAGTGACTTCAGCTTCCTACCCCTGCAAAATATTCCAAACAACCACTAGATTTATTTTTAACTTGAGGAAGGGTTTTTTTTTAGTTTAAGCTTACACTTGAGAAGCAAAAAGGGGATTTTATCAACTTGGTGGCAATAAATACAGAAGAAACATCTTTCCAAAAGCTTCACTGCCTGGTAACAAGCTGCTAGTTAGGGAGTTTCTATTAATAGCTACATTGAGTTTCTGCTGCCCCTCATGACTCTGATGCTCCTGCTCCACAGAATGCACTGGTGTGGCTGGCAGTAAGCCCGTTATCCTACCTGCAGTCCTGCAGTCTGGATGCAGTTCCTAAGGCTTGCTGCCTGGGACCTGATCCCAAAACCTCGCTGACCCCAGGTAGCAGGCATGTGCTTGCTGCATTGCCCTCGGTGTAGTCCACTCCCCTAGCAGGCAGGATCAGGCAAGCCTGCTCTCTGGTCCTCTTTTCCTGGCTGAAAAATGCTGGCTAATGGGTTTTGGAGCAGTCTCCCACTGGTAAATGAAGTTTGTTAGTGGCCCTATGCAGCTGACTTCAGTTTCCATGGGCGAGTTTGTGATGTGCTGCAGCACATGCATTCCCCAGTGACAATTAACCAAGTGGGATGTGGTGCTCTTTGGTGATGTGTTGCACATCTCTGAACAGTAAAACACACCTGAATGCTCTGCTGGCATCAGAGCTGTGCTGGTAGATCACCCCCTGCCAGATCACGTTGACTACGTGCTAGTCTGTGAACTAGGCTACGTTACATTGTGATGGGGAGTCTTCTGCAGGAACTCCACAGCAAAAATTAATTGGTAAGAGAAAACATTGGCACAGTCAGAGAGGATGGCCACAGGACAGGAAATCTACCTCATACTATAGAATATAAAACCAGATGCAGTTGGGAATAAAGCACAGGGGGTTACAGGCTTCAGGGCCTTAACAAACACTTCCTTACATTCTGTCAACAGGAACATTGGCTTATTATACAAATCAAAAGTGTTTCTGGTTGTAGTGGAGCAAAAGGAGTAGTAAATGAGGAATGTTTTCAAAACATCCCATTGCCATTGATTCCAGTATTAGTATAACAATGAACTGCATTGAAACTTTCTACAGTGACTTTGCAGACTCTTCAACTCTTTCCAGATTCTTTCAGTGTGGGTTTTCAAAGAACATCTCCTTTCCCTCACTCCGCCTTAGAGAAGCCTTGTTGGGTATAGACAGCCCTGCAGCATCCTGAATCTCCCTGTTACCTCAGATCCAATGCTCACGTGCTGCTTCTTTTGTTGAACAACAGGACATGAAGGATCAGATGTCCAACTCCTCCATGCAAGCACTGGCTGAAAGAAAAAACAGGCAGGTGAGAACCTGAAACGGGCAATGTATATCTACTACAATGTGTATCCTGTCTCGAGTTCATTCCCCTACAAACTTCTGATGTGGGAAGGGGCTTGCACGCTGCAGCCAAGCTGTGTTTGAGCCATGTCCATTTGGCTGCCCTGGGAGGAGAGCTGGTTCTCACAGACATGTTGCTGCCAGCCTCTCCCAGGCCTGTCTCTCAGAGCAGTAAGTCAGCACTCACCATCTGTCTCTGTCTTCAGAGCTGGTTGTGTACAACTGTCAGCGTTGCATCATCCCATGGAAAGGGAAATCTCCCTCCTCCTCCTCGGGGGGAACCGGCTCAGAATCCGTGTCAGTGAATGTAATCCTGCGCTCTGCTGGATTTAGGAGCCAAGATGGTGCAATATCCTTTCATGCAGCTGCTTCTCGTAATAGCCATGTAAGAAGATGGAAGAAGCTCAAGGAATCTCATGTTGTCTGCACTTGTAATCTAAGGAATAGAAATAGATGCAGCTTGTACTCCTTCCCAGCTGATGGGGAGGCTATAAGGAGGTTGCAGAGCCACTCCAGTAAAAGCTGGTGTGTGCTTCATACAGTTAATTGTCTGTACTGCATCAGCCTTACCACATATAGCAAAAACAACAAACTGAGAAGCACAGAGCTCATTCCTGAGCTTGTCACAGGGTTAATTGATGTGCTTGGCAAATACTCACAGCAGCAAAGTCCCTGACACCCTTGCTCAAACAAGTCCGTAGCTTTCCTTGCAATTTGGTGCTTTCCTTTGCATGAGGTTCCTGATAGCTGCAGGAGACCATATGGCCCAGCTCACACAGCGACATCTGGTCAGGAAAACTGACTTCCCCTTGCCTCCTTCCTCTCCCTTCCCAGCCCCTCACCTTCATTCCAGACTGCAAGGCTTGTGCTGGGCTTTGTGTTTGAAGGGCTGGTTAGTGGTGACCTGACCCTCACAGCTCAGGCTGGCAAAGAGGCCCTTTCTATTGAAGCTGCAGGCAAAGCTAGTGCACTGCATTAAATAAAAAGGAGCTGCCCTTGTCACAAACTGGAGGGACCTGGAGCTTGCTCAGTGTCTCGGGGGCAGACAAAGCCAGATGTCTGCTGGCTTCCTGCATGTCAGCTTTCCTCACCCCTCCTTGAGCCTTGTAAGTCAGATGAACCGTGGAGACCGTCTTGTTTTCAGCCTGATAGAGCAGCCTGGTCATTGTCTTGCTGTTCTTCACAAATCTCAGTCATTCCCTCCTGCCCACGACCAGGAGCTGCGGGACAGTCTTGTTACAAGTCAGCCTGGCTTCCACACTGGAGGGAAGAGTCCCTAAGCTGTCCCTAGTGCTGCAGGGTGCAGTTCCTCACCTGCAGGTCATGTTCATTCTCCAGCATCTGTAGCTTGGGTTATTCCCCTTTCGGGGACCAGACATATTTGGCTGGAAAGCCACATCTCTGCAGGCTTTCCAGAGGCTTCTTTGTTCAAGTCGTGGGGCAGGTAGCAAGAGTAACTTTGTATGCTGGCAGCTGAAGAGCCTGCTGGAGGGATAGGCAGCCTGGATCATAGAATATAACCATACAGCACTGCTCTGGTTATATATTGCATTATTTTACTGTCAGCTCAACTGGTTAAGTACTTTATCCAGACCCTCTTAAGCCCCTGTCATTAGCAGCAGAGTGCTCAGTTCGAGCTGTACATCTGTTAACACGATATATCCAGACACTTCCCAGCTCACATATCCTAGCACACGGTGCTGCCTCTTGAGCAGGCCTCTGCCAGTCCTTTGTGCTGTGCAGGCCTCCTGCACACGCTGTCAGTCGGCTGCACTCCAGCTCTCCTGCTGCTGGAGAGGCATATCTGCAATCCCCAGCTGCAGAGACTTCTCAGGCTGGCATTTTGGCTCTGTGTTGGTTCAGTTCCTGACAGCACTTTGGCTGAGAAGCGACGAGCAGGAGGAAAGGGATGCTGTGTGCATGTGTACACGAGTGTTGCCTTGTCTGCCTTCCCACCTCACCCTATAGACAGGCTGTGAGCAGACACAAGGGTGTTGCTAAGAGCTCTCTGCATCTGTTTAGGCACTCCTGGGAGAGAGTGGGAGTCAGAGTTGGAGCTCTGGACCTGACAAATACAGCCGTCTGGACCGGGATCTGCAATTAGCAAATTCACACTTCATCGAGGAGCAGCAAGCTCAACAACAGGTAAGGCAGCTGGCACCATGCAGAATAAATAGCTTTGCTTGCCAAATGGGTGCCAGGGGGACTGGTCTGGCTCCAGGAGCCTGACAGTCCTCCTCTTTGCTTGTGGCATGTATCTGTGCATGCGTTTCCTGTGCAGCACAGCTTTGGATGATCCTGGCACAAAGTTTTTAACCCTGGAGGCGTGGGGCTTCTGCTGTGTTCAGGAGGCAGTCGGCACAATCTGGAAGATGTAGCACACTAAGCTTTAATAGTACAAGGATTGCTGAAGTCCTTGGAAGAGTAGAAGCACTGCAAAAAGAAAAGGGCCCGTTTCTCTTGTGTAACTTCCCCTGGCTAAAAAATGTTTGCTGTTTGTGTGCATCTCCCACCAGAACAGGCTGGGAGCAGGAGCACGCGCCTGCTTCCTTTTCCTGCCTTTGTGAGCTTAGTGAGAAAGCCTGTGTGAGGGCTTGGGAGAACTCCTGGTGAGGCACTTCCCAGCTGACTGGGGAGCTTGCCTGGAGAAGTGCCCAGGCCAGGCACAGACTGGAGAACTACAGGGCCTTGACACAGGCAGTGACTCGGAGGTGGCAAACTCTGCTAAAGCTCCTAAGCCATGATGCCACCTTGGCTTCCAGACACGTTTTACCTACTGACTCCAGGGAGATAAATAGCTTCAGAAATAGGTAACTAGGGTAAAGCTAATCCTTAGCGTGACTGTGCCCTGAAAATGACTTAAAACAGCAGCAGACTTATTCCTTTGGCCCATTCGGAGCCAGGCTGGCTATTTTTAGCTGTAGAAGCTGCAACAGCCTTCTGCTTGCATTAACCCTGTGTTATCTGCAGCACATTCCAGGTGGCATTCCCCAGGTACAGTATCACTGTGCCTCCCTGGCCATACCTGCTTACCTTCCCACGGTTTTGATGACCAGCCCTTAGAGCTTTCCAAAGTCACTTTAGCTGTGCATGAAGCACAGATGAGTTGAGGCTGGGTTTGCAGGGGTGTCTGGAGGCTGCAGCCTGCTGTGCCATGGGGGTGCCATATCATGGAGGCTTTCCTCTGGTTGTCACCTCTCCAGCATTTCTTAGGAACGCAGTCCTCATTCCTGGTGGCTTAGGTCTGAGCCCAGGCCTCACAGCTGATGTTGGCCAAGCAGTGCATGCCTGTCCACTGGATGCGCTGGCTCCAACCCAGCTGCAGGCAGCAGATCTGTAATTGTTCGTTTCCCTTCTCTTTGGCCCCAGTTGATTGTGGAGCAGCAGGATGAGCAGTTGGAGCTGGTCTCTGGCAGCATCGGGGTGCTGAAGAACATGTCCCAGCGCATTGGCGGGGAGCTGGAGGAGCAAGCAGTGTAAGTGTGAGACATGGCGGCAGAAACCTGGCTGCAACATGGCTGGGTGTCCTCACACACCTGTCTCTGCCTCTGGTAGAGCCTGGAATTCACTGGTCCCTCAGGCAGCCTCTCCCTGCCAGCCTGTGGAAAGCATTTGTACTGCAACCTTCAAGGATCCAACTGCAACCTCCTTTGTTCAGAAGCCTGCATCTAGGGCAGCTTAACTGCCACCTTACCTTTCCTCTTCTCCTTTTCACGTGCTCCCCCTCAGGCAGCCAGCAGGTAAGGGAAGGAGGTGCTGTGTAGTGCAGATACTGGCCACTTCCCCGCTCTGCAGGGTTGTGTGCTACCCCTGGACAAATACTGGGGCCAGGAGCTCTCAGCTCTGCCTTGCTGCCCTGGAATGCACAGCACAGAGCTGCTCTTCATCACTAAAGTTAAAAATAACCCTCACCCACGCAAAGGGTTAAAGGGCAGCTTGCAAAGTCATTTTGCATCTATCCATTTACATATAAATTAGATTTCTTTCCCAGTTCTTGTCCTTTGCAAACAAGTTCCCAGTTGTGCAGACTAACAGCTATGCTTCCAGAAAGGCTTGAAGGGTTTGTGCCTAAAACCCTTTCTTGTTTGGCTAGTAGGAGTCTGGAGGGCCATGTCCCTTGTGATTTCTTCTTTGATGGAGAGGAGGAACTTTAAACCCCCCCTCCTGTGTGAAGTTGTGCAGCATGAGAATCCTCTGCTCTCACAGGGGAGATTGGTGTGGCATGTCTGTTTCTAGATCATCACACAAGACATCAGTGCTTGCTAGATTAGCTCATAACTACTGCAGTGAGGTTTTTACAACTCCTTTTTCCCCACTGAATGAAGGTTTAACAAGTGCCCTGGTGCTCCAAATGAAGGAGTCAGTCCTTTTAAATGCATTAAGGTTTAAAGTCCCACTGGCTGGAGACAATTGGATTGGTACCTTGACTCTGGATGTGCAATGGCATTGACAAAGCATGGATTCTGGAAGGCTTTCAGATTCATTACGGTCGCTGTGTGGAGGAAGTAAAAGGGTAACTTCTGTGCAGAGCTTGAAAAGCACCTTAAAAGCAATTGCAGATCTCATTCCCACTTGATGCATGACTGAAACAAGATTTTAGTTTCAACTGCAAGCCCTTAACAAGAAAAGAGATTTAAAATCCAAGCTGACACGTAGATCTAACCAGTCTCTGCTAATCACAGATTATAAATGAGACTTTCTTTTCGTAAGGAGAAAGCCCCCCCACTCCTCACCTTGCAGATGTGTGTAGAGTTCAGCCACAAACACAGAGGGACAATCAATCTAGCAGGAATCTCGAGTTACTTCCCACCAAACCAGAGCTACTGTTTCAGCAAGTTTTTTCCCTTCCCTTGGGTGCTTCCAGGAGAGGAGACCACATTCCTTTTGTCTGCCGAGGTGTGATACTCTGATCACTCACATCAGTGTTTTGATCCATGTGTGTGAGCATGCTGCAAAATCCCAAAGGGATGTGCTGACCAGTGCCCTGCTTCTGTGTCCTCAGGATGCTGGACGACTTCTCCCATGAGTTAGACAGCACCCAGTCGCGCCTTGATAACGTCATGAAGAAGCTCGCCAAAGTGTCTCACATGACGAGTGGTAGGTCCTGGGAAGTGGGATCCAGTCCTGGAAAGGGAGAGACAAGCCATTGGATCTTCAGGCTGGGACACGGTGCTCCCACCCACCCAGCAGAGGGGAGGGAGCAGCTCTCAGCTCTTGAAAGAGGGGGAAGGCTTCCAAGCCCGGCAGCTGCTCCTGCCCAGGCACTGCTCTGCTGCCTGTCCCTTGCCTTTGTTTTATTTACAGATGCCTTTCTATTTATGCCACTACTGCTGGGAAAATCTCCCTCTAGCTGGTGGGAGGGGAAGCTCTGCAGCCTCCTGCTCTGCTGCAGTTTCCCAGGCTGCCTGTGGAACAAAAGCTGCCAAGGTGCTGTTAAACACTGGCCACCGTATGTGGCTTCCCCCTGCACCAGAATGCCTGCAGCAATCCCCTTCCCAAATCCCACCTGCCCTCAGGCTGTTGGTGCCTGCAGGCCTGTTGCCAATCACATCTCTCAGCTGGTAGAGGAAAGAGCTGAGTTCTCTGCTGAACCCACAGAAAAGTCCTTATAAGGCTGTGCCTGAAGCCGGGGGGCTGGCAGGGCGCCGTGGGCAGAGCAAACAGGAAGCCCGGCCTGGCTGCTGGGAAGTCCCGCGCTGCCGGCTGCCTCCGAGCCTGGCACTGCGCCCAGCCAGCGCCTCTCCAGCAGCCCTCTCCCTTAGGTGCTCAGTACCTTGGGAAGGCAGCAGCCAGTCAGAAGGAAAAGCATTCCTGCTCTGCACAATTAGGCTGTTGGAGCCATTTGTGAGGTGGTGGGAGTACAGCCCTAGAGAGACCGCTTGGAGTGCTGACAGTGCACTTTGGGTCGCCAGTAGCTCAGCAGCAGCACAGCCGTGGGTGAACCCCCTGTCTCTGCCCTTTCCTCTGGGAAAAAACATGGATCTTCGCAGAGTGTTTCTGAGTGTTGTGAAAGAGCATTTCTGGCGGCATCACATGTGCCAGGGAGGGTGAAGGGCTCTTTCTGGGGTAGCTGCTGTGCCTAGGAGTTGAGGGGGTGCCAGCAGCCCTGTCCCCACTGCTGCACCATCATCTCACAGACAGCGGCTCTCAGAGGTGATGCAGCATTGAGCCAATGATGTGTAAAGATGTCCAGGGAAACCTGATTCCTGGCCCTGTCCTCAGGGAAGCCACCACAATCTCTTCCTGGCAGAGCTCCTCACGGCAGCTTTCACCGGACCCCTTCTTGTTGCTCTGGCAAACAGATTACTCCATGAATGAACAGCAAACACAGCAGCTCTCTGCTTCTTCCTCCCAATTGCTTTTGAGCCAGCTTTTCAAAGCTGTTTGAACTTGGTTGGGAAGAAGCCTCAGAATTCCCATAGCTGTTCCCAAACCCCAATGTGTCCTGGAGGAGAATGCCCCACTGTGATATACAGCGCCACAGCCTTTCTCCCACAGGAACTTGTTTAGGCTTTTTACGGCTTAGCCTTGAATTTGGTTCCTAGCAGTACATGAAGAAAAATGCTCCCCCAGTTTTCCTTCTCCCCTAAAGCAGGAAGACTGATGTTTCCTTTTCTTTCCAGATCGACGGCAGTGGTGTGCAATTGTTGTCCTCTTCATCATCTTGCTAGTGGTGCTCATCCTGATTTTTGTCCTGTGATGACAAAAACTGAACTTCCTGGGATGCCCCCTCCCCGCCCCCTCGCCCCGGCAGTGCGGGGAAGTGAAACTCTGCCCGCTTCGTCCACCCACGGGGATCCCCGGCAGGAGCACCGCACCCAGCTCTGCCATCCTCCTCCAAGGACTGCGGCTCAGCCCTGCCGGCTCAGCTCTGCCGGCATCTCCCCTGGCCCCGGGGGAGCGGGGGAGGACTGGAGCTGCCTCCTCCCTGCTGTGATGCAATCTGGACCTGGGCTCCGGGCCTGGATCCAGGGAGCTGGAGGGGGACCTGGCCCTCACACTTCCACCCGGTGCAGGTAGGAGCCGGTGGGATGCAGACACAGAGCAGCGAGCCCTGGGGAGGACGGGATGGGGGGAGGAGTTGCTGAATTCACTGAGCATTACACACTGCGTTGCCAGTGCCAGCCCCAAGCACTACCGGGAAGGGTGAAACCCCTCCAAGCCACAGCAAGGGAGGGGAGCCCTGGCCCTGCTCCCCCTGCCCCTCCCTGCCTCCTGTGGGCCAGCTCTGTGCCACCAATTCACTGCTGAGAGAGCACAGTGAGTCCCAGCAGAGCTTTCCTACCCTCTACGCCTGGGCAGAGGCAGAGCTGTAGGGTCTCGCGTCCTGCCATCGGCCCTGTCAGACACTCCAGAGCTTTAAACCTGGGGCGCTGCACGCTGGCAATCAGCTGTGAGCCAGAGAGGGAAGAGTCTTAAAGCTTTTAAAATTGCCTCTCTCGTTATACAGGCCTCTAAAGCTCATTGACTGATGCTTTATTTGCCCTTGCATAACTGAGTCACTGCTTCTGTTTAACAGCTGCTTCCCTTTGGCAAGTGATTTGTCAGGTCTAAAATAACTTATTTTTTTTAAGGAAAGAAAAGACTTTAAAGATTTTTTTGATGACCATTCGAGCTACGTTCTCTCTGCGGGTGCATGACACGCATAATCAGAGGAACAGTGCTCAGTGATGTATTTTAAGTGTATATGAACTTGTAAATAGGATGTCCTAATTTTTCCCCAACCACTATTTTTTGGATGCCTCTGTTGTAAGCAACCAAAAGGCAGGAGATTTAAAGCTAGATCATGTTTCCATATTCCTTCCCAGTCCTTTTGTTACCTTCCAGTTGTTTGTCACTCGAGTTGTCTCAGCAGAGTCGGATTCCCTACAGGGAATGCAGAGCAGCCAGGTGGGCAACACCAAAAATGTGGTGAAAAAGCTCACTTGGGCAGTGTCAGCGGGGAGGAACAGGCGGAGGGGTCATGCTGCACACACCGATTGTGGCACATGGGGTGACTCTTCAGGAAAGCAAAAACGGTTTCTTACTCCAGTCGGCTCCCATATTTTAAGTTGCAAACATGAAAAGACTCAGCACAGGCTGGCTTATGGCTCCCAGATGGGGCTAGGGGAGGAAGTTAATTGGCACTGACGCAAAGACTTCTGCTGAAATTGCAAATCACCCCCAAAATCATCCCCCCCGCCTTAGAATCTCACCGCCGGACGGCTTTACCTCCGGGACTGAACACTCCTCCCCCCCCGCGTCGTGGCTCCCTCCGAGGTCTGCGTGCCCCCCACCCCGTCCCTCCCTCAGGGGCTGGATGCACAGCCGGCGGCTCCGTGCCTTCCGCAGCCGGGCGGGGCCGGACGGAGCCTCCCTGCCCGCCCGGGTGCTCCTCAGTAACGCACACGTGGTGCCTCGGCGCTCACCCGCACTCCTGATTCCACACTGGCTCCTTGCCCTTGCAGAGCATCCCGTTTCTGGTTACGCCGCAGGAAGTAGGTGGGTGTCTGCTTTCCAAGGCCGTGGCAGTGCCTGCGCCACTCCGTGGGTTTGTACCTCCCCAGGAGCGTGGGTCTGGGCAGGGAGCAGGCCACACCTCTGATCCCCGCGTTACTTCCAGCGTGGTTGTGCATCCTTTGGGAACAACTCCCATGCAGGAGTGCTCCTTTGGTAGTCCAGGGGGCGGCCCAGCTGCTGGCATCACCACAAGCCACCCAAGTGTCTCTGGTCCCTTCCCCTGTGTACAGTTGCTTTTCTGTTGCTGGTGGTGCCCCTCCCTTTAACACTAAATAAAGGTGCAGCAGCGCAGATCTCTGGTCCTTCTTACCTGACTCTTGCTCCCGGGGCAAGCTCGGGGGGTCCTGGCAGAGTGGGAAAAACTCTCCCACCAGCATTTGCCAGGCATTTCCCTCCTGGCTTTTGAGGTGTAAGCAGCATCTGCAGTTTCTGGGGTCACCTCAGCGTTGTGGGCCGCTGTGCCCAGACATGGGGTTGCTGCAGGCAGCTGTACCCAGATGTGGGGCACCACCGTGCAGAGGGCAGCCATTGCTGCCGTGCCATCACTGCTGGAGAGACCCATTCCAAGCATGTGTTCTGCCTTCTGTGGCTGGAAAAAAGAACCCCTCAAATTCCCCAAGGAGCCCTGCAGGTGGCTGAGCCCCCCATCTGCTTGCCCAGGGCCACACCAGCACCACAAGATGGTCAGGAGGTGGCTGGTGGAGCAGTAGGGCCATGGGAAAACAAGTAGCAAAGGCCCCACGCCCACAAGCACCACCCCAGCCCCTCCATGCCACAAGCCAGGGGCACTGTTTTGTTATTGCAGAGATGTATTTCTGGGTTTTAGTCTGAAATAATTTAAAATTACCCCACCAGCCCTCCAGCACAGGGTGGCAGTGCTGGCAGGGAGCCTTCTGTCTCCTGGAGTCACAGCCATGGGGTGTCCCCATGCTGGTCACCCCAGTGCCCAGCAGGGCAGACCCACCCCGCTCTGTCGGGGCCAGGTTGTCCCCTGTCCCCCACACTTGGGCAGCTCCTGGAGACTCTGGGGGGGTCCTTGGTCCCACCCTCTTTCCCGGGGGCCAAGGAAAGCCACCTGCCCCCAGTGCAGTGGAGCTGGGCAGGTCCTGGCACTACGAGGCAGCTTGGTCCATGCCGTGCCATTCTGCAGCATCCTGGGACATCACTGGGACATCCTCCTCCTCCTCCTGGCAGGCTTTGCAGGAGCCGTGCCAGGACTACCGTGGCGCCGGGCGGTGCCGGAGCACGCGCAGGGACAGGGTGTCAGCCTGGAGCAGCAGCTGGCGGATGCGGGCCAGCCCCAGCCCCGAGACGGCCGCGCCGTTGACCTGCAGGATCTCGTCCCCCACGCCCAGGAGCCCCGCGTAGAGCTTGGCTGTGCCGGCATCTGCCATGTCCTGCACGTAGACACCTGCAGAGGGGACAGGGGTGGCTGAGAGCCCGGGGGCTGCACAGAAACAAACCTGGGACAGCCTTGGCATGGGCTGCGTGTCTCAAGCCAGGTGCTGACGGACACGTTGGCACTGTGGCCAAAGCCATGCGCGGCAGCATCCCCCCGCCTGCCATCACCTCTGGGGCTCAGCAGCCATGGAGCAACCCTGTCCACCCGTGCCCAAGCTCGCCCCTGGGGTGGGACAGAAGCCACCCTGGAGGGACGGTGCTGCACCAAAGCCTTGGGATGATCCCACAATACCTCTGTCGGGCCGGCCGTGCCCGGAGGTGACGGAGAACCCGAAGGCACCGTGGGGGGGCCGCTGCAGCTCCAGCTGGCTGGTGCCATCAGGGAAGACCTCGACCACGCGCCCCACTGCGCGCAGCTGGACGGGCCCCCCGATGTCCTCCACGCTCAGTGAGCGCTGTGGCCCTGAGCCCCCCTTCCTGTGGGGAGAGGGAACATGGCTGAGTGGGGATGGGAAGCTGCTGGAGACCGGGTGATGCAGCCCCTGGCTGGACTGAGCAGCCATAGCCCCCCAAAACAGCACCAGCACAGCACCCCAAAACAGCCTTCCCGGGCACAGCAGGAATGTGCCAGGCCCCATCCTACCTGTCAGCCGTGGTCTGGGGCAGGAGGTAGGCGCTGGCTCGGGGTGCCTTGCCCAGCTGGGAGTGCAGGCTCTGGAAAGAGGCGGCTTTTTGGGGCTGGCAGAAGGGTGACACCTGGAGAAAAGCACCTGGCTGAGATGGGGACAAACTGCCGCACCACAGTGCTTCACCCACTGTTGTGCCAAGGGAGTGGAGGAAATTTGGGCATCCCATCCCCGTGAAGAACTCCCCAACTCACCGCTGAGGAGGAACAAGTATGTCTGCTCTTCCACTACCCCCCTCCCCCCACTCTTTCCCCTTTCCACTTTCCAGTTGGCTCTGGGCTTTTCAAACCCAGCAGGTTTGGGGTGGCACATGCCCCCTGCCCCTTTAGGACCGCTCAAGCCATAAATCCATACTCAGGAATATCTCATCCCAGCCCAGCATCCCTTCCCTTGTGCCACCCCCATCTCCCTGTGGGTACCCCCCGCATGGGGCAATGTCTGAGCTCACCAGCTGCAGGGACTGCAGGGACGGGGACTTCTTGACACCAGGGCCACCCGGCGGGGAGCTGCCGGGGGCCGGGAGCTGCTCCATGCTGTAGCAGCGGAAGCGGCCCAGGCGCTGCTTGGTGCTCTGGCTCAAGCTGCACAGGAGCTTCTTCAGCCCTGACGCTGAAGCGCTGCTGCCCTTGCGGCTCAGTGGCCGCCCCGGCTCCCTGGGTGCAGAGGGATGGTGGTCACTCACCACGCGTCTGGGGCGGCAGCGAGACCGGCAGCTGCCTCTGAGCTGTGGCCACATCCTGCACTCGCCTTGGCAGCCCTGAGAGCTGCAGCATGGTGGGATCAAGGGCAGCCACCTCCCCGCAGCACTGACCCGGCACACACGAGTTTGTCACTACCCAAAGCGACCCAAAAGGCTCCCTCCCTGTTTGCCCCATTATTTCAGGGGTTTAACACCTCTCAGAACTCCCGTGCTTTGCCCCAAGGGATCACATCCTGGGAACGGGCTCAAAGGACCCAGCACCACCTTGCAACTCTCCTGCCAGGCTGAGACATGCAGTGCCAGGCACAGGGCTGGCAGGATCGCACTTGGAAAGCCCCAGGACAGCTGATTTTCCTCCAAAGGGGAGAACCCAACACAAGCAGAACAGCTCTGTCACATTTGCTGTAACACCCCTGGCAGAACCAGATGGGGGGAAACGCAGCTCCCCCAAACCCACAACAGCACACGGGCACATTGTAACCCCCATATTGTGGTTTCTGGGAGGTTTTTGGAGCCAGGGAGCTCAACCCAGGAGCATCCTGCAGTGCCCAGGAGGGATGCTCAGGGCTGCATGGTTTGGGATGCCACGGCCCCTGGTGCTCACTCACCCTTGTGCCGCGCTCCCGGCCGGCTGTGGCTGCTGCTGCGCTCCCGGCGTCCCGGCAGCTTCCCCGGCAGGACGAGCAGCCTCCGGGGGCACGGGGGTGACGGGGCTGGCGGCGGGGTGCGGCAGTGCTCCTGGAATCAGAGGGACAGTCACAGGCGTGCTCCACTGGGACCCCCCCGCAGCCCATGCGTGGGCCTCACCTCTGGCCATCCCCGGGGCGTCCTGCCCGTGGGTGTTGTTGCAGTTGTTGGTGGACAAGGCACGGAGGGGGCTCCCCGGAAGCCACCTGGGGCTGCAGAGACCCCGCCGCTCACCTGGCCCCGCCGTGCCCCCGGCGCTGCCTGCATCCGGCTCTGGGCCCCGGGCACCTTGGCTTGAGGCCTGGCGGCTGCTGCTGGGGAGCAGCGCTTTCCTGCAAGGCACCTGGGAGCAGGCCTTCTTGGTAGGAGGGGGAGCAGGGACGGGGGTGCCTGGCACGGGGGTGCTGGTCCTCAGCTGCAGGGAAGGCTCCAGGGGCTCACTGGGCTGCTGTGGGAGACGAGCAGCGTCTCCCACTCCCTTGCTGCCCTCCAGATGCCGATGGAGTTCCCCATCTTCCCGGCTGCTGGTTCTTCCTGGTGGTGGGGGGCAAATGGCCCCCATTTGCTTCGTGGCACCACCTGAGTCCTCCTTCTCGGGGGCACTGCTGGCCACACACGTCCCCTTCCTGGCCCTTGCCTCTGGCTGTGGGGTGGCACGGGGAGTTCTGTGCCCACGAGTCCGGGGGTCCCGGTGCCCCCGCAGGTGGGGGCTGCGGGGTCCGGCCTCCTCGCTGTCCGTCCGGCAGCCGTCGGAGGTGTCGGTGCTCTCCAGGGCCGAGTCCACCTCGTCAATGTAGGTGACGTCCCCGATGTAGGTCTCCTTGATCTTCTCGGTGTGGATGCGCTGCCGGGAGGGCAAGATCCACAGCGGGGACCCTCCGGGGCCCAGAGGCCTGATTTTAGGCTCTGTCTGGGCAGCACTCGGCCCCCTGCCATCTCCTGGGACGCTTCTTTGCGCTGCAGGGCTACTTTTGGCCACATCAGGAGCAGCTTGCGAGTCCGTGCCCCGGCCGGCGGCAACACCGAGGAAGGAGCCACAGGTGCTGCACTTGCCCCCGGCCACGAGGTCGCCACTGCGGGCTTTGGGCTGGCCAGCCCCATCCCCCGGCTGCCTGCTGCCGGCCAGCTCCGGCGAGGGGAGCGCCGAGCCCAGCGCCCGCCGGTGCCGCAGCTGCAGCCGCTCCAGGTACCGCACCTCGGCGTCCCGGGCCGACTCATCCTCGAAGCGGACGCGGGACGGGGACGGTCCCCGCGGCCGCTGCGGCCGCCCGCAGCTCGAGTCCCCGCTGGACGAGTCGCTCAGGCTCCCGCCGTCCCGCGGGGCGACGCTCGGCCTCCCGCTGGGCTCCCTGCCATGGGGACAGACAGACGGACGCAGGCGAGCTGCAGGGGCTGCCCGGCAACCCTGGGAAAGCAGGGCTGGGGGCGGGAAAACCCAACGCAAAACATGGGGCAAGGAGGAAAGTGCCTCCCGGTGCTCCCTGGCTGCGCACAGCCCTGCTTCCCTCCAGCCTGAAGCTGCAATCCGGAGAGGCTGCGGCATCTCCCTGCTCCCACGGCTCGACCTCCATCACCCCTTCCCTGCCCCGAGGTGTGTGGTTAATCATCCCAGGAGCACCACAACGCACATGACCCGGCACACGTGGCGAGATGCCGCTGTGGTGCCGCCGCCAGCAGCAAGTCTCCCCCGGAAAACATTCCCCATCAGCGGCAAAACGCCATCCTCCCGGCATTAATACCTCCATAAAACACAATTAACTAAACACCTCCCAAACATTACGCCGCACAGAGGTCGGGCAGGGGATGCCCCTGCAGCCGGGCTCCGCGGCTGCACCGCGCAGGCAGCGGGTCGGTGCCGGCTCCACACCCCTGTGCACCCCCAGACGTGTCCCAAAGCCGGCTGCAGCCCCGGCACCCCGCGGGGCAGGAGGGCGGCACTGACCTGGGGCGCGGGGAGGCGGCGAGGAGGAGGATGTCGTGGCTGGCGCGCAGCGGGTTCGTGCGAGCCTTCATGCGGGCACGCTGGAGCAGCTGCTTGGCCTGCTCGTGCCGCGGGCTCAGCTCGAGCTCCTGCCCGGGGACAAAGGCCCTGCAGCCCCGCAGCGGGGACGGGGATTAGGAAAAAATAACAGGGATTAGATGCGGTTTAACAGTGACGAGGAGGCTGCTCTGCCCAGGGAAAACGGGGCTCAGCCGCCATTCATGAGCGGGCTGGCGGCCGCGCCGGGGGACGGCCGGGCGGGCACCCCTCACTCCCGGCGCCAGGTGAGACTTTAGGGGCAGGCTCAGCACCCACACAGCTCGGGCACAGGCTCAGCCGAGGCAGCGCTTTGTGCCACGGGCATCCCGGAGGTGGACAGGGAAACTGAGGCAGGCACAACTTCCCATCCCTACCGGTGTGAATCCTGCAGTGGTGAGGCAGGTAGGTTTGGGATGACCCCCTGCCCTGATTGTCTTGCTGCCTTCCCTTCCTTGCAGGGGGTCTTCCCCCGCACCCCCAGCCCCCTCTGACTGCAGGGCAGGGGAGCTGTCGGCTCTCCCTGCTGTAGCACTGCCTTCCCGCTTGGCCCTGGCCCTAATCCTCCTGATTAAAATAATCAGCTCAGGCAGTCTCTTCGAGAAGCCTGGCCTTAACCTCTTCAGTGCAGGACGGTGGGCACACGCTGGCCCCCTCAGCAGCACCATGGGGTGCCCAGGCTTCCCCCAGGCTTTGGCTGCCCTGCTCACAGGAGGTGCAGCATCCCCAGCTCTCTCTGCCTTGCACCCCTCATCCACTGATCCAGCTGCCAGAGCAGAGCCAGTGACCACAATACTGGAGGGGGCCTTTCCCCACTCGCTGTTTTACCCCATGCAGGCCCCAGCCTCTCACCTGCCCATCCCACCTCATTATTTTTAGTCCATACCTCTAAGGTTTCTCATTAGTCCAACGAGATTACACACAGCTGCCGCCTCGATCCTCTTAAGCACCTGGAGCAAATTTCTGTCCCATCCTCTCCCCCAGCTCCCTTCCTGCCCTGGTGGACCCCCTGTGCCCAGACGCCATGTGGGCACCCCGCTCTTGTCCCTTCTCACACCAAAGCATTGTCAGAGCCCAGCCACACTCCCTCACCAGCTGCCCCACAGCCCTTCCCTGCAGCTACTTCACAGGGTGCATTTAAATTACAACACTGGGGAGCAGGAAAGAGGGAAATGTCCATTTCTGCCACACTGGGACTGACCTACCTGTAGCCCTCAGCGTCCTGCAGTGAAACCCCTGAGTCCCAGTCCCCATCGCTCGCTGGCATCTCTGAAATGCAGGACAGGGAAAGGCATTAGCCAGGTTGGATGGCAGGCCCCATCCTGGTCTCCCCTCTTGACAGGACCCCCCATATATCCCATCCCAACACCCTCTGCAGGGCTCTCCCACATGTTTGGCTCTGGAAGATCCCAAAGGAGTGGAACGTGGGCCAACAGCATCTGGCTGTAGGAGTGGGACTGTGGGGATGGGGCCCCGGGGTCCTTGCGGCAGATGCTATCAAAGGACAAATTAATTCTCTTCTCTGGCAGCAGCTTGCAAAGGGACAGTGATGCCCACAGACCTGGTGTGTCCCAGAAACTGAGCCTCCTGCTCTTGCTTTTAGCAGTGAAATTCCTCACCAGGACACCAGAAGGGACTGCCTGCTATCACCCAGAGCATCTCGTGGGCATCTCCTGCATCCCGGTGAAGGGGATGGGGCGTGAAGCCCTGGGGCGTGAGGCGGCAGGGAGCTGCGCCCGCAGCGTGGGACGCTGGGGGATGGCCCTGAGGACGCCCGTCATCCCAAAGGTTTTCCCTCCCGCCTGTCCTGAAAGAGCCACCACCTTCCCAAAATACACACCGGGTGCGGCAAGGCCCAGCACCTCCTGCAGCAGCCGCCGGTTCCTCTCCACCCGCTCGGTCAGCGAGAGCCTCTCCCAGCTCTCCGCCGAAGGAGGCGACACCGAGGGACGCCCCCGGTCCCGCAGCGGGGTTCGTGCCTCTTCCACCGGAGAGGGTCTCTCAGGGAGGGAGGCAGAGCTCCAGGACCTCCCGCCCTTGTCCGGGGGGAGCTCGGGGCCTCCCAGCACATCTCCCCTGGGTGCTGGCACCCGCCAGAGCCCCGGGGTGCCGGCGCGGGGTGCCGGGGCTGGAGGGCTGCCGGGCTCCCCTCCGTCCAGCAGCCCGTCCGTCAGGTAGGTCCGGAGCTGAGCCCGCGGCTCCACCGCCGCCTCCGTCCCCAGCTTCCCCCGCCGGGGCCGCGGCTTCTTGGGCGAGGGGCGCTCGGGGGCAGCTGCGGGAGTCCCCGGCCGCCCGCCCCGCTTCTCCTTCAGCGCCTTCACCTTGCCCTCCAGGACGGCGTGGGGACCGCGGGCGGCCTCGGGGCGCTCCAGCGGGGCAGGGCTGCGGCCGCTGCTCTGCATGTGCTGCTTGGGGGGCCGCGGCAGGCGCCGCGCCTCAGTGGGAGGGCTCCCCTCCATGAGTCCTGCAGAGACAAAACCCAGGGCATGACCCCTGCACTACCCGCGGCCTGCCCAGCACCCACCCTGGTGCTCCCCCGCAAAGGGCATCACCCCGCCTGCCCTGGGGGGCGAATGCACGCAGTGCCACGGGCGTGTGCCTGGTGGGGAAAGGGACAGGGAGGTGACACAGCAGGAGGAGTGGGGCAGCAGTGCGGGAGCGGGGGCAATGGGGCAGCAATGGGGGATCGGTGGTTGCCCAAAGCGGGTGGCCAGGGGCTCGGCAGGAGCGCGGCTGCCCGCCCACACCGTTCCAGGTGCCCTCGGGCACCCAGCAAGAAGAGCCGCAGGGAACTGGCACTTTCTGAGCTAAACCAGGGCCCCAAACCTCCGCAGAACAGAAATCCCTCCCGGCGAAAACTCGCCGAGGGTGCCACCAGACAGACGCCAGCCCCTGCTCCGCCCCGGGGTCACACGTGGCACTCGTCCTGCGCCCGCCTCGCGGTCCCGGAGGCACCCGGGTGCCGCTGCCCTCCTGCACGCGGCCGGGAGCATCCTGTCCCCGCTGGAACCCCTGGAGGAGCCTCCCCCGCGGCCGGGGCTGCAGGAGCATCCCCGTGACCCCCCGGGCCCCGCCGCCCCCCGGCTCCCCTCACTGCCCCGGGCTGAGCGGGACGGGGCCACGGGCGGGATGCGAGGGCTGTCCTTACCCTCGGAGCAGCATCGGGAGAGGGCTGGGAAGGAGGAGAAGAAAGCGGAAGAGGGGAAGGAAGCAGGGGAGGGAAAAAGAGAAATTAAAAAAAAAAAACGGCCAAACCAGCAAATCCCGGCCCCTCCAGCCGAACGCGAGCTCAGCCGCTTGGCTGGGCTGTGGGGCCGTGGCTGGCCCTGCCTCCCGCCTCGGCCTCCTCCTCCTCCTCTCCGCGCTCCCTACGCGGGGGCACCCGGCCAAAGCCGCCCCGGACCGCCCGGGCTCCGCACGGCCACGCCACCGCCACATGGGGACAAGGGGGTGACCCTGCGCTGCCACCCAGGGAATTCCGCAGGAGGGGAACCCGGGCACGGAGGGATCCCGGGGGCCTCGGCCCGCTCTCAGGAATGTCCTTTGTGCGGGCTGCGGGCTGGGACGGCGGCGGAGCGGAGCCGGACCCGCCCCGGGTGCCACGGGGGCTGTCCCGCACCGGCGGGATGGGGACGGTGCTTCCGGGGCTGGGGGGGACTTCTCCAACAGCAGAACCTGTCGGCTCTCGGCATCCCCTCCTGTGAGCATCACACGTTTGCATCTGCGCTAAATTCTCCTGCTTTCCCGGAGGCCAAACCCTGCCTGGAACCCCGGCGGGCCAGGGCCGTGGCAGGAGGGCGGCGGGAGCTCGGTGCATCCGTACCCATCCCTCCCCTAAAGCCGGCGGGCGACACCCGCCTGGCTCCCCACGCACCACAACCCCCGTCCTGCCCTCCCCCCATGCGGGACGAGGGGGCAGCGCTTACCTGCGGGTGCCAGGGCTGCCGTCCCCGGGGGCACGAGGGGTCTCAGGGGGCCCGGGGCGTCCCGGCCCTGCTCCTGCTGCCGCTTTAAGCTGTGGCTTTTGATATTCGTGATTGGTTTCATAATCCCGATCAAAAGGAAATCACCAGGATTATGAAATTGTTTTAATCCTCCTGGCTCTGGCCGCACCGGACCCTGCCAGCACGAGCAGTAAGAAATCACTTTTATCTTCTTAAAATGTCCCCGGCCACCCCGGGCGCCCAACACAGCCAAACGCCAGGCCAAGGGCCTCCTTCCCCCCAGCACTGGGGTCCAATCTCCCCTGCGGTGCCAGAACCATCCTTACCTGCACCCCATTCCACAGAGGGATCCTGGCTCCTGTGCCTGGGCTGCGGAGGTGACGCGCGCCTGGGAGATGTCCCCATCGAGCTGGGGTGAGGTGCCAAAGCAAGGGCGGCAGGAGGGCTCCTGCCACCAGCCAGGGAATGCCAGCAGGGAGCCGTGGCTGGGATTAAACCTCCGGGAAGCAGCTGCTGTGAGCAGCAACAGGCTTAGAGTGATTTCAGGGCGCTGGGCTCTCTTCTGGAGAGAGATTGATTGCAAGAGACGATGAAGAGATTTAAAGAGCAAAATGAAAGCACAGACCCCAAACAACCCGGGGCTGGGCTGCTCAGCCTCTGGTCACCCACTGTACTGGGAGGACAACACTTCGTCTGGAGATCAGCTGCAGAGAGGCCACCAAAGGCTCCCAGAAGGACCACGAGCCTTTGGCCAGCACAGCACAGCCTAGGCAGGAGGTTTCCTCCAGCATCAGCCCCTGGCATGTTGGGCGTGAGCCCCTCCTGCCCACCTCCAACCCCTCCTCAGACATCTCCCTCCTCCAAGCAGCTCCACCTCCTCCCAGGACACGGATGTCCTCCACCTCCAGCAACATCCCACAGCTCCCAAGAGAGCAAGAGCAGCGAGGCCAGTGCTCCCTGGGTGGATGGAGCACAGGGGTGGGACTTGGGAAGACATGCACTCAGACCAGGGACAAAAGAGCCATCAGATCATTGGAAAACAAAGAGCTTGTAATAATGAAAAAAGGACAGATTTCGTAACCAATCACTTTTTCCTTTGAAAAAACACAATCACAGTAACTTTGCTTTATACAACCACCTAGAAACTATGAAACAGTATCACATTGTGCAGTATTTTTTTTTTAAACCTACTTATCAAGAAGGGAATTCCACACTTCAAAATTATATCCATTTGGGGAGGAAGGAGGAGACAGCTAATAGCGCAGTCACAGATACATCATGAGTCCAAGCAAGCGGCAATTCTTTGTCCTCACCTTTTCCACTGAGCCAAAACAGAAGAGTGGAGAAGGGGATAGCAAAAGAGAAAGGAGGGGGGAAGAAAGAAAGCACCCACAGAGGACTAATCACACTCCATAATTACTTTTGACATCTACAGGGCTTCATAGAAAGATCATTTAGACCAACACAGCGGGGAGGGGGAGAGGAGGGCGGCAGTGGGACCCGGGGGGAACTTTGGCATTTCCACCCCTGGCCCCTTCCAAGCACCGATCCTTCGCCAGGAGGACCCACGGCATGGAGGGGTCATCGCAAGTTCTGCCAGGATGCCCATTTTCTCCTCTGGAGTGAAGAGTTTGCAATTTGGTTTACAGAGCTTGAGGGGCTGCCGGGCTGCAGGGCCCCTTCCCCGGCAGGGTGGGTGCCTCTTGCCCACTTTGCCGCGGCTGTGCCGGGGCCCGAGCAGCCCCTGGCTCCCCCCGGGAACAGGGCTGGGGCGGCGGCACCGGGTGCTCCCACGGGGTGTCCCTGTCCTCTCCTTCCCCGGGGTGTTGCAGCAGGGACTGAAGCCCCCGGGGATGGTGACACAACAGTTCAGCCCCACGGTGGCGGCAGGTGACACTCGCCCCAAGGTGTGGAATTCGGGATGGTGTCATGTAAAGGTGGCAAGGTTTGATGAGGCGACAGCCACCGAGCCCAGCCGTGACTGCAGCAGGGATTGCCCACTCTTCCCCCAGGAGCCCCAGCCCCTCTTTTCCAAGGAGACAAAACAATCCGATTGCCTTCTGGAATAAAAATGTAAATTAAAAAAAGAATAAGGTTTAAGGCAGAAGATCACCTTCCCCCTGCGAGTGCAAAGCAGAAGGGCAGAGGCGAGGACGGAGGTCATGGAGCCGGGATGGAGCCGGGATGCAGCATGTGAGCAAAGTGGCTTTTGTGTCCTCAACTCGCCAAGCCACATCCCAGCCCCAGGAGGACACATCCCAGGGCACGGCCTGGCGCTGGGGACGCAGCCCCCGCAGCCCAGCGAGCAGAGCAGGACAAAGCCAAACCCACTCGGCCCTTCAAAACACAGGCAAACTTCAAAGGCTTCACACTGGCTCCACCGCCCATGGGAAGCGAAATCCCTAGGGATTGTTACCTCCTGAACCAGGAACATGCTTTCCCTCCCTCTCTGCCACGCTGGGGCAGTGGCTGAGCACTGGCACAGAGGCAGAACAAGCAGCACAAACATTTTTAGAGAAGTAGGAGCAGCAGGACCCAACTCTGCTGAGATTTCCACCAGAGATCTCCCCCATTCCAAGATGTTCATGCTGCCAGTCGACCCCTTTCATTGGAGTCAGACAAACAGCAAAGACAGGGAGAGAATGAGGAGGGCCAGGAGCAGGGTTGGGAAAGGTGTAGGATGAGCACCAGCTGACTTTGGCACCGCGCCTGGATGAGAGGTAGGAGCTTTTTGGATACATACAGGCCGCAGCCAGGAGTGCTGCAAATGCATTTCTTTTAAAACGTGGTGGGATGGCATCAGTTCTCATTGGAGAAGCTCCCACTCCTTCTTGCCAAGCCCAAAGATCCCAAACCTGCCCTGTTGTCCCTGCAGGAACACACCCACGGCACATGGCAGCACAGGGACCTGGTGTGTCTGGTGACACCTTCCCAGAGCCACACGGGGAACCCCAGCCAGCAAAGAAACTCTGGATGCTGCAACAGCTCAGCCCCTGCAACCCGAAAATACCCAGAGGAGTGGCAGGATGGAAAGCAGTGGGGAATCAGCATGGAGAAGCAAGTTCAAAGGGAATCTCTGGGAGTCACAAATGCCCCAGTGTGGCACCTCCTCTCCTCAGACTGGACCATCCTAACGGGTTTCACCAGACCAAAGCAGCTCCACACCATCCTCAGAGCTGCACAACCCAACCTCCGACTGCCACCGAATCACGAGGCACAGCCCAACACCCAAAAGCCAGAGCTCAAAGACCTCCCTCAGCTTCCACTTCCCATCATCCAGCTGCCTCCCAACAACCAAAGCAATGGATAAACCCCTGACCCTCAGCTCCTTTTAACTCTGCCCTGTCCTTCTGGACTGCCGCCCTGCTGCTCTCGCTGCAGGAGTATTTCCAAGCCCCCATGGGCAAAGCCCAGCTCAGGAAATGAAGCCTCCCCAGGAATGTCCCCGCTCCCCTCGCTCCTGCTGCTCCCAAGGAGCAACAGGGCTATTTTCTCTCACCATCTGTTCTGATGCATTAGGTCTCCCTTTATTGGCCAGATGTTCTCGTAGACATGGAGCCATCCCAGCTTTAGTGCTCACTCTCAGGAGGAATCTGCACGCCTGATTTCTCAGAAATCTCTGGGAGGGAGGGAGGGAACAGGCAGATGCAGGGCTGGGAGCTATGAGCCTTTAAAAGCCACACTTCTGGGAATTCAGGCTGCTTTCCCCCGAGACAGCATCTTCACTGCCGAAAGGGACTGTGTTATATTTTAGGAGATAATGCTTGCTCCTCAGAGCACACCACCTGCCTTTTTTTCCTTACTTCTCCTGCCAGCAAAGACAGAAAAAGGGAAGAAAAAGAGCAGAGTAGGGAGCAGAGCAGGGAGCAGAGCAGATGGACATACTGAATTCTTGCTTCCCTTAAGGATTTGGGTAAACTGCAGAGTAAGAATTTAATCACTTGCAACCTGACCCTCCACAGAGGGTCGGACGGTGCAGCAGCAGGATGGACAGATGGACACAGGCCACCCAGCCACGCCCTGCCCTCCCCAGCCCAGCTGAGGAAGGCAGAGTGCTCCCAGGGGACTGGCATCACTTCCAAATCACAGAAACCAGGGAACGGTTTGGGCTGGAAGGGACCTTAAGGACCACAGAGTTCCAACCCCCTGCCAAGACCAAACTGCTCACAATGTCTCTGTATTTTTAATTTCCCTCTGAAAGGAAGAATTACCAGTAAAGCCCAGATTCTTTGTATAAAAAAACCCACTTGCTTAAGTAACACCCAGTGGTGTGACTTGATTTTAACAGATGCAAACAATTTTGGATTGCCTCCGTCCTCACCTCCCCGGGCAGGGATGGCTTCATTCCCCACTGCTGGAAATCCCTGCCCATGGCTTGGACACGGCACCAATGCAAATCAGAAACCTGAAGTATTTTAAGGGGCTTTCCATCTCAGACTCCACTTCCATGAGAACAGGAATGCTCTGCCCTGAGCAGGAAGAGCTGCCCTAAGGGAGCTGGGGACAGGAACACAGGGAAGATGGGCAGCACAACCCCAGCTCTGCTCCCACCCGAGCAGCCCGGTGTGGAGGCAGATGAGAGGAGCAGCACCACAACGGAGTTTTAATCTACTTGCAATTACATGAAGAGGACCAAGTTTCCTTCTTCAGTTCCTCTGGGCAAGAGGCACAGCAGGCAAACTGAGGAAATGCAACATACCGGCCGTGGGAGACACTGTGCTAATTAAGGAAAACAACCACCAAACAGCAACTGAGCAGAGATTCCCGCAATTCCCTCACCCCAACTAGAGGCAAGTCACCAGACAGAGGAGGCTCAGGAGTTCCACCCTTCCCTTGCAGACCCACAGAGAACAAGGCATGCCAAGGCAAGGACAACAGGACTCTGAGGCCTCCATGGCTCCGTCCCAGGAGGAGGAGAGCCCAACGAGGCCATCGAATTCTCATCTCACTTCCCACATAATGAGCTGCCCTTTACCTAAGCCTGCTCCAGGATCCCACTTCCCAAACTGGGACAATGAGATGAGTCAAGGAGCAGATCACTGGGATAGTGCCCAACAGAGGCTTTTTGCTGAACCAGAAGCCATGGGAAGAGCTGTTTTTAATCCCACCTTCCCCATCAGGCGGGCACACCACAGCTCGTTCCATGCTCCCTGAAATACATCACCACTCCCAAAGCCCAGCCTGAGGAGCCCCTCTCCCATGAAAACTGTCACCTCCTCACCTTGGCCCACTCTGCTGGGCTGCTGGAGCACTCCTGAAAAGCTCCCTGCTTGGACTGAGATGCCCCCATGACACACCTAAGGCTTGGAAAAGTACTTTTTGATCTGGAGAATGACGTTCCAAAGCCTTTGTGCACCCAGTCTTTTGTGCTGTTGGTGGGAACCAACTCTCCTTTCCTTGGGATCATCTGCACTACTTTCACACATGGAGAAGTTGGCTTTGAACCAGCACAAGAGACATGCCCAGAAGCAGTAGCAGCAACTAAAAAAATATCAGAAAGAGAAACTTTGGTTTAAAATAAAATTGAAAAGAAATAAAAGAGAGAGAAGGATCACACAGGTGCAAGTTGTCTCACGAGAGGGGTATTTGCAGGGAATCACGTCACAACCCTGGAGATGGGAGACCTACATTCCCCACTTTGTTTTACCGTTACAACCTTCATTGCACAGGACTCAAAATCACTCTCAATATGGTTGTTAAGTTTCATAAATAATGTGAAAACTATATGCAACAGATACATCATATTTCCAAAAAATTATAAGAAAAGTTACATCAAATTAAAAAGTAGCTTCATGAATGAAGATACTGCTCTAAGTGCACTTTCCCTGCAAGTGCAGCCACTGCCTCAGCGCTGGATATGAAGGAAAAAACAAAAACCAACCAACCAAAAAAAAAAAAAAAGAAATCAGATTTAAAAAGTCCGGTTTCAACCAGTCAAAACCGGGCCAAGCAGAAACCGAGTGTACTCTCGGCACTGTCCCATGAGGGAGTCCCTATGGTGCTTCGTTATCCAGATAAGGTTTGTATGTCCTTGTTGAGACTGTAAACAATCCTTCTTTCCTGAACTGTCCTCTTTATTGGCAAAACAAAGTAAAATATTTTATTTTGTTTGTTTGTTTGTTTAAAATAGAACATTAAAATTAACCCAGAAGAAAAGAAATGAAACACAGTGAGCTTGTTGGAGTCCATAGGATGTGGTCTAGAAGAGCTCGGAAAACGTGTTCAGTGTTTTCTCCTGTTTTCAGCTGGATCTGCACCAGAGATCGGGTTACTTGGGGAAGAGGGAGACAGAACGAGAAAACAAAGGATGCGGGATCAGAGAACGCGGCCATCTCATGTGTTTGCTTCGCTCGCTAGGTCCTCTATCAATACCTTGGTGTCAGAAGCCTTGGACCTGGAAAAAAACACAAAACACTGGGGAGAAGGAATTCCTGGAATGACACGCAGACAGCAAACCCACAGTGCGCTCGGGGGAATAAAAAAGGGGAAAAAATGTCTGTCTTACGCAAAGGGTGAATAAACAATCGACTGGAACTGTTTCACACCCTCCCACTCTCCCTGGGAATAGCAGAGCCTTGTAAAGATGCCCTCAGCATCCTCCTCCTGCAGCACTGCCCACTCCACAGCACGCTGGGCACCCTGTGCCCATGGCCAGTGTCACCTGCCAGGTCACCACAGCACCCAGCCCTCCCTACAGAGCTCCACCAGACCCTTGCAGGACCCAGAGGAGTGTTCCTGCTCCCCCTCCCCCTGGGCTGCAGGAAGGAACAGGAAGTTCTTTAGGGATGTGCCCGGCACATCTTCCCTCACCGCATGTCCGAGGGGTAAACAGGCATGGTTGGAGGGAATCCCAGCAGGCTTTGGCCCACGTTCCCTCTGCAGAACATTTTCAGTCTCCAGCAGCCACACAAAGGCTGTTGGTTTTGGTCCCATCCGTGCACTCTGAGCGAGCAGGGACAAGAGCCAAGCACAGCCCTGAGGCCGGAGCACACCCTCCTCCTCCTCCTCCCCTCCCGTGCAGTGCCACAGGGAATCCACAACACTGCTGACCCGCAGTGCCTCAGCATCCCCAAGGAGCCTGGGCGTGTTCCCTGGCCAAAGGGCGGGCTCCACAGCTGTGCTGCCGGGGCAGGAGGGACACCAGGACATGCAGCACCCTGTCAGGCTCAGAGCAACCCAGGCACTGCAGGGAAAACACACGGCAGAGAGCTGCAGGGGCTGGGGAACAGGCAGGGGAAACGTTTGGGGTGCAAGAATGATGGGTGGGAATCAAAAAATGTATGGGTTTAGATTTGAGAGAGGAAGGAGTCTCAGATCTTACATTTGGACCTTAACCAAGGAATAACTGGTACTCACACAGAATCATAGAATGGTCTGGGTTGGAAGGGACCTTAAAGATCATCTGGTTCCAACCCTCTTGCCAGAGGCTGGGATGCCACTCACTAGACCAGATTGCTCAGGGCCACATCCAGCCTGGCCTTGGGCACTGCCAGGGATCCAGGGGCAGCCACAGCTGCTCTGGGCACCCTGTGCCAGGGCCTGCCCACCCTCACAGGGAACGATTTCTTCTTCATATCTAATCTAACCCTGCCCTCTGTCAGTTTAAAGCCATTGCCCCTTCTGCTAGTATGAGGTATAAAGAGTCCTGCTCTCTCTTTTTCATAAGCCCCCAAAATGTCTGGTCAAGAAGAACCTCTCCTCCAGTGTGCATTTACAATCCCTGGCAGGGGGGAGCCATATTTCTGCAGGAAGGGAGCCCTGTAACAAGGGAACTCCATTTTCTGACAGTTTACCAGAACCCCAGTACATGTAAAGGACAGGTCAATTCCCTGGCAGAGAGAGGCACACTTGTTTGCTAACCAGAGCTGTCCTCCCTTTGCAGACTGCTTAGGCTGAGATCTGTGCATGGTTCCCAGCCCGGGGTTGGTTCCCAGTGTGGGGTTGGTTCCCCAGCCCGGGGTTGGTTCCCCAGCCCGGGGTTGGTTCCCCAGCCCATGGTTGGTTCCCAGCCCGGGGTTGGTTCCCCAGCCCGGGGTTGGTTCCCCAGCCCGGGGTTGGTTCCCCAGCCCATGGTTGGTTCCCGGCCCACTGCTCCCCACCAGGCACTAAGAACAGCCCCAGGGCAGGGCTTTGCCGCAGCAGAGGCCACACGTACTGTGAGGCGAGGCGAGGCCTGCGCAGGGACACGCTCAGGCTGCGCTTCCACTGCTTGTTCTTGCGGCGGTTGCGGACGCCGTCCTCCTGGTCCATCATCTGGTCCAGGAGCGTCAGGTCGTCGGCGTTGAGCGGCGCCACCGAGATGTCCCTCACGGCTCGGAACTCGCCGCAGTTGTTCAGGTGCTCGTTCTCCAGACGGAAGAAGTTCCACACAAACCGCCTGGGTGGAGGGATGGAGCGGAAAAGGGAGAATTACCAGCTGAGTTCCCCTTTTACAGGCATGACCCGTGTTTGGCACAGCACTGGGACGTGCACCTGGGTGCTGGAGAATTCTCACAGATCAGAGTGCCTCTGGGGTGGGCTGGGAGCACAGGGAAGCATCCCGTGACTAACAGCAGCACCTGCTGCAACACCCTTCCTCTGGAGAACAACAGGAGCTGTCGGGCTTGCTCCTTATCCTAATGATGACAGCCCTAATAGGGACAGCATGGAGGCACCAGGCATTACAAGCCAAAAGCCGCCTCCAGCACCTACACAAGTGAGGGTCAGCTTCAAGTTCTTCCCAGGAAGCTGTGGGGGTGGGTTTCCAGCTGCAGTACAGGTGTTTAAAGAGCCCTGGAATTTTGCAGGATCCAAATCAATGACACAGAATACAAACTAGCATTTGGAAAAGAAGCAGAGCTCTGAAAATTGGAAACTTGAGAATCAAGTGAAGTTTCAACTGGAAATTTCAAGGAGAAATTTGGTAAAAGCTAACCCCTCAAGATTATGTCACAGTTCAGAAGGAACTGCAAGCTCTGTGTGAAGGACTCATCTCCACACTGTGGCAGAGCCCCCTACCCCTTTCTTCCCTCAGCACCTTAATCAGATTAAACATTCCTGTTAATCCCAGCCTCCTTGGAATAAAGAGCAGCATATTCCCTGTCCAAGGACCCAGGCACTTCCCCTCGTGCTGGTGTCACAGAGCACAGACGTGAGAACAAACCAAAGGGCAGGGAGCTGCTCGGCCCAGCAGCCTTACCGGAACACCTCGAGCGGGGCAAACACCGTGGAAATGATGTCTGCAGCGTAGGGGAAGATCTGCATGGAGGTGAGCGAGATCTGGATGGTCCACGCGAAACGCAGGATGACGTCTTCTACAATGGCACAGTAGTAGTATGCCTGAGGAACAACAAGGACAAAACACCTCAACAAACACGTTCTGCACCGGAAAGACCTCACCGGGTCTTCAGGAAGCTACAGAATCTGCTGCTCCATCTCAAGCAAAATGAACAGAAATGATCTCTCAGAAACAAATCGGCTCTACTGCTGGAAAATCCCAGCCTGTGGCATTCAAGTGCTCCAGTGGGCAACTGCAACATGCTCTAAACTCAGCAAGTTTGGTTCAAACGTTACAAGCCTTTCCTAAGGTGAGAGCAGGCTGCATACGCACTTTCTGTGGGTAGACAATTCCTTCTCGGAGAAAGGTATTTTCACCAGCATTTTTGTCAAAGAGACCCCAGTCCATCTTCAGGTCCCAAATGAGGGTATAGCAAGAGCTGATGAAACAGAAGATAATCCACAGGTAGAAGAACACTTGGGTGTCACTGTGGTTTTTAGCTGGAAAAGAGAAGAACAACACACTTCTGTAGAACTGAGAGCACATCCCTTCTCAGAACAGCTACAAACTGCCTGATTTGAGCAGTAGAAATCACCTCTATAATCCAGGTTCTGGGAAAATACATCTAATACCAATATGAACCAAACAAAAAGCCTTAGCAGAACTTGCTTTATAGTGTTATTTAAATTCCACTTTTACTTCATTCAGTTTTTAGCACTCGGGGTTAAAACTTACACTAATATTTGGAACAGGCTCCTGGGGAAGTGGTCACAGTCCCAAGCCCGACAGAGCTCAGGAAGCATTTGGGGAACACCCTGAGGCACATGGTGGGATTCTTGGGGATGGTTCTGTGCGGGGCCAGGAGCTGGACTTGATGATCCTTGTGGGTTCCAACTCAGGATATTCCATGATTTTTACTTCCTTGGGCTTATGGCAGAGCTGCCGTTCTGGCTCTGAACAGCAGGTGGAAGCTGAGGGCCACGTTTTGCAAAGGGCACGGGCTTGTACAAGGGATACAGCCGTGAGGCAGGGCTCAGTCAGGAGGGTTTGGTAAGAGAATATTTTCGTTTGTCTTAACATAAACAACAGTGAATGAGTGCACTAAAAGCCTGAAGAGCATGGGCAGTGCAGGAATCACCACCAGCCATTTCAGAGGTCGTGGTGGCAAGGGAAAAGGCAGCCATACATTAACATGTACAAATCCTAAAGCAGGCTCTGTATGGAGTTTTAAACACCCACACAGAGCTCCTCTTCGGAATCAGGAGACTGTGGGCCCACCATCTGCTCCCTCAGGGATATGTTTTTCCAACTAGGTTGTTTCCCACTCCCCCTTGAAAAGGTTACACTGCTCTCAATTGGGCTACAATTCCCTACATCAGCTGGCTGGGGAAAACCAAACAGATCTGGTAATTCTGTTTGCTTTTGAAAAGCTGGCTCAAAAAATTCATATAAATAAAACACATCATGATGCTTTGGAAGGCTGAGACATTTTGCACCTGGCTGCTGGCAGGAATCTTTCCTTTCTGTGTAGCCTCAGCAACCGCTCATTCACCGATTCTCTCTAACAAAGCAAATAACATTTCCAGTACAAAAAAGATGTTTTCAGCCCAAACCCAACACCACACTACATGACAACATCTTTTCCCATATTTGTGGCTTTAAAACAACAGCATCCCTGCAGCTGATCAGCCAGGGAGCAACAGGGCAATTTGCCCTCTCCTTCCCTCTGTATTTCTTGCAATTAAGGTCTAAATGTAACGCAGCAATCCGATAAAATTAATGGAGGTGAAAATGAGAGTACATTCCTCCCATTATGCCTGCCAGGCTTCCTGGACATGATGTGCAGGATGTAGGTCAAATCCACACGCTCCTTCCCCTCTCTGAACACCCCCCAAGGCAAACCTCTGAACGCCACTGATGCAGCAAAGCCTGTTCTGCACCGGCAGTGGAGGAGAAGGGCAGGGGACTGCTGCAGCTCCCAGGTCTGAGCAGCTTCCCTGCTTTGGGGCAAGGCTGGAAGCCCTTGAGCACACCCAAGACATGGGTCTAGCATGGCACTCCTGGTCCCTGCAGAGCCACGGCGTCAGCCAGGAGCAGTGCACACGTCCTGGGTACCCAGGTGCCTCACACGATGCTGCTGCTGCTGCTGCCTGGAAACAGCCTCTCCCAGGCTATTTATAACAGGCAGCTGCCCACAGAAGGGGACACAGGTGAGGATTTTGGAGCTTAGCAATGAGGGTGGCACTGCCAGGTTTCATTCCCCTCCTCAGCTCCTTCAAACATGACATTATTTCAGGAAGAAGAGGCAGATGCTGACATTCGGTGACTCATGAGACACTAAGCCTGTTCTTTCCACCATTATTTTTAGCTCATTAGATCTCCGAGTTTAGTTCCCACTCCCAGATCCTAAAGGATAATTCAGAAGCAGTTCATGGGTTGTACATGCTTTCAAAGCACCTAAAATGCTCCCAAACACCCTGTGAGGCTGCAGTGCTTCCTCTCACCTTAGGCTTGAAAGTTACATCATGCTGCTTTGGGTTTGGCTGTTCGTTTGGGTTTTTTTTTTCCCTGGAGGACAGAATTCCAGTAAACTGAGTCCTACTCCACACCTTCATGGAGCAGCCATGGAGAAGGCAGGGCAGCCAGCACCATCCCTGGCCTGAGCTGTGCCCTGCAGGTGCAGGCAGAAGAGCAGAGAAGCTTTGCTAGGCAGCTCCTTTAGAGTTCCACACCCACAGAGGGGATGGTCTGCCCCCTGATTATCATCTCCAAACACATAAAGGGCGAACAAAACTCTGTCCTAAGTTGGCAAATACATAGCAAGGGGGTTTTAAAGCTTCTCGCTGCTTAAACCTAGATCACAGAACGGCTCAGGCTGGAAGGGAGACAGGGTCAGCTGGTCCAACCTCTCTGCCCAAGCAGGGTCATCCCAGAGCACTGGCACAGGTTCTTGTGTGCAATTACAGAAAGGAGAACAGGGGAGAAAAAGGCCCAGGTGAGAAATCGAATCTCACCAATCTCAAGAGGATGTGCTTGCTTTTGGTTAAGTTATCCCGGGCTCAGTTCCCTCTCCCTGCCTCTATCTTTGCAGCAGCCTTTTCAGTGGCACCTGGGGTCACACTGCTGGCTCCTTGCTCCTGCTCCCTTTCTCACCAACCAGCTCTGCAATGCATTCAGCTCCTGAAAAAATTCATTAAAAACCCAAATCACTCCCTGGTAAAATGCCCTAATCAGATCTAGCCTATTGTTTTTAGTCTTGGCCTCCGAGTCCTTCCTTTAATCACTTCTCCTCCTTTTCCTCCTGCCTGCAGTTCTGTTTGATACCTTCCTCCTTCTGTCCTCATTGGTATTCAGCTGGTGTACAGAAATATGTTACTGCTCCAGGCAAGCAATTATAGCTGGGTCTCTGCTGGCTGGTCCTAGCAGCCCTCTTCACTGCTGCTCAGGGGGAGAGAAAATCAAGGCATTCATATTCTGCCCAGAGGCTCCATCAACTCCTGGCCTGCCGGTTTTCCAGGAGCAATACAGAGCTCTGCATATTTATGATGATGTCAGGGTCTATTTAAGCAGGAACTGTTTCATCCTGTGTGTTTTTCCTTTGTTTAATGATGTGCTGGAAAACACCAAAAACCATGAGAGAGAGAGGGAGAGAGTCTCTGGATGAGAGAAGCACTCTGGAGACCCGGCGGATCTCAACCTCTCCAGGAAGGAAAGAAGAGGAAGTTTCCAATACTCCTGGCACCAGTGACATCTACCCAAGAGAGGCATAAAGCATCTTCCTACTCCATGCTCCAAAGGGCACCACGGAGCAACTTCCTGAGCTACTCTGGTACTCAAAGCAGTGTGTGCAGGACTGAAAGCACCAGCACAAAACCTCTGAAGCTGCAGGTGCAGCTCTAACCCTGAGGATGGGCTGATTTCAGTGTTCACACTGCCATGTCTGCAGCTTGGAGGTGTGCAGCTGTGTCAGAGGCTACCTGAGTCCACAATGCCCAGCTGCCTCTGCTGGCCACAAAGCCTGTGGGAAGCAGCGTGCCACGGGAGCTGTTTGCAGCCTTCACCACAGAATTTCCATTAGCATCCTCAGTTTACCCTGTAACATGCAATCCCAGCAGATACTCTGCACAAATACACCTCAAATTGCTCCAGAAGGTCAACCAGATAAATAATGGATGGCTTCCACCTTTGAACTGAAGCTGTGAATGGCCACAGTCACAGAAAACAGCCAAAGGCACTTGCAGCAGCAGAATTTACTGCCTGCAAAAACTGCTGATAGACAATATTGTGGATCCCCAAACCAGCCCCAGAGGCCACAGTATCTGACTGGCATTCTGAGGGAACACTGCCCTGCAGAAATTCCAGCCCCTTCGAAACACAGGCAAGAGGAAAGGTTGCTTTCCATTAAAGAGAGACAGCGAGTGCTCTCCCAACGCTGTTAATATTGACTTTAGCTCCAAAGAATTCCATCTGTTTACCCTGCTGAATTATTCTGGGGAATGTAAACACCATATACTATTCAACACAGCAAAAATCAATGCCATGTATTATTGAAGGGCTGGATAAGAGCACAATGGGCCTTGATAAGCATTCCTGGTGTGTCACCCACCGCAGCCAGCCGCGGGTTGTGCTGCTGGGGAACACTCTGGTAAAAGCTGGAGGAAGCAGGAGGTTATCAGGGAACACGGCCAGGTAAAGCCTGCTACATCAGGCAGCACCGACCCAGCCACAGTGACTCTGCCAGCTGAACAGCTCTCACTCCAGGCTCACCAAACCCAGCCTCAGCCACAGAGTTAAGCAGCAGCAGAGCACAAATGTATCTCGTGTGCTAGGGATGGTGTGTGCCCATTAACTCCATTCCCGAACACCACAGAGCAGGGTGACAGCCAGAAGTGACTTATCTACATAAGAACTGCCATCAGAGTGACATCCCCCAGCATTTGCCCAACACCTCAGCGCTCCAAGCGCAGCATTACCTCTCCCCTCAGTAATTAGATATCTTAATGAGCGGGTAGTGCTGCCTTTCTGCCCAGCCAGCACGTCCCGCTGTTTAGCACTGATCAATGGCAGAGCCAGGACATGACAGGGGAGACCTAATGCAGTTAAAAGGCAAAAAAACCCACAGGAGCACACGCAGGACTCACCGCCGTGCGCTGACGGCTCTGCCAAACACCGACTCTGCTGCAAGAGCCCTCCCTCGCATGGTGCAAACCTCTGCCATCGCCTCTGGGCACAATTTAAGCAAAGCAGCAGCGAAGAACTGACAAGAGGCAACATCTTGTATCTTCTTCCAGCTAAGAGTCTATGTTTGTAGAGCAGGGAAATCCCAAAATCACGTTTGGATTAAAAACCCTCTGTGGGTTTGCATTCGGTTTGTAGGACAAAATGACTGTGTCTGATTTCAGGACACGGCAGCCAACTCATGGCTTGTACCTCACAGACAGACAAGCGTGATTTAACTGCCTACAGCAGGAAATGTATCAGCCATGGCTGAGATTTGAGATGGTTCTTCTGGTGCCTTCTGTAGCTTTCAAGAAGTGTTCTTAAGGACAGCTTAATTCCTACCTTGAGAAGGATGGGAATTCCAATCAAAGTATTTGCCAGAAGTCTCACTAATAAGAGTATCTGGATTCATGATCAGAAATTAATAGCATGATAATCAGAGCCTTTGATGGACAATTTAGGGATGGGGACACAATGTTATTTGCTACCTCTATAGTGCTTTGATATCCAACAGCAGATTCTTTCAAAATTTACTTCTTTTAAAAGCAACCAAAAAAAAAGTTAAGATGATTGCATCTCCTACATTTCTACACCACCAGAGTCCAGACCTGTGTGCATCTGACAGGAAGATTGCTTGTAATGCAGTCACTTGCTTTTCTTAAAATGTTCCATTAAAAAAAAGGTCAGGCTTCCCCCCGAGTGCCTGTGAAATGAAGGATCGTAGGTCACCCTTTTCACTTACACCTCATTCATTAGCATTCCCATTTCCCCAGCCACCTTTAACACAAAGGCATAATAAGTGTCACAGCAGTACTCTGGGTCCACTTCCCAAACCCCAGCTATTAATGCCCATCTCCTCTCAGCTGAGGAGGCCAGTGCCGGGATCACGGAGCCGTGGGGTGCCGAGGTCACCACCCAGGTCCCACCTGACCTTTGCGGGCCCACAAAGCCTGGCAAGGCTTCCCAGTGGGATTTTGTGCCTCGTTTGTGCGCAGGGTGAGGTGGCAGTTGTGCCAGTCGCTCTGAATCCCCATTCCCAGGCTCCCCACGGAGCAGGGGTGGCTGTCCCCGCACTCCTTCCCGCTCACTGACCGGCACCTCCGCCCCGGCCAGGCCGGTCCTGCCACGGCATTCCCGGGGTGCTCCTCGCAGCACCAGCCCCAGGATGGGTGTCTGAGCAACCAGACGAGCCAACAGGGAACCAGGGGAACCCGGGGTGCCGCAGAGCCCCACGTCAAAGCCGGGAGCAGGTCAGAGGGCAGGATGGAAATGTTTGCCCACGGCGATGCCTCCCAGTTGCTCACTAATGACACTGCCTGGGCTCTGATGGAAAGGATCAGAAAGACTGCCTAATGAACACAACTCATTACTGGAGGCCTCCTGGGCATGGGATGACAGGGTTTCAGACAAAAATTCATCCTAGCTCACAGCAATGTGACAGACGGTGCATGTTTTGGCTCCGAATATTCATCCTGGTGGAGCTGCCAGTGTGCTGTGCTAAGGCAAGCCCTGTGAAAACGGCAAGTATTAAGAAAGAAGCCAGTTAATCCCATTACAAAGTTTGTTTTACTTCAAGAGGTCAATCCAAGCACTCTATAAGGCTCTTGTGACACCTAAATCAAATGCTGACAGCTCTTTCAGTGCTGAGGAAGAGGGTGAGAGATGGGAGGTCTTGTACCAACACAGAAGTGAGGGAACAGGATCTCACAAATACTACTTGCTTCATTCTTCTGTGATTTTTTTTTCTAAAGTTTTGTGCTTACAAAAATTCTACATGTTCGCTTACTTTGCCCTGTCCCACACCCTAAAAATGAGATTATCTGTCTCAGCTCAGGGACTACACACTGTTGCACTGATGTCACTTTAGTCCCAGATCTCACATCCCCTCACTGTGTCCTGCTGCAGGCATGTAGGATCACAGTGCTTCACTGTCCCACCTACCAGCAGTCTCACACCACGGGGGCTGCAACCCGCAGCTCCTAACACAGGACTGACAAGGGCTCAGTGACACAACCTGCCACCCGCAGAGCTCAGGTGCAGCCAGGTGCCTCCTGCGGCCCCCAGAGGCACAGCAGGATGGCAGCCAGCCTGTCCCCCATCCTGCTGTGCATCACCATCCTTCCCCTGGCAGCCAGAGCCCTCCTCAGGGCCCTGCTGGGGCACGGGGCAGAAGCAGTGATCTGTTCAGTGTGACACGGTGGGGAGCAGCTGGAGCCTCCCACATTAATGAGGAGTGGGCAGCAGCTACAAGACCTGGGAGTCTTCCTTGGCATTTCCCAAAAGCACCACACATTTCCCATTCATCTTCCTTGGTCAGACCTGGCTGAACCTCTCTATTAATAAGGGACGCTCCGACACCTTCCTGCAAAAGCCATTAATCGCGGGATGGCTCCCGCCTTGGCACTCCACATCTCTATTCCTTGGCCCTTTTCTCTTAGGGCTGCCTTTAAAAACCATAAATTAGACATCACTGTTTCTGAGGTGATGGTGAGAGCACGGACAGAAGCGCTGCTCTTCAGAGACAGTCCTATTTAGTTAACTTCCGTAGTTTTAATTACTGCCAGTTTCCTGGGCTGTTTAATGAGACAGTGCATGGCAGTTCCATTATCTTAGACTAACCTAGGGCCCTCCAGGGCACCCTGAGCCAATGACAACTGGTGTTCAGCAGGCTCCTTTGGAGTACCTGGAAAAACCGTGGGAGCAGGATGGAAGAGGAGATGCTTACTCCAGTTTCCAGACCACAAGGATTAACTTTGGAATACTTCAGAGGTTAATGAATGGCAGGATACTACTCAGACCACAAGGATTTCATTGAACAAGGTGTGTGAATCAAAACTGGCAATGTCCATAAACCATCCTGCCTTTCAGTTAAAGGATACAATCCCACACAGCCAATTTTAACCCAAAAGCAAGGCAAACAAAAAAATGGTCACGCTGAACCAGCAAATCCCACGAAGAAAGAGAATTATGAAAGAGAGGCACTCATGAAGCTCAGTTCTTCAAGCACAGGAGCCAAATCTGTATTTTGTGTGAGCCAGGTATTTCCAATGACACCATGTGAGCAAGAGGCATCAAGGTGAGAAAAAACTGTCAGCAGCAAAACCATGATTTTACAAGGAATAAAGTCAGAGCATAAATCGTGACTAAAGCTTAGTAACTGGCCAGCACTCCTCGAGTGCTACAACACAACTGTTCCTTAAAAGAGCTGAATGCCTGAATATAACAACCCTGTCTTACACAGCCTGAGTCAGGCCTGAGTGAGGAGTGAAACCAAAGTGGGCTATTCCAGGTATGTCAGTGTGCCCTCTTTAATGCAAGTACAATTTACACAAGGAGGATGCCTGTGGATTTCCCTCTCTGGGGTCCCCTCAGTGAAAGGAGGACATGGACCTGCTGGAATGGCTCCAGAGGAGGCCACAAAGATGCTCAGAGGGATGACACACCTCTGCTATGGAGACAGACTGAGAGAGCTGGGAGTGCTTAGCCTGGAGAGGTGACCAGATGGCTCTCATGAAGCCTTAGAGCCCCTTCCAGCACCTAAAGGGGCTCCAAGAGAGCTGGTGAGGGACTTTGGACAAGAACCTGCAGTGACAGGACAAAGGGGGAATGGCTACAAACTGACAGAGGACAGGGTTAGATTAGATGTTAGGAAGAAATTCTTCCCTGTGAGGGTGGTGAGGCCCTTGAACAGATTGCCCAGAGAAGTTGTGGAACACATCCCTGGAAGTGTCCAAAGCCAGGCTGGATGGAGCTTGCTTGGAGCAACCTGGGACAGTGTAAAGTATCCCTGGCTGTGGCAGGGGGTTGGAACTCCATGATCTTTAAGGTCCCTTCCAACCCAAACCACTCTGTGATTGTACAAATGCTGTGATAGGCTGGGCTGAAGCGGGAGCTGCTTCACTGGTGCATTTGCCAAGCAGAGCACATCTGCTTTTGGCAGAGGGAAGACGCAGCAGAAAGCGGTTGCGTGTGGGAACAACGCCGCTCTCGGGGTGAATATTCCGCCGCAGGCTCACGCTTAATCATCTGCTTCCCCCGCAGCAGCACACGGGTTCCCGTAGGGATTAAACAAGGCGATGGATTACTCTGTAGGCTGGCCTGGGGGAAGCTGCTCAGCACTGGCAGGGAACTTAATACCAGCACCGAGCTCCTCAGTGCAAAGCAGGGGTGGGAAAGAGGGGGACAGAGCGGGCAGGGACCGGTGGCACCCGGCTGCCAGGTAGCTTCGAGTTACAGCCGTGCCTCATTTGCCTGAGCAAACACACCCCGCAGCACTATATTTACAGAACACGGCCTTTGCTTCCCATTCCTTTGGGAGATATAAAAATACTGAGAATTCCTCCTCTGGGAGCTCAGCAACAGTTGTCCTCGTGTTGTTGCTGTCGCCCCTGAAACGTGGCTGTCTTTGTGAGCTGTGCTGGCGTCAGCATCTGTCTAACGTCACCACTGCTTGCTCCAGTCTTATGTTCTGGGGTAGCTCCTCTCCCTTCTGCCTCACTAATCCCAGTGATACCTGAATATCAAGATGACAGCTTGGAGTCACCCCTGTAAAACTGGTCTGGTCCCAGAACAACAGGATTGCAAGTTTTGGAGCAAAAACCAAACAGAATTCACTTTGCTATCTTAGTGGTCTGACATTCTAACTGCAATTAGCAGAGAAAATTGCACCCTGCATCTAAATCCAAGGGAAGGAAAGTAAAGAAATGGCTGATCTGAAGGAAGAATCGGAATTATGCACTGCCTGAGCAACATGAATTATTAAGCAGATGTATTTTGGGGAAGCAGACATTTGTCCAGACCCCACAATACACAGTGTGCTGCAGGGGAACCTTCACGCTGGAGGTTTGGAGTAGGGAATACCATGCGAGACTAGAACAGAAACATCACTAAAACATAATAAGGTGGCATTTGTACATTTGTTTAGTTCAAGGTGTTTTCCAGCAGCAAGCACAGGGAAGCACAGAGTGCTGTCAGTGCACTGTGTATGAATTAGCTGCTTTCCACACCAGCAAACCCTCCCAGCCACACAGTCCGTCTCCACACCGCTGGCAGGCACAAGCAAAAACCTACAGAGCAGCTACAAATCGTCCAGTGTTCAAATGAAGGGAGGAAGATGAGACTTCTCAGAGGGCTGTGACGTCCCCAGGCCTCCCAAGTAGAGAACAGGCACTGGTGTCCATTACCTGACCTCCCAAGGAAAGGCCACGGATTACCCTCTTCTCCTGGCAGCCAAAAGCTGTCATTCCAGAGGTGTAAGTCACAGGCTTGCAAGCACAGGCATGGGGGACTGTTTAAATAAAACTCTTGATACCACAGCAATTAATGGGTCTGTAACTGAAATTTAGAGCAGGTCTGAAGAGCAAGGATCCTCCCCAATTTGACACCTGCTTTGGACAGTGCTTTCTGAAGAGCACATAGCTCCCCCCAGCAGAGGTTTAGTAGGTAAGAACTGGGTGTTTGCTATCCTTGGCCAGACACAGAGGTGGGGGTGAGCAGCACATCTATTTTCTACAGTAGCATTGTAACAACTTGCAGATAGACCATCTGATTCCAAGTTCCAAACTAACCAGGGATCTATGAAAAAAGCACTTCGATAAAATTGGCTCCTTAACAGGTACAGCACACTAGAAAGTGCATTTATGGCAGGATGAGAACGGGCCCACAGGGCTGAGGAGACATGTCAAGGGCTTTAGGCAGCCCTCTGAAAAGCCCAGCACAGTGGCATTTACAAATCTGTGATAACATGTAATTTCCAAAGGCCACAAAGCTTCCAAATTTTTTTTTGTGCGACACCAAGAGCTACATGCCATTGACTCCCACTGACAAAACCAGACAGGAGTCAGGAACCTCTCACAGCAATTGGAACAAGGCTCATAAACACCTCATTAGAGCCCACTCCCTGCCAGGCTGGGAAAGGGGACACCAGTCATGTGTGGCAGTGACCAGAACAGGGGTAGCAACACTGGCACAGATGAAAACCTTTAAGGGTAGTGGAAAGAGGTCAAACTCTTCAACAGGATGCTTTGACAGAGGCTGGTTTTCCTCTTGGTTCCGGCCCTAGCAGTGCATCCCCGAGGGAGGCAGGAGCATTAGTCAGCCTCCCCAGAGCAGCTCTGGTTCAGGGGGTACAAGCAGTGGCTGTGGAGCCAGGCAGTCCATCCGTCCCTCACCCCAGCTCTGGCAGTGGTGACTAACTGGACTGCAGGGCTGCAGAACGTCACTGAGCCAGCCAGCCAAAACAGGAGGAGGCTCTGGGGACACGGAGCGAGGAGGAGATGCACAGGGGATGCTCCCAGAGGATGCTCCCACACCAGCTCTCCATGGACACAGAGCCCAGCTCCCAGCCTTCAGCCAGCTCGGCCACTGCCCCTTCCTGCCATTAAAATGCGAGGCCTGACGAAACTTCAGAACATCATCAGTGTGACCCCACGCCCAGCTACGTCAACACAGACATTGCTTGGCCACGGGATGGCTTCTGCCAACCCTGCCTCCCCTCCAAAAAACCCAACATGTTAACTAGAACCATGCCTTCAACACTTCTCCCTGCCTCGCCACAGGAGGATTCCGGGGTAAGTAATTGCTCACGACTGTGTGTGGTTGCTAATTTCTGCATACATGGAAGGGAGATATTCTCAAATGAAAGAATACAGCTTTTAGGGCTTCAGAACAATGAAAGGCAGGGCGACTGCCTGAAGTGCAGAAACTAAAAGCTTTTTCCTTCAGAACAAGAGTAGAATCGAGTAATTGTCGTTTCCAGGGAGATGAGGAACTTCAGGGATCAGAGCTCAATCTGCAGTTAAATGGATTGGAAACAACTCCTTACCAGCTGCAGAAAAAACATGGATAGAATCACACAGGAAAATCAGAGAGAGCATTTTTTCCTGGCACTGTGCACATGCCTCCACATTTAGGAATGATGGACTGATTATTTAGATGATCCAGGTTAAATATTCATGAATGCTAAGGGAGAAGTATTTCCTGTGCTATCCCTTTCCTCATACATCTCCCTCCCATTCACCTCCCTTCACAGCACAACCTGACAGGTATTTCAGTTTTCTCCTTTCAAAAGGAGAAACCTAAAAATTCCCTCCCACGCTCCCTAAGTGCAATTCTAAGCAGATCAGGGATGTGAAAAACACCTAAAATAAGATCTCAAGACACTCTTTACAATCTGGGAAGGCCCCTGCCTTTTCCCAGAGATGTTTCACAGGTGCCAAAACACGAGAAGCTCAACACTTCAGTGGGATGCCAGACTCTGAGCTCTCTCTCGCACAAAAAGCAAATCCCAGGAGCTGCAAAGGATTCTCCAAAATGGCCAATACCTTTGTGAGTGCTGTAGAGGGCTGCAAATGTCACCACGAAGAAGGTGGTGGAATATTTTCCAGCGTTAACCAGATGAAAGGCCCGTTTGTTATCGCGGTAACGGCGCAGGCACTGGATGAATCGCAACCAAGCAGGGATGCACTGGACAACCGCTCTCACTCCGTAGGAGTAGCTGTTACAAATCTGATTATCTGCAAGAAAAACAGGAGTTAAAGCTCTTCAGACAGAGAGTTAGCAAGTTTAAGAACTACTAGTGTCTTCCTGTCTGCACTATCACTTTATGGCAGCGATTCCCCATCAACACCTGGCACGGAGGCACACAAACAGCAAGGAACCCAAAGGACCCTGAAGCTCAATACTCTGTCTTGGAGGTTTTTGGGTGACATGACATCAATAACACATCCAGACAGATCACCCTCCAACTCCCTCACTCCTGCTAGTATAACTAACAGGCACAATTAGAAATCATCTATTTTTAAATGTGCTCAGTGCTGTTGGCAGTACTGTGAATAATCAAATTAAGGGTGGAATTACAAAAGGCCTTCGACATTGGATTTTTGTGCATAAATGGGAGAGCCCTTAGAAACCCTGCAGGACAGCTCTAAAAGGCTACTTTGCCCAAAATGTCCTTGACCTGGTTTTCTTGTGCATTGTAATAGGAAAAAACACATTTCAGTATGGGACTGGGTTTGGCATTTCTTGCTTTGACTTTTAAAAAGCAAAGCCAAGGCAACGTCAAAAACTGGAATGAGAAGCAACTACACCACCATGCTATTGTGTCCCCCCTCCATGTTTAAAAGCCTTCTTTTAATTGAGACAACGACCAGGAATCCCTCAGCTTTTCCTGGTACCCCCCAAGAACTCCATATTCTTCTGCTGTCTCACTCAGCACATCTAAACCAAACACCTCCCTGCCTAACATTAATTTGTTTCTTATTCCTGCTAAGGGAGACACATTATTAGCTGATATTTATCCCAAAACACTGTGTAATCATTCCACTGCTCAGATTGGAAGAGGACAAACTGTTATGCACAGAGTTGCTTTATGTATTTTAATTTTATTTTTAATAAGTAAATATTTAGCTACTTGCAACGCTGTCTTTTAAAATGAAGGGAAAGATCAGACAGATTGGAAGAACAAAGTGAACACTGATGCTTATTGAAGCATACAGCAAATTCTCTCAGCAAGTGTCAAAACCATCAGACAATATGATTTGCCAGCAGTCACTGCTTAAAGCAGAAAGTCAACAGCCCCATCGGTGAGGAGACAGGTACTGCTCTGCCACCGGGAAGGCCACAGTCAGAATTCACATTCCAGCTCTGTGCTCCTTCTGGCTAGAAAAGAGGACAGAGCATGGAGAACCCTGGCAGCACAGCATCAGCTCAAAGTGAATAAGAGGTGGCACTAAGGAGCTTCTCCTCCTCTCTTGCTGCAGGGTGCTGTGATGGAGCCCCTTAGAACCAGGCTGCAGCACAGAAAACTGTGCTTAACGAGCTCAGGACTCTCATGATGAGCAACAGGAAGAGGCTAAAGACAAATACATGGTTAAGCTACTGTGAAATAAAACAACAATGCCAGGAAAATGGATTTCTCCTTCCAATCAGGAGCGCTGTGTCTGAATTCTTTGATGGATATGCATGTCGGGCCCAATGACTGGATTAGGAAATGAACACTGATGTGAAATTCCATTTCTCTGGATGGAAGTAAGAAAAGGGAGAATCTCTCTAATGCCATGTTTACAAGAAATGCCAATTATTTTAGCTTCCTGTACCATTAATAACCCTGTTAAAACAGACAATTAGGAAGTTGCCTGGCTCAGTACTTTTCAGGTCATTTTGACCACATCACAGGGGTCATCAGCGTTACTCTACCTGTATCTGCCAGAAGTCCAGCATTGTCCTCCCACTGAACCTCAAAGCTGTAGAAGCAGATCATGTACTCCAAATCCATGAGTATCACAACCAGGCTGTTGAGCTGATCAGCCAGCCAGAAATCTGCGAAGCCTACCTTGTGGAAGGGAGCAGTGAATACTCGAAACTGTCAGGAAAAACAGAGCAGGAATAATTCATGGCTGTGTCAAAGGCATCCAAATGCAGTGGCAGGACATCACACAACAGAACAAATATGGAAATAACAGAAACACTTGAAGATTTATGGCTGACCCTTTGCTCCTGCTGACAAAAAAGGATAACTGTTCTCCTCACTTTTAGTACAAAGAACACGCCTGCTTTCCTCCTCCTGTATGCATCTATTCCTGGGGGCCCCCCAGCCTTTTGGTTTTTATTGGCAGAACAGCTCAGTCTCCTCAAACCAAGCTCTTTCCCAGAAACTCTCAGGCTCCATTTAAGAGCTTTACACAGCGTCATTTCTCTCTTTGCCCCTCACTTTGATCAGCACTTTCTTTCAGGCACTTACATCGTGTCTATTGACATCTTCCACACTTACCTTCCCCCTCACACTCAATGTCAGTTGGATTTAGACCTTCAGCACAGCCATTAGTCTGGTCGTGCCTTGGTTTCCTTAACTCACGAGTTGTTCTTTGGTGTTAGAAGTTGTGAATGTGAGGATTGTTACTGGGTCTGCCAATGCCTCCAGCAGGGAAAGGGTTAAAGAAAGGGCAGAGAAAATCCTATTACCTGTCAGTTGGACTCCCCCTCAATCCCAGTCCACTTTCCCTCTAAGCCTGAACAGCAGTTTTGCTGCTTCCAAAGCAGACAGTTTTCTGCTCCATTACCTTTGATTACCCCTCTCCCTACCCGGTTAGTTACAGTTACTAATGGCCAATTTCTCACAGAGACGGCACCAGCGCCATCCGGTCATTCGGGGATTTATGAGCCTTTAAATTAATGAAAGCACAGGCTAACACTGATCTGTCATACTACTCTCCTTACTAACCTGAAGGGTGCACAGCTCCAGACACCCAGGAAAGGACTGACACGTTCCCACCAGCCTGTAATGCAGACTTAAGGCTCTGCTCCTCAACTTGCAAAGCCAAAGAGGGGACTGAGAGTCAGTGGCATAAAGCAGATGTGCATCTTGACCCAGAGAGCTCCCTGCTCATGCTGGATGGCACCAATTCCCGAGGGTCAAACAGGGCCAGCCTTTAGGGAGGGCTGTCTTCCAGGGGGCCCAGCTGCACAACAGCTTCTGCAGAGGTCACCAGCCTTCCCTTAGCTTTCCTCCCTTTTCCCAACACTCCCTGACACTGTCTTTATCTGTTTCATCACAGGCCATTGTTTTGTCCACGAACAAAGACTAGCTAAGCAACTGGAATGTGAAAATAGCTTTACAGACAGATCTCCCCGAAAAAAAAAAAAAGAAAGTAAGAAATAATAATATTCTTCTTGTTATTTAGTTTAGGGAGAGGTACTTCAGCACTGCCAGGTGACAGCATAAAACTTTGAAGAGGGTAAAAGTTTTCCACCTAAAGGTTACAGCTGAGGAGGAGTCAACAGATCGATCCAGGACATATCTGGCAATGGCACCAGAGTCCCCTATCCTCCAGCACCTGAGCTGCCATCGGAACCCTGCCTGTGCCATGTGCCAGGCACTGTGGCTCCTGGCTGCTGCCCAGGCACAGCTGGAGCTGCAGCCCGGATCCCAGGGCGTGCTGGCAGTGCAGGTACCACAGCCACCTCCTCGCTTCCCAGCCGAGAAGTGTCTGCACCATCCCCCAGCCAAGGACAAAGGCATCAAACACCAGAAGCTGGAGCTGCACCGCAGTTTCAATAACCAGTTGCAATTCTCTATCAACAATTCCACAACCTGAGCACAGACTTCCTGGTGCTGATCCCTGCACTTTTAATACGTGCTGAGACACCAGATATCTGAGCTGAGCACTTGGCAGCTTTTCACCCCTCCCAGACAGGCTCCCTGTGGCCATCCAGCTCCTGCAGAGAGCACGGGCACGGTGACACCGGGGGCTTGGATCCGATTCCTCCCGGAGAGCTGCTCTCCCCAGCCCGCACTCGGGGGCTCCTCATCTGGCAGCAAAGGCACTAAGAATGCTCACCTAAGCACACAGGCAAGAAAGAAGAGCCTGGCAGGGGAATTAGACTTTACTATGGGCTAAATAACTTTTTTCACTGGAGGAAGATCAATTCTGATGTAAATCACCATCCCTCAGGGATTAGCACAAGAGATCCCACCCTCAACAAGCAGTTGATGCTGATCACAGGTGGAGGCAGGAAGCCTCCCAGATCCATAAGGAAATGCTGCAACACACTCAAGTATGCCTGATTTGGTTCCAGAAAACCTGGAGGTGCCAGTAATGCTCTGCTACACCTGATATGTCACATTTTGTTTTGGCTGGAAATGAAACACACAAAGCATGTGAAGAAAAATGCCCACCAAACATAATTTTGTGTGAGCAGCACAGTTCTAAGACTTGCACTATTTAAACCACCTTTCACCCAGAGAACTGCTGGCTGCTCCATGGAGTAATAAAATACAGTCAGCTGGTCAAGTACACGCAGTAAAAGGTGCTCTTTGTGTGGTCTGGCCTCTTCTTTCCCCTTCCTCCTTCCACATAACACACAAATACCGTGTCATTTCCCACCATTAGGGTGGATCTTGCATTTTGATAAAGCTTTTGTTCCCTAGGAGACCTTGGCATGAATTGGCCTCTGCACACTCAAGGTATGCAATGAACCTTATGGGTCCCTTCCACCTTGAGGTATTCCATGATTCTGGTTTGATGGAGAGAGACTAAAGGCACTTTGTGACAAGGGGGAACAGCTTTAAACTGATGGAGAGTAGGTGTAGATTTGATATTGGGAAGAAATCATTCCCTGTCAGGGTGCTGAGGTTCTGGCACGGAGAAGCTGTGGCTGCCCCATCCCTGCACGTGTCCCAGGCCGGGTTGGATGGGGCTCAAAGCAACCTGGGACAGTGGAAGGTGTCCCTGCCTGCGGCAGAGGGGCTGGAACTTTAAGATCCTTTCCAACTCAGGCCATTCTGTGAGCTACAACTCTGTTCTCAGACTGCAGGGTAGTCTGGAGATCACAGGGGCAGGGCAGGAGCTGCAAACAGCCTAACAGCTCTGTGGGGACAGAGAATCTCACCCTGGCAAGATATTAAGGTAAATTAGCCCAGATATTGCTTATGTGGTTAAAGCACATCCAGTGCTTCCCTTCACACCAGGGGACAGCAGGCAGGCTAATGAGGCTTGGGACTAAAGGTACATCCGTGAAGGATGGCTGAGTGCTGGGAGGCACAAAGGAAGAAGCTGGAATAGCAGCAAGCCAGCAAATCAAATAACTGAGGTGAGCACACAGAGGTTGATGCACTGTGTGTGTACCTGCACCATGTCCTCAGAGCATGACGCTGTGTCTCATCTTTGCTGCGTTCCACATAAAGTTAGTTGTTTAAATTGGAATTAAAATGATTCTACGAAGAAAACCCGCCAGCCAAACCCTCTTTTGCTCAAAGCTCTCAGAGCAGTGCCAGCAAGGATAAGGTATCAGGGGAACCGACTTGATTAAAGCCAATTTAAAAGGGTGCACAGGGTGGGGATGAACATGTGAAACAGCCATTTTGGGAAGAAACTCATGAGTCACTCAGCAAGTTTGAAAAGTGTTCTTTCAGAGCTCCCACCTATAACTGGAACACTGAAGCACCACACATATTTACATTGGATTTACCAGACTTATCTTACAGGAAAATAAAGAGCTCGGTCTCAAATAAAGAGTGTATTTAAGAGCACAAACAGAGTTGTTGGGAAAAAAACCCCACCCATGAACATAATTTTACGAGCAGAAACTTTTTCAAGGGTTGTCTCTCCAACAGTGAACCCTCTCAAGGTTGGCACTATCCCAGTCTGGGCTGAGGAGCACTCATGCAGCCTTGCCTCAGAGCACTGCACCTCTAATCAAGCTGTTTCACTGGGTTAAGGAATAAACAAGCAAGGACACCCAAGGGTTTCCAGACATGCTAAAGTTTGTAAGCAGCTGTCTGTAGGAAGGTTAACAAGTCAACTGGTACAGGAAGCAGAACATGCTTCTGCAAACCCATCCTCAAAAACTGCACTCAACACCTGCTCAGGTCTGCTCTGTAAGTCACAGTGGTATAGGCATCCCCAGCATCCCTTTCCTGAGGGTTAGTGTCACTTGTATACACTTCACAGCTACTGCTCAGCCACAGCATTAAAAAAAAAGCTATTTATTTAAAGCAGGTTTGGCACTTACCAATAGTTTGAGCAGCCAGAAACGGGACTTGTAATATAAGGTTTTGGTAGGGTTGATGAGAAAAAGCAACATGAAGCCGTACAAGATGAGTGGGTTCACCTGCATTGGGATGTAGGTGAATTTACCATATATACATGCCAGCAGGCTCAGGCACCACAAAACGCCCAGGAAACCAGCAATCTGCAGGAAAAAAACCACACAGACACCTAATGAGAACACAGCCCCCGAAACCTACAATGTATTCTCATCAGAAGAAAAGGGAGAGCAGTGCTCAATCCTGTAATCTAATCAGACTTCAGCAACTTCCTCTTCTAATTGTATTAGGAGTCCTTGCCAGGAAATGGCCAGGATTTCTCCTGCTGAGATGCAGCACGGCTCAGCCACCCCTGCCCTCCCTCCTGCTCACCTCAAAGAGATGTTGATGGGACAAGTTGCTGCGGGGATTGAGTTCGAAGATGAGGACGTGGTTGACCCCAGCCTGTCTCCAGCCGTACGTGTTGATACCCAGGAGAAAGAGGAATTCTATCAGGAGAAAGCCACCTCGATAGATTCTCACCAGTGGCCACACATTTGGTCCATCTATAAAAGCCACACCTGGTAAGGACAGAAAAAGGAAGGACTTTAGGGCTAGCAGAGGCCGTGTCACAAAGCAAGGCTTTATCCTGGTTCTGGGATGTTGGCTGTACCCGGAGAAAAGGGGGTGCACATGTACACAACTGCCTATTCCAGCAAGTGGAGCACTTTTTGCCAGGCCTGTGAGAGGATTTAGGAGTATTCTGGGGAAAATTCCCTTTCCAGCTGCTGTAATCGAGTCATTAGCAGCGTCCCTGCCTCACACTACAGGCACAAGGGACAGCACCAGCATAAATCTGAAGAGAGGCACTTAAATATTCTGGTTTAATAGAGATGAAATCCCAACAGACAGATACACAAACACTTCAGCTTCCCCACAAAACCAAGAGGAACCATTTACAGCGTTTAAAACAATGCTAAACCCGCCTAATCACCCAACTCAGTACAACTGTAATGCAATACATATTCATAGCCAGCCGTAGAGCACCCAGCCCCACCCAAAGAGAAACCCCAGCAGGGCAGCAGCGCTGGAAAGCCTGTTGCTTCCTTTGTTAGGCTTCGGGGGTTTGGAAACAAATGTGCTTCATTTCAAACGAGGAACAGCCTTGCACAGCAGCAGCTTTCTCCAGCATAAACCTCTTTGCAAAGGACTGTCTCCCCTGGTCACCAGGCACAGGCTTTATGAGAAAAGCCTAAATAAAATACAGTTATTCCATCCTCAATTTTAGGTTTATTGAGAGTTTCTCACCCACATCCTTTTTAAGAGGGATAAAAGAAAGAACATGCACTTTACAGAACTGAAGCTGAGAATTTATTCCCACAGACCTGCCTAAATTACAGCCTCAAGTTTTTCAAACTTTTTTCAGAGAAAGCAAATCCATAGGGAATTTCATGCGTTCACCATCTACACTTTACACTACATAACTTATGGAGAAAAAGCTGTGCAAGGAACAATGACTCCAGAACTGTTGCTCTGAATTAAAAACTTAGACTCTTGGATTTAGGCAAAAGAGAGTCAACTTTTGGACAGAAATGACACACCCCCAAAGAAGCTGAAAGAAATGAGTCCTAAGTGTGGAACTGTAAAAGCAGATTTTCAAATTTTTGCCTGAAAACCAAGGGAAATCACAAAATGGGTACAGTTGGAAGGAACCACAGTGGGCCATCTGGTCAAAACTCCAAACAGGGCAGAGTAGCCCCAAAAATACTGACTGAGAAGTGAAAACATCCCTGGTGACAAGTCCAATGGCAGCCTAACTCTCAAACAAGAGCAGCAAGGGCCTGTGATTTTGCATGAAACCTTGCAGGCTCCTGGATAATAAAGCAAATGCACTTTTCTGTGAAATTCCAACCTTACACACTAGCTTGGCACCTAGGGAAGACCATGCAGAACTAGTGAAGCCCCAAAATTTGCCCTCTTTAGGGTGATACCCTCCTGGGACCCACCTGCAGCTTTGCAGCCTTGAGCAGAGCCCAAGCAATGCTGAACTCCTCTCTGTGAAATGCTGCTGCTCCAGTTTTCAAACCAGGCAGTGGAGCACCGTGTTACTGACAGAGGCTGTTTCACTGATTGTCCCCACAGAACATTAAAACCCTATCTCAGCCGATCAAACCATGGAAACAATTTGGAAAAGCAGCTGAGAGGGTAGCAGAGTATGACCCAATTAAAAACAAACACTTTGCACTTGGAATGCAGGTTTTTGCCCAATATCTGTGGTAATGTTCAGCTATCAGATCATGCCTGCTGATACAGCACACCTATTACCCACTGTGTTAGTAACTCCTGCTCTGGAGATAAAATCATTTTTATGAATTCCTTCTCACAACGGTGTCGCTTCTTCATTCTTAGCACCGAGAGGGAAAGCAAACACAACTTCAATCATATTTGCATCTCACACAGAGATCAAACATTTAAGTAGCAGAAACGATGAATAAAGAACAGTTTCTACACATTAAACTTCACGCCTCTACCATGGGAAGACCGAACGGGAAGCACTGCAAAGAGCTCCTCAAACAGAGGCATTTTATCCCCAGAGATGGCTGGGTCCAATTGCAGAAACATCTGACTAAAAATTCTTTTAAGTCATAAAAACACAGACATGGGCTTTCCCTAATGCAAGAGCTCCTAAGTTGATTTGTTAAGCCTTTCCCTTTGTACTGCTTAAGCAAGTTACAACACTGCAGAAATCACACACACAATTAGTAAAGCCGCTTGTGATTAAGCTCTGTGTCTGGATCTAACGTGGCTCCAACTCTAATCAGGGGCCAAACTCAGAAGGCATAAAGCAGAATAAAGCCAGGGCCTGAGAGATGCAATCATTTATTGTAGCTTTTAAACAATCTTGCCAACCTCTGCCAATAAGAAAAAAATCAATTAATTCAATTAAGAGACTCCCAGCATTGAAATCCTAAGAATTTCCACATGAATTCCCAATTTCCCCTGGAGTGGCATGTGGTCACATGGCTCTGTGTCTGGTAGTCTTCTCTTTGGGGAGTCAATGCCACACAAAGCTCAAGTCCTACAAGCACCTGTCTCAAGGTGTGTGTTCACAGAACAATAACAAAAATCTCTTTTTACACATAGATATTGCATCCTCAGAATATCCCTCCAAAAATAAGGAGCAAACCTAGAGAAAAGGATTTTTGTGTTCAAAATTCACATATATACATAACATGAGAAAAGCCACAACCTACATCTGAGCAGAAGGAGTAATTCACACCAACGTGATACGACTCTGATTTAAGGCACAACATCCAGGACCAGACCCTCCCCAGGAGATAAGAATACAGCCAAACCCACCTGGCAGGGTACCCACCTGGCAGGGTACCCACCTGGCAGGGTACCCACCTGAAAGGATGACAGTGACGTTCAGTGCAATGAACAACCCACAGAACAATCCAACCCTGAATGTCGTCCAGGCTGGGACAGGCTGTGAACAGAGCCATGGCAGAACTAAGGTGAGGTAAACAGGTTATCAGCAAAGCCAGAGTAGTTTGCAGAGCAAATTTAAAATCAGAAATACAAGGTCCTGATCCCCGATTGCACTCGTGCTCTTGGAAGTGGGGTTTTTTAAACTGAAAATTGCCATGTTGAAACAGAGCTTGGGCATCTCAGTGCCCCCCCTGAAAAATATTCCAGACCACACAAACACTGAGCATATGCTCTTATTAGCACAAATTTCCTTTTACCATTTATCTCCTCCCTTCATTACCTTGTCTGCATGCATTAGGAGCAGTAACCTATTTCCAAACCTTCTGGAACTAAAGCAGATTATGTGGCCATGCCCCACGCCCGCTCACACCAATTATTTCCACTGTTTCACTCGGATGTTGACTTGACAAGCTGGAGAAGAAGCAGCTTCACTCCACAACCCTGGTCCCTCACCTGAGCTGCTCCTAAGGGTGGAACACGCAAACGTTTCATTGCCTTCTGTCTGTCTCCATCTTCCAGCTCGTTGGTCACCACTTCCTAAGGAGACAAAGATACACACCTCTGAATGATAAAAACTGCACTAAAACCAAAAATAAAGGTTACAGGTGAGCCCTGGCCCAGTATTCTTTCAGTACAAAGACATGAAAAGCTCACTGTTCTGCACCAAGTTCCTACACAGCAGAGCTTAAGGCTGCACAAGGCTTTTCCAAGGGAAAAGTTACCAGCTGAAGAGAACATACCCAAATTCATGGAAGCAGTGCCAGAAATCAGTGGCACTTCACAATCTGTTAGTGGCCATCTTGATGGTAAATAAGAGATAAAGAGAGGGCAAAACACTATAGAAATCACCATGTCATAGAATAGTTTGGGCTGGAAGTGATCTAAAGATCTTTTTCCAACCCTTCCACTAGAACAGGTTTGCTGAGAACTCCATCCAGCCTGGGCTTGAACGCTTCCAGAAACCAGCAGCGACCAAAATTCCACTCTTTGCTAGCTAGAAGAGGAGCAGTGCCCAGGCCAGCCTCGTCACCTCTGTTTCGGAGATAAGCTGGTTGATCTTCTTGCAGGTGTAGAAGGGAGCCACCTCCACCTCGGCCACCCTCCACTCGGCGCCCCGCGCTGTCTCCAGGTTCTTGTCATGCTTCTTCAGGATCTTGCGGAAGCCGGTGAAGTTCAGGTTCTGCAGACAAGGGAAAAGATATTTAACCCCAGCCATCTCCCAGGAAAGAGAAACGGTTCTCTCTCCAGTGCTAGCGAGAAAGGAATCATTCATAAGAACCAAAGTGATTGCATCCATTGTCAGGAAGTTTCTGAGTTCTTACTTTATTGCAAGTAATGCATAATCCTTGCAAATAAAATGAAAAACATGGGACTCAAGGGCATAAAAAGGGAGCTACCTAAACCTTTTTATTCCCTGAGAAGCCAGACCTCTTCCACCTTCTTCTCTATGCAGGAAGTGACCTGACACTGCCTTGAAGACAAGTAACCTTTAAGGGGGTTTTTCCCTTCTGAAAAATCAGAGCTACTGACTTCTTTAAAGTTTACTCTGGTTCAAATCAAGTTCTCCAGTTACATTCATTATAGAAAGGAAATCTTTGTATGAAAGCTGTCAGTGCTGCAGGTTAAATCCAGACAAGTGCATCCCCACAGCAGCATTTTTTTTTTCACAGAGTATGTTACACAATGACTGCCAAACCAGCTTAGGCCTGCAGATGTGGGAGATGTAACTCTCCAGTCTGTAGAGACAAGGACACAGTGCTTAAAACAAGAATCAGCTGCTGATTTCCAGGCTGTGACCATCCCTGACTCAACACCCATGCACAGCCCCTGAGACAGGCAAAGCTCATCACAGGGCAGCAATTGCTGTGGCAGGATGTGTTTGCAATCCTGCATTTCACTGAGCAGGAAGCGCCACTTAAAAAACTCAGTAATTTGTTCAAGCAACAGCAGAAACACAGAGAGACCATGGCAAGACTCACTTCTGAAAAAAGCTTAGAGAGCAACTTGGAAAGAAATCCAGAGAAAACAGCAAAATCCAATGCCCTGGGGAGAGGTACCAACTACTCACCGAAATTATTTTCAATGTAATTATGCTTAGGGTGATTTAATGCCAGACCTCTCCTATATAGGTGGGAAATGAGGCTTGGGGAGACAGGAGCAGGAAGCCAAAGCATTAATGACCTGCCTTATTGCAGACAAGAGACTTTAATTACTTTCTACTGGAAAAGCCAGCATTCCACCCCAAGGAGAGCAGCGATTTCGCATGAAAAACTGCAACAAAAGGATGATTCTGGTCAGAGATCTTTCTGGGGCCTGAACTAACATCCCTCCATCTGCCACTGGTGCCATCCCAGCCTAACTCTGGGGTTCCTTGGCTGGATGGGATATGTTTGTACCAGGCACCCCAAAACCTCTCCAGCGCCTTTTCATCCTCTGGCTGCAAAAATTCTGCAACCCTGAAGTGCACGATGAAAGCACCGCTGGTCACTGTGGGGCTTCTCACAAGGAACAGGCAGTGATGCGACTGGGGAACACAACAAACATCATTTATACAGTCTGATATTTTGCTATTCTTGCTGCTTTTGTTTGGCAAGGGGCTTTCTCCAAGCCTGATCTCCATTTCTGCTGCATTTTGTGGAAAAAAACCCACAACAAATAGTGCAGCTTAGGCAATAACATAATGTAACATCCAGCAGAATCAAACAGTGGACTCAAAAATCTTTGCTCATATATATTAGGAAATGCACCAGCAAGGCAATTTAATAAAACCGGTTCAGTCTCTATTATTCACCCAATAAATGCACTGTATTATATACAGAATAAGTAACTAAATATTATATGCTTATTTTTTCAGCATTTGTTTGTCTTAAAACACATTATTTCAGATAAATTGATTTTTTATCTATGTACACACTCTAGAATAACACATTGCTTTTAACAATAAATGAATGTTATCAGAAGTTTAATCATTGATTAAAGAGCTGCCCTGGAGGCTGCTTATGGTTTCACTGACGTTTGGTTTGTGCACCTCGGGAATGAATGCACAAAACCTGTGCTCTTGTTCAGCCCTAAGAGACTGAGGAATCTGCTTCAGGTGGATTTTCCTGCCTCAGTAACCCAGCTCAGGGCACCAGCATTTCATCAAAGCCAGTTTGATGTTCATAATGCTGCTGTTGACTTCACTCTATCCCCTACATGAAGGGCTCAGCTACATCATCCTCCCACCAGGTGATTGTTTTTTCTTCTCTCCAAAACTGCAAGAGCTTGAATATTCCTTGTTGTCCTATTTCAAGCTCAAGAGTGATTAACAACAGTAGCACTCTGGGATTTAGTTTTATGTCTATTTTTGTGCTTGTGTTCCTTGTCCTCAACTTCAGGACCGATTCGAAGGAATTTTTCTCATTCTCTCTCTGGAGTTATGTTGCAGAAAGCAGCTCTGCTGCCTCTACAAAGTGTGAAAGACATCAAAACCAGATGGGGTTTAGATCAATATTTAGTAGACTTACAGTGGGGGTCTGGACTCATGATAGCACAAAGCAAAAATATCAGCATGCAACACGCCTTTCTTCACTGAGGAACAGCAGGAAAAGATTTCCCAAAGGAATGGCCAACGTCATCCCCTATTTAAATTCTTCATCAAGCCTCAGAATTGATTTTTAGTAACTAAAAGTATAGCTGTCTTCTTTTAAAAAAGAAAACAAATGTAAGTGAATAAATCACAGTAGGTGATGCTGCTTCACTCCATTCCTAAAATGATACAGATACTCCACCTTTCCCAAGAATTTGAACTAGGAACTATCACTAACAGTTAAAGAGCTTTATTAAGAAACTCCTTGTTTCCACACATATGCTCAAAGATAACATCTCTGCAGGAGAGGTACAAATACTCAGAATTTTGGAAGAAAAAGTTTTGTCCATACAGCAGAGTGGCATTTAATTTATTCTTACTGTGGATTTTGTTTAGTAAAATTCTCCAGTAAAGATCTGGCAAAGATCTGAATATAGATGTAGTCGATATAAGCTCCAACATTCTTATTTAACAACTCAAAACCCTCACAGTAAAACATTCAAAACTGTTTCAGAGCTTTTAACTCCAGAAGAGGTAGCCCAGCCAAAAATATATTAACAGTTTCAGATTTTTATTTCAAAATTTTTGGAACAAGATCAGCATCTGCAATATTTACCAGGCCAAAAATCCAAGTACAACTAAAGATTCGTTTGTTTTCATACCTCAAGGCAAATGAGCCTGTATCCTGCAGAAATCAAAATATTTTTTTTTTTAAATTGATGTTTTAGCAAGAAATTCTGATACAGCAAGGTCACAGCCACTACCATGGTAACGCCAAGAGGAAAAACAGTACTTTAGGATTTCAAGTTTCATGACAACTATCAGATAAAAGAGCTTCTTGCCCAGCCTGCCCACTCCAGCCCTGCACAGAACAACACACCACAGCAGGAAGAGGTCCTGCCTGGACAAAGGTGCTGGGCAAAGCCAGCCCAGGAAAGGAAGTGGGCAAGTCCTTCTGCAGGTCAGCTCAATCAAAAGCTACCAGATGTACCCTGCTAGCTGCCTGGTGCCTGCCTTTTCTTTAGAAGCATTTGGGGTCCCCCAAAAAGGAAGAAATAAATGAAAAGCGCAGGGAGGCAACCCAAGGGCACACGAGGGGCAGGGGTGTGTCTGGTTGGGGCTGCGCGAAGGCTGCTCGCGGGTACCTGATAGTTCTGCAGCAGGATGAGGCTGAGGTAGAGCTCGCTGAAGGCCAGTTTCAGGTCTCTGATGTTCCTGTGCTGGACTCGCTCCTCGTGGGACAGGTGGAAGACGGGCTTTCTGCGCCGCTGCAGCGCGGGGGCCCCGCTGGCCTCCTTCTGCGCGTCCAGGGTGGACTGCAGCTCGGTGCGGAGCGTCGTGAACCTGCGCTGCGCCTCCGCCAGCTTCTCTGTGGGCACACACGGCACGGTCACCCGGGGGGCACAGGGACAGCCCACCCAGCCCTGCAAACACCAGCTTCTCTGTGGGCACACACGGNTGAAGCCATTCCCCCTTGGTCTTGTCCCGCCATCCCTTGTCCCAAGTCCCTCTCCATCTCTCTTGGAGCCCCTTTAGGCACAGGAAGCGGCTCTGAGGTCTCCCTGGAGCCTTCCCCAGGCTGAGCACCCCCAGCTCTCTGCCTGTCTCTAAGCAGAGGTGCTCCAGCCCTCTGCACCCACTCTAATGGGTCCATGTCCTTCTCGTGCTGTGAGTCCTGGACCTGGATGCAGAACTCCAGATGTGGGCTCAAGCAGAGGAGGAAGCTCTTCTCATTAAACCTATGTAAGACACACAAGTTCTCAAGGACAGAAATAAATGAATACAGTCAAAATCAAGGGGCTGTCCCTTCAGCACAGCCTAAAGCAGCGTTAGCTGGGAACTGAGACCGCTCAGCTCCCATCCCAGCTTTGATTTCTAGAGGATGCTCAGTGCAGCACCAGGCAAACGCCTGTCAGGGATGGAAGAGGCCCAGCCCGTGCCTGGGGACTGCAAAGCAGCACAGGGCCAGCGGGGCAGGCGTCCCCACACTGGCTGCAGGGCTCACCCAAAGGCCAAAGCACCGGCCACACGGCTGCTCTGAGCACAAACGAAAGGCTGCTCCTCTTTCCCAAATAAATCAAGTGCACAGGAGGCATTAGGGGAACATCCCGCTAGACAATGTTATGAGGCATGACAGCGAGTAAGCAAAGCGTTTTTCAGATCTGTGCACCCACGAGTGACTACGTGTTTACTGTCTTTTCATGTGGCACCAGAGAAATCAAAGAAGACAAACCCCACACTTGAAATGCGACACTGAATTTTGTTGCTCGGAGAGCGGCACGGCCCCTGTGCCAAGATCCCGGTGACAGACGAACACAGCTCTGCTTTGATCAGGACTTACAACACTGCTGGCTGCTGTACATGATCTGCTGTAATCATTTATCCCTCTTTTCCTCACTTTAGCAGCACTGCCTCGTTATTTACTGGTTAAAGAGGCCGTCAGCCGGCACTTAAACGTTATTTTGATGTGTTTTTGGAACAAGTCTCTCTTCCTCACACCTCAAGTATGAAGAAGGTGTTCCTTTAAACATGCTGCTTTATGTACTCTCAGAAAATAATATTTTTGGCTAAATAACAATCTTTTAAAGCTAAAACCAGCATAGTTAAGACCATTATCGTTCTCTTTGTTCTGTACAACTGGTTCCTTCCAGGCTTTTTTTCGCTGCTAAGCTTCAGTCAGAGCTTTGGCATCTCTGGTGATAAGCAGGGTCACAGACCATGGGTGTTGGTGTTGGCCAGGAAGATGCTGACCAGGCTCACAGTGCTGGAGCTGCCTCCACCCAGCACTGCACCAAAAACCACAGAGCCACAGGGTCCCTCTACTACACAAAGCTCTGCCCAGCAGCCTCCTGGATGCCAATTTAATTATCTTCATTAGTATCTTCCATAACAACTCACTGATAATTCTCAGTTGCTCAGCTATAAGAGTTACTCTTCCTTTTCCTTTGTCTGACTCAATTCTGCCTAATGTTACGAGCAAAACCACTCTGTAAATAATTTTACAGTGCTCTGCATAAGGTATTTGCCAGAAGGAGAGTGCCTTTCCAAACAGAAAATGGGGATCCATATAGGAAATCGAGTACAGAGGAGCCTGAAACTCTGACTTTCTTGCTTATAAACTTTAATAAAGGAAGAAGATTTAAAATGCAGGAAAAGACAACTCCTCCCTGGCAGCTCCCACGGCTGCAAGGACTCCACCAAACAGAGGCAATGCAGCCCACAGTGAGAATTGTCTGCCCCTAGCCTACAATCACATGATATTTATCACAACAAAATCAGGCTGCAAAAACAATAATCCCTCCCCACTATGGGAACTCCCTTGGGAAGAAGTCCAAAAAATCAAAAGCCTTCCTATAAATAAAGCTCACATTGTCTATATTGAAAACATCTATTGAACCATCTGAGATTTCTTTTAGATCAAATCAGTAGATATGGAAGTGTTTAAACTTCTATTTTCAATTGAAAGCACTGTTCCATTGTCCCTGTGTCCAGAAAAAAAATCTTAAAATCCATCAGCCTAATACAATATTTAAAGAAAATACAATGCATTGAAATATTTATGACTGCAGCTATCCATAACAAATGCCACTCCTGAGAAACAGTCATCCTGTCACCACCTTCTCCCTCCTGCACTGACTCCAGTTATTCTGTCCACAAATCATTTCATCTTATTAAAGTATGATCTTTCTACCATTGAGACTCAATGCAGAAGCAAAACAAAACAAAACAAAAGGTGTGCTGCTGTTCTGAAAATGTCCTAGGGAATTACCCAGGGAAACAGCAAAGCAGAATAGAAATTAATTTCGCAGTTTGCAACATACTCCAAAATAATTGAAAAGTCATATACCACTATCACTAATTTAGCACTATCCACCACTAATTTAACACTCTGAAAAATGACTTAAAAAAATATGTCACTCAAGAGAGTTAGAAAAAAAGCTTAGAAACTGGAACCACTCTTGTGTTGCAGCATTCTGCATGACCTGGTGCCCACTGAGCCCTCAGCTCAAGTGTAATTTTGTGGCAAAGACTAATGAGAAATCCAATAGAGGCAGACTGCAACAAAAGGGCTCACCACAAAGCAGCCCAAAAAATGCTGCTAGATCCTGGCTAAAAGAGTCTAAAGAGTATCACCTCAACTGTGCAATTCCGAGTTGGCTTTTTACTTAGTTTTCCAAGTTTATACAGAAGTTCACACATAAGGATGATGGAAAAAAGACTCTCACACTGAGGAGCCAGTGAAACTTCCCCCCAGCCTCCGTGGGCATGGCCATGATCAGAGCCTGCATCTCCTGCCCCCTACCCAGCTCAGGGCACTCCAGGCAGGCCCTGCCAGCATTCCTTCCCTCCCCTACTTGAACTCATTATGTCCAATATTTTGCTCCCCAGTTTAAAGCCAGGGTTTCCTACAAATAACAAAACCATTCCCAAATTAACCACGAAAATGTTGCTGGCTACTATTTAGCCAAATCCTGATGATGGTAATTTAAAATATAACAAACCTGCCATCTAGAAAATCCCAAACACAAACCAAAATTGACCACAGATAAAACTCTAGCACTTCAACAGCCATTCCTCTGCTGGAACCATCTGAAAATCTTACTGCAATTCTTTTTTTCTTTCACTTGGGGATAGATCTTCTTGAGCATAGTCAAAAAAATTGCAAATTGTTCATCATATCTGATTTAGTTAATGGCAGTTTTCCTTTCCACTGGATAATGGTGTGGGGAGTGAAGGCAATGTTTGCTGGCAGCACACAGGGAGGGCTGAAAAAGGCATTTTGCAGCAGTCACTCCAGCTCTGAGTGCTGTGGCAGTCCTGGGAGATGCTCGCTGAGGATCCCTCAGCCCAGGGACAGATGTGGAGGAAACGAAGCAGAGAGTAACAGAAAACTTGGCTTTCTTGAAAATGAGCAATATTTACTGTAGTAAAGACAGGGGTGTAATAGGCTGTATAATAAACCTGTAATAAATAGGATGTGCCAGGTCAATCCAAGCCAACACATGCCTGGAGTTACAATAGGGTCCGACATGACAAATTTCTGACATGACCACGGATAGGAACTGCTGATGGAACATTTGTAGCTGTAGCTCAATGCTAATAACCCTAATAACAGGTTTCCATTCTGTGAAAGTCACGTCACTCCTCTGCAAATAAAAGACTTATTTTAATCTTATCACAGGAGATTTTCAAATTGCATGTGTTCTCTCCTAGAACTTTTTGAAATGACAGCTAGCTGGGAAAAAAACATCCCTACCCTACATTATTAATGCCATTTTAAACAATGCTGGAATGGGTGTGTACATGTGGGTGCACGTGTGGCAGCAGGTCCTCATTAGGCAAAATTATAATCTGTATTGTGCATCTAAATTGACAGAACTTCCTCCACAGAGTCTAGCTCGCCGTGCACAGGATCTGATACGGCTCAGAAAGGAAGTTTCTGAGCATAAAAACCTCAGATCTGGGGTAGAAACACAAGATCTGCCTGGGAAACAACACAGAGCACTGCTCTGAGTTAGGTACACATGGACTGCGTGCACAAAAACGCCGAGGAAGTGTAAAACCCAGCTGACCTAATAAAAACCATCAATTCTAGCTGCAAACTGCCTCTTGTCCTGACACTCACACTGCTCCAGGGAGCTGGGAGAGCAGGCACAGCCAGCCCAAAGGAGATTTACTTCCCTAGATGGAAGCTGAACTGAGGGAAGCTGCTGTGCTCAGCCACTGCATCTATCATGCTTTCAGCCATCCTCATGTTCACAACCCAGAGCCAGCTATAAAGTCACCACCCAATGGTCATGAAAATATTTTGCACAATTCAGTCGTGTCTTTGTTACCAGATTAAAATCAGAACTAGAAAAACCTACCATATTGTGCTGCAAATCCTGTTATAGCCCTAAGTTAATAAATCAACATGTAAAGAGGAAGTATAGAAGCTGATGCATTGTTGTATCTACATTTAAATGCTTTTCTATCTGAAACCCCACTTTAAACCTCACCCAAAAGGCTGAAAATCATCTGAAGAGTAATGGCAGGAGGAGCCAGAGCACACTGAGCCTTTGGTAGCAATTTTACAGGGTCCATTTCCAATTAACCTGTTCTAAAGCTATTTTCAAAACACAGGATGGGAAGGCAACTTCCTCAGAGAAAACAACAAACAGCACTTGATATAGGACACCTAGAAAGGCCCACTCCTAGCATCCTAGTACCCAAAATACCCAGCCCACAGCAGCTGCTGCTGTGGATGCACTCCAGGGAGCTGCAGGAGCTTCAGTTCCCTGTTTAAAACTTGCTGGAGCCCTCAAGATGATCAAGGTACCATACACAGCCATGAGAGCTCTTCCTGCAGAAGCTCAGGAAACACCAGCTAGGAGGCTCAGCACACCTAAAACTTGTCCAGGAGACTGTCAGCATGCATAAGCTGAAAGAATTGTGCACTTTAGTTTTAAGAGCATCTCCACAGAGTTCAGCAGGATACTTTGAAAGTTCAAAGAAATGAAATCACCTGCCACTCATCCTCCCTCCACCCAAACACCAGGGTTTAGCTCCACATCTGTGACTAAACCAGAGCAGTTTTCCAAACAAACCCACCCTCTACCTGATGGGAGATCTGCACCACCATTGTGATTATCCTGAGAGTTTGGGACCTTCAGGCCCTTTTTCTGTTGTTAAGTTTTCCACAAATACACACAAATAAGCACCTTACCTGAATAGAAAATGTTGATTTTGGCAAGTTCTTTCTCACAGGTTTGGAAGAATTTCTCTTCAAATGTGGCAAAACATCTTTTCACCGTGTCCTCATCTGTGTCTACAAAACAAAGCAGAAAACCAAAGAAGTTGTAACAGAAGGCCACAGGAACAATTTTACAAGTGGCTGCCATGGAAATAATTCCTCAGCATAAATCCACCCCCTTTGTCATGCACAGAAAGGGGAACGACCAAGTCCAAAGGGCTGGAGGGAGCACATCTTGGCTGGTGCAAGGAATTGCACCAAGACAGGGAGGGACACGCTCGTGGGAGCAGCAACAGCACCCTGACCAAAGCTCCCATCAGCTTTTTTGATCCTTCAAGTGACATTCCAGGTCTCACAAGCTCCATTTTCCCTTCCTAACCCAGCCTGTGTTTGAAGACCAAAGCTGACCAGAAGTGTTCACTCCAGCTTAACAAACATTTGTATTCAGAAGGAAAGCACCAGGTTTTTATCTTCCAGGGGACTCACTGACTTCAGCCACCATTCCCACCTTCTTGTCAGGGTAATCCTTCAGAAATAAACTCAGCATCACAGCAAACTAAAATCCATACAGAAAACTGTGTGGAAGCTTCCCCGCTGGAAAAGAAAAACTTTCTCTCACAAGCAAAGTTGAAAGGAAAAGGCCAAAATTTTGGTGATTGTGATCAGATCCACAACTCTCCTTCACCCCACCACTCTGGGACAGTTTTAATTCTTTTGCAAGAACTACATACAATTCCATAATTAAAGTCAAAACCTGAAATTAAAGCAGCAATTTGGTCACCTTGGTGTTATAAAAAATACTGTGCAGAATCTCAAGGACAGAATGCATTTTCTAGTAATTAAGAAATTAGTTTAATGAGTGAAAAAAAAAATCAAGACAGGCTATAATTACCAATTTCAGTACTGTCAAAAACCAAATGTTCCTAATGCTGAAGCAAAGCAGACTCTTCATACCCTCCCATAGCTACAGCCCCTGAATCTTTGTGTACTCTCATGGATTGCAAGGGTTAGTGTTAAACAGGAAAATTAAGACTTTATTACGGTCTCAACAACATTGAGAAATAGACCACAGCACCACGGAGTTACCTCAGGTTGGATTAAGATGACTGAAGGCAATCAGTAACCCAGCACTGCCAAGCCCACCACTACACCTCGGCCCCAGGGGACACTTGCCCACGTTTTTTGAACACTTCCAGGGATGCTGATTCTACCAAATTCAAACAGATGTTGAAATACACGCTGTTAAATTGAGAAGACAAATGACTACACAGAAGTTTCACTCACATATTGGACTGTCACAACCAAGAAATCTTTTTCTTTTAGGATTAATTTCTAGGTAAAACCAACCTCAAGAGAATTTTTAAATACAAAATTTCAACATTTAGATTCTCCTGATTTCTTTTTGTTTGTGCTGTGATATTAAGCACCAAACCTGCACACACTTCAGTAGCATTTTTAAGAGATGCTATGGAAAGAGTAAAGAGCACAACCCAAAACTGCAGTGCAGGGGCAACCCTGAAAGAAGCCTGACTTCTTCTGGAGTTTGATGATGCTTTAAGGAGTAAACAGGGAGAAAATAACCAGTTCTGCACAGATGCCTGGTGTTTATAACTTTACCACCCAAGGGCTTGCTTGTAGAGAAGAATTCTCAAGGGCTCCAAAGCCTGTTCCAAACTCCCAAGTTTTGGCTCCCAGGGTTCTTTTCTTATCCAATCATTGTACTTGCAGCTCTGTGGCTACCCTGGAGGATGAAGGCTCCCTCCCTGGAGCAAACAAACCCAGGAATGACAGGGCTTGGGCTCCTCTTTGCTAAAGGAAAGCCACAGCAGCCCCGAGGTGTCATTCCAACTCTGCTCGAGGGCTCTGGACCAAGAATGAGCATTCCCACTGCACAGAGAGCTCCTCCTCACAGGGAGCAGGGACAGAAAACAGCTCTGCTCCAGGGCTGCTGACTCCCTGCAGCAACAGCTACAACATCCCACCCTGGGGCCCTCCCAGTAAGGCTGGGCTGAACTTGCCTCCAAGACTTTTAATCCTTGACCCAACAGCAAAGCACAAACAGGGGGTGAAGCAGCAGAAATTACTATATGCAATACTTAAAATGTAGAGATTTTATTCACTAGCTGCCTGAAACTTTTCAAATTATAGTAATCAGGAGGTACTAAACCAGAGCTGACTCCTAAGGATGGGCCTGAAAGGCAAATTCCCCAGCCCAAAGTGTTTACCCATGTCTAGCAGAAAAGTTTCCTTAGAGATGCTTTCTGACATGGGGAAGCCATCATTTCCTGCACTTAAAAATAAGTTATAAAGAAATAAAAGCACAGGGGCTCACTGCTTTCCTGCTTTGGAAACACCAAACCTTTTTGCTGTTGCCTGTTTGTTGCTTATGTTTCTGTACATTCACAGAATAACAGTGAGACCAAGCAAGTTTTTAGACTTCAGTCACTGGAACTAACAAAGGATGAAAAAAAAAAATCTCTTCAAGCATGGCATATACTTTTTGTCCATAAAGTCAAGCATGAATATTTCTACGCAAGCAAAATAGCACCTTCTAAGCAAAAAGCTCAGTAAAGCAACACAGCATTGCACTAACATAATCAATGCCAAATATGACAGTAAAGATCTTGTTTTGTAAATTACTGACCAGTTCAAGTAATTACAAATAAGTGTGTTGAACAGTTTGACCATAATCTAAAGTTTAGAAAAGAAAAATGGGCTTTGAACACAAACCAACTACTACTGGAAGCCCTTCCAAAACCCTTGAGATTAGGAATTCAGGTCTCTAGCTCAACCTCAAAATGTTGCTGACTCAGAGGAAAGCAAGTTCTATATAAACTATTTAAAATCCGCCTCCAAATGTCAAACACTGCCTTATAAAAGGTACTTTGCAGACTGGGGTAGATGCCAGCCTTAAAAAAAATAAAAAATAAATCAGGAATCTCTGTGAAGAAAAGGTTTCCCTTTGGTTCTGGTCCCGCTGCACTTCAGTCCCTGAGCTGCAATGACAGACAAGTGCTGCCAAGGCTGTGCCTTTATTTATTTATTTCCCCCCAAGGCTAGGACAGGACCAGGCTCTTTGCCTGGGAAAACCCCGGTGCCAGAGCCTGGCCTTGGGAGCTCCATGACAACAGGGGCTGCTCCTAAAAGGCATCATCCAGCTCCTGCTGCCAGCGAGGGCTGCCCTCACCTTCCTTTTGTCCTTTTTCTACAGCCTTAACACTGCATTTACCCTCAGCTCTGCAGAGCTGCCATGAATGAGGCTGCCAACAAGACAGTCTGATCAATACTGCAGCTTCCCCACCTCATCTTCCTCTGCATTCCCCGTCCTGAACAAAAATCCCACAGGAAGCCTGCAAGTCTCTTGCTTGTACTTGCAAAGCCCAACCCAGCAGCAATCTGGATATAACCCCCCCAAGGCCACATTTTCAGGTTTACAGAGAGCTCAGATGTTGGCACACCTAAAATAGAACTTGAAGTTGAGAAATTAATATCCAAACTGCATTCCTCATTTCTCACTTTGCTCTCAACTGTTGATTTTATTTCTCATTTTCTGCAGCTGTAGCCTATAAACAAATGATCAGCATCCCAGGCAGCTCTGCTCACTCACTCCCTTGCAAGAACACACCAGTAAAAGTTTTCTTTGTTAGACCAGTGCCCTCTAAAAGTAACCATTTTTAATAACTCCTCTACTCTTTCTCATGCTGAATTTTAAAGGACATTTAATTAAAGAAGATTGATTAGCTTTGTTATGTGATCAGCACAGGTGTAGTTCTCAGAATTCACCTTCTGTTTGCCACAAAACAGCTTCATCTGAATAATGTTATTTCAACATCCCAGCTAGAGAGGAGACAATTTGATTTATGAGGAGGGATCTGAAATCTAGTGAGTGAAATAAAAATCAAGATCAACATGGCATTAAACACATCAAATAATGCTGAACAGATGATCACAAGTGTAACATCAGCACCACTTTGAATACACGGAATTTTTACATTTTCCCACACCCTGTACCCAGTGCTTGACTAGGACTACAAGAGAACTGTGTTATGAAAAATTAACAAGGCTTAAATGATAGTTTTCTTGTTTCTATAAAGACAGTAACTGCTTATGCTTCTAGGCCCAGTGGCACACTAGGGAAAAAAAGAAGAAAAAGCCACTTCTGTTGCTACTCAAAACACTAAAAAGTGGGTCACTATAATGAAAACATCCATGTGTCTCTGAAATCCCATCAGCTTTGTCTGTCTGCTCAGCCATCACAATTCTCTCACACCCTTGACAGATCTGCAGCACCAAGGTCACAGTTTCCCCAAGCTTTTTACACAGTGCAGTGAGATCTGCAGGTAAAAAACTCAAACTGTGGAGCCCATAAATGCAAGGACAAAGATTACCTTTGTGCTTCTAGTATGTTATCCTCGTGTTTATTGGGGTATTTTTCCAAAGGAAGGCTTTTTCCATGAGGCAACTCCCTTTCTCACAACAGAAAGCCACACTTGGGTCAGCAGGAAATCAGATCATTCACTGAAACTTTCAGTAAATTAATTACTCATCATGCATTTTTATGTCCCATCTTGCAGAAAATAAAAGTTTGCTTGTACCAGATTTAAGTGCTGTAAGTACAGCTATAAGAAATTTCTTCCTAGGACTTATTCTTGCTGTAGGAAGAGGAAGGAAGCCAACCCTGCTTGCAAATAAAGATGTAGGAACTCATGCCTTCTGTTCAACAAATCACTATGATTATGCAGAAGCTTTAAAACTGTTTAAAATATCCTTCACTCACACATCTCACAACTTTTACCTAGTACACTACTTATATACTTACTTAGACATTTTACTTACTTACACGTGCTGATACATTTTACCTACTTTTACCTAACAGCACTTCTACCTAATACAATACTTATATATTTTACCAACTTATACTTTTTACAACTTTTACCTAATACACTACTTATTTCACTTACTTACCTTACACTACTTATACAAAGTGCACTACCTATACATTTTACAATTTAACCATAACACAGTACATGCACATTTTGCAACTGCTGTGCATGAGATCACACATTGCTTCATCGGTCCCTCTACTTTGCCCAAGACTTTTCAGATAATAAGATTGGTTCCTAATCCAGCAGCAGAGTCCTTCTTTATCTATTCCTTGCTGTCTTGGTATTCTGTTTTTCAGCTCCTTCTTTCCCAGTTTAGCCCAGTTTACCTTCCAGTCCTTGATGAATTCCCGAGGGCTCTCCCAGGTGGGGCTCCCAATCCAGGCAGGCAGATGATGGCAGCAACAAAACCCAGCCAGAGATCAGCAGCCAGGTCAGCCCAGGAAATCCAAACAACCACACAGCAAAGCACAGGGAGCAGAGATGAGCCTGGCCCACCTTCCCCCTGAACCTTCAGGTGGGGCTTAAAAACCCTCCTGGGGCTGATCTGCTGCAGCTGAAGGTGGAAGGCCAGGTGATGCTGGTGAGGGCAATTCCAGCCTGGGCCCACCCTGAGGGCTCCAATAAGAATAACTAAAGATGGTTTGGCTGGGGAACACTGTCAGGGTTCAACCACCTTACAACATAGAGGAACATTTGCGTTCCACCCTCACATCTGAGCTGCAAACTGCACATGGAATGGTGTGTATCTCTTATGGAATTTATTCCATTGACCAAAAGTAGACCTCGAATTAAAATATTGTAAAATCATGAGGGAAAAAGCTTCAAGAGCTTGTTGATAGTAAAAACAAAGTCAAGAAAAATCAAAGCAGGATATACCTGGTTTTCTGAGCCATCACAGATGAGCTGGTCAGCTCTCCATTTAATGAATCCCTTGGCTCAAATTAGATCTGGTTATTAAATTATTGCCTTCAACTTAGCAATAAAAAATGACCACTCACTCAGGTAGCAAATGAGGCTGGCATTGCCTGCACATGCAGGTTTTATGGGTGGGCAGGGGAAGGAGTGAGCAAGAACTGCTGCAGATCACCAACACAAGTTCTCTCAGGTTTTGGTTCACCATTTTGTTGTTTTTACCAATTAACCCAGAAAGAACAAAATCTGTTTCAAAATACCTTTAGAAACTACGATGTTCAGATTGGTAAAAATCCTTATTTTTTAGACTGTATCACTGAAATCTTACAAGGAAACCAGCCAGATTCTTACAGATGGTTTGTTTAGCTGGAAAGAAAAAGCAGCCTCCACAACATGCCCACAAGCTAGACATCCAACCAAGTGCCTACTATAAATTATTTATATTTGTGACTCTGTAAACACAGATTCTAAAGCAATGACAGTGTCCTGGTATGAACTGTGCTTTCAGGTGCAGAAGAGCCAGGCAGTGCAGTAGCCAGATGTGAGGAGAGAGCTCAAAGTGTCAGGTTTTGCAGTCTGCAGGGTGGCTGCACAGCTGCCCTCCAGGTGTTCTTCCCAAAACAAGCAGCCAGCACTGCTAATCCATCCTCCTTCAAGCAAGGAAGGCAGTGCTAGTCCTTGTCAGCTGTTCCAGGGGAGTCACTGATGCTTCACGTCTGTGCCATTAGGAGAGTCACTACTCCCAGCAGAATTATAGAACCGAGGCCATGTGGTACCTCAGCTCAGAAGGACAGCTAGGCAGAAACTTCTCACAGAAAAAAAATAAATCAAAAATTTAAAGAAAAGCAGCACAAATGCCCAGTAATATTTCAAAGCCTACCATAAAATTCTTGATGATATATAGGACAACAGACCTGGATGCCAAGAGACATCAATGCCTGCTCAATACCTGCTTTCCCTGGTTAACAGCTGCCTTGAAATTCCTCTCTTTTCAAGAAAGAAAGTGAAGATTTACATGTGCTTTTGCCGAAATCTCCCAATGAACTAGACCAGAAATACTGCCACACCCCGGGCTGAAGGAAAGACAGCAGGAACCGAGAGTCAAATTTCGCATTGACCTTCACTCCGAGACAAAGAATGGAGAACTCCAGGGTTGAGTTACTCGGCTGGTACAAACCAGAACCTGGCCAGGCCACGTATGCTGGGCTGTGACAAGGAGCCAGCGATGCCAACAGAGATCCTACAGCTTTGTGGGATTGCCAGGATCCCAGCAGGACATTCCTGGCACCTTCCTCCAGCTGCTCACCTGCTGCCTCCAGAGCGGCTTTTCAGCCAAACAAGACAAGACAGCAGCAACTGTGGTTGCACCACAGCACAGATAACACACCAGAGGTTAAGGAAAGCAGAGACATTCCAGCCTCTGACAGACAAGATCTGAACTGGCCCCTGCACCTCTGGCTGATGCTACGTGAGACAACAGTTCAGCACTGCCATCCCTCCCCTCTTCATCAGCCTTCAATCTGAGCAATGTTGCATCCAAGATGATCTTTCTTCCCCTTTCATCAATGACAAGGTCACCAAATAAAAAACTTAGCAGTACCTGAATGGACCTCAAGTAAATAAGCATGGCTGTGTTTTATGCAGCTACAAACCTGTCTGAAAAAAAGTCCTCCTTCTGCTAAAACGGGTGGATGGAAATAAGGACATCCGATTGGGTCCTTAAACCAAGAAGACAAATATAAAAGAAGAGCCCGCAGCAGTATGGAAAACCAAGACCAGAAATATTGATACAAATTCAGGTGCTCAGAGTTCAAGTTTCAGTTTTCCTATAGAGTCACCTTCACCACCTCTCCCTTCAGCCTGGCAAAGCTCCGTGGATTTAGCAAACCCTCTGCTGATGAACAGGACAAGTGCTCCCGACCTTTTAGCCACGCAACACTTGAACAAACATTGCTCCAGGAAAGGCAGGGCAAGATCACTCCAAGCTGTAGAGATCTGGGCCAGCTCCCAAAGCAGTGATGGGGACTTGCACGGGAATAAGACCTTGGAACCCCATGGAGACAATGGGGACTGGAAATGCAGCAGCAAGAGGAGCTCAAAGGAAACTTAAATAGTGCTGAATACAGCAGAGATGCCTCACCCTCAGACCCACAAATATTCTTTCTCTACCCCATCTCCTGAATGAGGGTGGAAGGTGGCATGGAAAAAGAAACAGGACGAAAATTTATAATCTTCTTTAATGTGCATTCTTATTTATCAAGAAAAATGTAAATTCGATATCGTGAATATTTTAATCAAGAAAAAAAGGTTTCTGTCAGGAAATAAAGTTTCATAATAAAATGACTATTTATGCTCCTTTTATTGAGCCTCCAGCTTGCATAGTTTTACTTCCAGAATTTTACTGAGCAGCAACAATTACCTTCTCATTAAAAGTGCACAAAAACTGTCAGAATATCTGACAGAGCCAACAAGAGGAGAAGAATTAAAACAAAACTGAGATTACAGCCAGTTAAAGGAATTTTGATACAGTGCACTTTTAAGTCTTGTCTGTATTAAGTTTTCCCTAGGAAAACCACGAGCAGAAGGAGTTCTGGGGAATTTTAGCAGTAGTTGTGGCTGTCCTTTATGCCCTCTCTTAGACACATACACGATGCCCTTTTCCTTCCTCTGGTACTGCTGCCCATCCAAGATCACAGCAAACCAATTTGGGAAGTTAATCTGGTATTTAAAGAACTACCCAGCATTGAAACTAAAAGGAATTACAAACCTCAGTGATCAATAAAAGTTGTTTCCTGTGGTTTAGCCCTCTGAAAGAGCTCCTTGCATGCAGGGAGGAGGCGGTGAGAGGGAGATTCCCCCTCTGGCAGCAGTGACCTGTTAGACGGATTTAACTGGAATATCACATCACCTGCTTGGACCTGTGTCTCTCCTGTGGCAGGAGATGACTCAAGGCATTACCCCACAGCTCAGCTGACAAGGAAACGTTGGGGAAGCCAACACAACTCACTGGAGTTGGATTCACGTGCCCATACCCTCAATATGAACACAGGAAAAGTCTGGATTATTAAATTAAAGCAGATTGAATGCATCCAAGCTTTGGTCTCTCTCTCAGTGGCACCTCCCCTCCTGCCACGGCTCCAGCACCACGTGTGCCTCCAGTTCTGCCTTCTCCGACTCTCTCACCCCACCTTCATGGGGAAAAGCCATCCCTAGCTTGGATGCAAACTGGCTAATTCTGTGTACTCCAGCACAGCTGATGTTCAAGCATTTCTGGGATATTTCAGTCTGCCTTAAGCAATTCTGCATAGAAATAAAAATCACAGAATTGCAGAATGGTTTGGGTTGGAAGGGACCTTTAAAGGCCGCCTAGGCCAACCCCCCTGCAATGAACAGGGACACCTTCAACTAGACCAGGCTGCTCAGAGAAAATGTAAATGCTTAAAAGAAGAAAACAAAAGTTGGAAAACAAAGTAAACTGAGAATTCGAGGTGACTTGGTGTTACACAAGTCATTGCAGCAACATTTTGTTATGCAAGCTGGACCTTTGAAATGGGCAATGCCTTGATCAAGGTTCTCTTGGACAGGATGGCCACTGTCCCCTCCACAGACACCCTTCAGGGGTGTCTTCTGCTGGGTCTGATGACAGACTTGAACTGTCACCCACATATCTGATGAACAAGACAAATGCAGGGCAGAACCATCTTGAAACAAAGTTTAAGTCTTGTTCTTTCAGTGCTTTCTCCCCCACTTTCTTTCCCTCTCTCCCTCCACCCAATATACTTAAATGTACACTTGATTTTTCTTTTTAAATTGCTGGCAAAAATCAGGTTGTGCGCTAACAAACGCAGCAAGAAAAGTGCTAATTTATGCTGAAACAAGAGACCCAGATCCTATCAGCATTTTCCCAGTGATAAAGCCATCCCTGCAAATGCAGCCTGGACAGGCAATCACCTGTGCTGCACCACCAGCCACTGTGCCCTGGCACACTCGTCCAAACTGAGACTGGGAAATGTGAGCAGCTCTGCTCCTCATCAAGACTTGCAGGTGGCCAGCAGCAGGAGACCTGCTCTGAGAGCTTTGAGAAATGCCTTATTTCAGCATTAGAGCCATGGCCTGTCCAAACTTCGAGTGCATGCTGTAGGACCAAGCCCAGCTCGCTTTCCTTGGGGAGGGCTTCGACAGCTGCAAGAATTGGACCCATGCACTGGACCCATCCTTCCTGAGTGACAAGAAACACAGAAGTGGAGGCATCGAGTCCATTTTTATAAAATCCTGCTTTGGACTCAAGCACTTCTGTGAGTCCTCACACCCAGCAAACACACAAGGATGGGCTGGACCTCCTCAGTTCCCTGATGGATCCTGTCAGGCAGGGAGTAAGAATTAGGGGCCAAGATAAGGCCTACAACAAGCAGCGAGGTCACTTTGAGGCAGAATAGGAAGAAAAGTATACTCCAACTAAAGACAAAGTGTTTAGAGGGCTTCAAATTATTTCTTTTGAGGGATGAAGGTATTTAAAGCCAGTTGCTTCATCCTGCTGCAGATAATTCTGTGATTCATTGGCAAGCCAGACTTAGCTTTGTGTTGAACACAGGAACCTTTCCTGTACGAGGCAGAAGGCATGCACCTCTCCTCTGTGTTACCCAAGCAAACACCATCCACACCCACAATCCTTTTTCAATAAAGCCTCCATCCGACGACTCTTTCTGTCAGGAAGCTCCTCTGCTTTGTCCTCTGGCACTGTACATCATCATCATGGAATGGTTTGGGTTGGAAAGGACCATCTTATTCCAACCCCTCTGCCATGGGCAGGGACACCTTCCACCAGACATGGAGGGGGTGACCTCAGCCAGAACCACCTCAAAGCTTACAGGAACATTTTGGTCAATTCTTGGCAGCTGTTCTGTGCAAAGACACCACAGAAACTGCCCTTTCACGATTACCTGTCAGGCCATCTACCAAAGCATCCCCCTTTGGGCAGCACTTTACAAGGACAGCAAGGGCTAAGCCCAAGGAAAAGCTCTGCAGTTCAGGCTGGTCGTTTGTTTCCACTGCTGATGGCAAAACTGTGGGATTCAAAAGATGGAGTGGATATCTCCTCCTTCGGGATACTGACAACTTTCAGGGAAACGGTGTGGTTGAGAGTATTTTAACTTCTGAAAAACAAAAGGAGTGTGCTTCCTGAGCCTACGGCTGCCGGGACAGGGTGCGATGTGGCAGGGGAAAGGCTGCTCCAGCAAAGCACACCGGTGTCCCTGGAGAGACCCTGCTCAGCTCCGTCTGAGGGCAGGCAGGGAAGGGAATTACAGCTAATTGAACACATTTTGCATAATTGGGGCTGTGAAGAGACACATACCCATCACTCCAGGAAACTATTTGCATCCTTATAACAATTACAGCACATATAAAATTCAGATGCTAAGCAAACAATTAGAAACACTAGCACTGGTGGAAAAGAACCAAAACAGGTGAATAAATGGGCCATCACCATGAAAAAAGCAGCAACAATGGTACTTTTAGAGCTCTTTTCAGACACAGGAGAGCACATTCATTGGAGATCTTGGGGGCAGGAGGAGGAGGGAAATGACAAAAGGAAGATTAACAGAACTGTGTCTTGGGAAAGACTTCAATTAATATTAAAAGCAACTAGAAAGACAAAACAAATGACGCAGAACCAACAACAAGCTCCCTATATGGAGTACAGCAAGCACATGGTATAAAGACAAACCTACTTCAAACATGCTCTCAATGGCTTAATTTCCCCCCAGGGAGCCAACACTACTCAAATTCATTCTTCCTTTTTTATATTACTAGCTAGTAAAGGCAAACGGTTAGCAAGAAGATAATAAGCAAGCAGTTATCAGATGAAGAAAAATACATTTCAGAGGTATCTCAGAGAAACGGCACAGGGCTCCAGAGTGGCTCTGTGCAAGATTTTACCAGAGGGCCTTACAGTCAGACCACATTCAGGAACAGAACAGATTGTTAGTTCTCATGTTTACAACAGCATCTTCCTAAACATTTAGCACAATTTCAAACAATATTTTTCTTTTTAAATTACATGATTCTAGCTAAAACACCAGCAAATTAACATTAAGGTAGCTTCTTCTCCACTCAGGGCAGTAATTCTTCTGCTTTAATTCTTTCATTATTACAGTAACAGATGTTGCAGGATCCTCTCCACAACACTACAAAGCCTACCCAAGGTTGTATTCCTCCTTGCTCACGCAGTGCACAGCCACCCAGCTGAGCCCTACCCTGCTGGATTAATTAAAATACATGGACTGAAGCATGCCCGGAGACACTGTGGTAAATTCAAGATAAGCACAAGCTCTCCAGTGCAGGTCCCCACAAGTTTGGAGTTGTTTTCTTCTAAACACACGCTCAGGTAGCACCCCTTGCCTTCCCTTCTTCTCAACCCTGCACTTGAAGGGCTTGTTTAAATCAAATTCATGCAAAAGCAGCGTTTCTCAGATGCCACTTTGCTAGGATTTAAGTACATGGAAGGAATAAGCTCCAGTTCAAACGTCCTTCCTTCAAGGGGAGAGAAGACAGTCTTTCAAAGGGATTGGTTTGGAAGTCTATGCCCACTTCAACTCCTGAACAGAGCTACTGTGTTCCAGGGGTAATTTTAGTTTAAGATTAAAATGCAGCAGAGACCAGGACTGCACTTGTTTGTTTGTCTGTTTTCCAAGTTAATCTCTTTCATTTTGCACAGCACAAGTCCCTAGCCAGAAACCACACGGGCTGGGGCTCCTCTTGGAGTATCCCTGCCAGACTGGAACTGGAATGAATCCTTCTGAAAAGGATTTTTACACCCCAAATGAGAAGAAAGATTGAGAGGCATGTGATTTCCCTCCCACATTTCCCCCAGGCTCATTGCACTGCTGGTGCTTGGTAAATAAAAAGGCAAAAGGAACCATTCAGTAATTTCTATTACTTCCCGAACAAAACCTGGTGGGAAGGGAATACACAAACTGCAGAAGCAACTGCCAACGGAAAGGTTTTGCATCCAAATACAAACTCGAAGTATGCTGAGGATAAAAAACCCAATGGCCCAACTTCCTAAGTCACTTCTTATTTACATTTCAAAGGATGTGTTACAGAGCCACCACATTTGATTCTATTTTGCCCCAATTCGTGACAGTGGGAAAAAGCCTAAACTTAAGTCCCAGTTGCAGTATCAGCTGTGCAAATGGACAGAACAACAGTACTTTCAATAAACTTGAATAAATCATCTGTGGATATCTTCCCAAAGAAACCTGTGTGCTGTGTATGCAGCAACTTTGCAGGCAGCAGCTAACAAGACACAGCCCATTTTGAAGCTGTGGTTGACTTGGACCCTTCTTCTTTGCAAAAACTGTAAAATTAAAGGCTGATCCTTCTTTGAAGTGTGGGTGATACAACTGGAATGGGAGACACAGGCACTCCGAGCTGCAGGAAGCGGGGAGGAGCTCAGAGTCCTGTCCACCAAGGCTTGGAAAGCTTTTGCCTTGCTCCAGGAAACCTGGAGCCAGCCATGCACGTCCCAGCCAAACTGCCCCAAGCAGCAGCCCCTGGAATGGCTCTCCTCGCTGCCCTAACCACGCTTCTGTGGTTGTGTCCTCACAGAAGAATTTTATGGCAACAGATGACCGCAGCATCCAGAAGCACTGCTCATGTAGCCGGCGTGCTGCTAATCAACAGCCAGAGCAGATGGAATGCAAATCTCCCAGCGAGGGGCGACCAGGAGGCTGTCACCAGCCTGCTCCCACCACGTAAATGAGCTATTATCAATTAGGAGCTAAATCCAGACAGGATTTTGGTGAAAGGCAACACTTCAAGGTGTTTATGGGGGAAATCCATCTGCACCGTCTAAAAAAATCCACCGTGTGCTGCAAGGTTCTTCTGTGCCGGTTTGTTCGTGCAGCAGCACAAGTGGCTGCTGTCCTGATTTCAAGTCCTGCAAGCATTTTAATTTAAGCTTTAGGCAGATTAATCCATCAAGAATGGTGAGGATGGCCTTAAAGGTAGCATCATTTTCATCTCACCAGAATAATTTTTTTTTTATTTTTGGCAAGTACTTCAGAGGCTGGAATCAGCTCCTTTTCAGCAGCAGAAGATGGGGGAGTGGAAAAAGCATCACCTAAAAGTCATACAGAAATGAAGTTTTGTTACAACCATGCTGGTCTATACCAGCAAGGCACAAAGAACCAACCTCAGCAGAGTTGGGGGTTAAACATATAAGGTTTGGGGGTTGGTTCTTCAGCAAATGCAACACAAGAAGAACTGAAGCTGCCCCAGTTCATTCACTCCATTGATTCACCAACTGTTCTGAAACATGAATAAATATGTAAGTGGCTACTCTGCTCTAATTAGTGACATTCAGTGAATCTAACCAGAGAGCCCAGACCTCCAGCCCTTGCATTTAGCTCTCAGTGCCTCTCCCCTGGGAACTGAATAGCAATCAGGTACGTAATGCAGGGATGGTTGCTTTTTTCCCTTTACATTTAGGGTGGAAAATAAGGGGAGTAGGGCACAGAGGTGGAAAAATAGAATTAAATCCTCTAAATCCAGGCAAAAGGTCTACACATGCTTAAAGAACTGTTTTGGGGGGGAAAAGAATTAGAGAAGAGGGAAAGGAATAAAGGCAAAATCAAACTGAGTGCAATTGCAGAAAGCATGAAGCAGATGATGCATTTCCTAAGTGATAGCTTAAACAAGTCCCAAGGCACACCTCCTCAGTCCATCAAACACCACATTTACATAAAATCATTAATTCATTACAGTCATGAAAGAACACAGGGGTGGGTTAGGAGGGGCAGGATGGAATGAATGGAGTGGAAATAGAAGCCAGAGACACGAGAATCCATATCCATGCACACAGAGCTTCCTGGAGGACAAAGCTCACAACTAACCTCAAAGAAAAGTCTCAAACTGAAAACCCTTTGTGTTTGCCAACACTAACCCAGCCTGCTTTCCAATACACAGACAAATGTACACATGACAGCAATACTACTTGTGTGCCTGCCCTCTGTGGCTCTGGGGAGGGAAGCTGCTGATGCTGCGCTTGGTCGTGCTGCCAACAAGAGTTACTTGCTTCTGGTTTGGTCCCCATTACCCTGCGTTAGAAACACAGCCTCTATTCCTGCTAAACAAACTCTCAGCCACCTCTTTTGACCCACTGGAGTCACCTTAGCTTCTCATGAAGCTTCTTGCCCTTCCTCTGAAATAATGGTAATTTTGAACCAAAAAGTAGTCCAAAAGATTAAAGCCCCCCCACCCTGCAAACTTACACAGAACATATGAATTAATTTTCAGGTTTCTTGGCTGTTTTATCACTTGATTCACACACACACAGCCCGAAACTGCAATTCTGTAGCTATCAATCTGCCTCCAGAGACAGTGTTAGCACGGCAATCCCCCCACACAACACAAGTGGTCTTACAGACGGCGGCACTATTTTTAAAGCAGAACATGGATGTATTTTCCTCTCCTTTGCCAAACAAGTATATGAAATGTGCCACATGGCAGGTAGCATGCAGATGACAAAACAGTCAGAATTCAGCAGAAATACAAGATGGGGTTGCCAGAAGGATTCCAACAACTCTTTGTGACAAAAAAAAAGCCCCAAACGGTACTGATAGGTGCTCCACCAAAAGCTTTGTCAGATCTCTGCTATCCAGAGGTAAGAACTTCCACTACTGTTGTCATCCCAAATTCAGCTGAATGAAGGATAACTGCATTTCACACCAAAGGAGCATCCTGGGAACAGGATGTAAACTTAACCAAGGATGTGTTGATGTGTCTGCCTTAACCTCTGAGACACGGAAAGAAGTCATCCTGACTTTAGAGACTATCCCAAGAGGAACAGCTGGCACCAAGGAAATAGCCTGCACCAGAGGCCAAGACAGAGTGTTTTCTGTAAGGGACAGACTCGGGCAGAATGAATACAGTTCATTCTGGGGAAAGAGTTTTCAATTTTGGAGCTCAGCTGAGAAGCACTTGCAGGCTGTCGCACACATGTAACACCGGACAGAAGCAAGGCTGAGAAGAACCTCTCCCTGGGATGAAATACATTCCTCATACCGACAGGGGCTCTAAATAACATCTGAAATGTGTAACCAGGACGGAGCTGAGCATCTTCTGTAAACTCCATGACATCTGAAAGGTCTGTGTGGTGCCAATAGACCGAGCCTACAAGGTTTGTACAACACGAGCAGGAGAGAAGACATCAGCACAAGGTGCCAAAGGCAGTGAGGAACACCAGTACAGGATAAAACACAAATACATTTAAAGGGAACAGCAATAATTGATTGGGAAAGCAGTGGGTTTCCCTTTCTCAGGGAGGCACGGATACCTGTCCCACGGGTGCCCCGTGGGCAGCACTGGAGCAGCCCCGGCACTCGGAGCACCGGGCTCAGCCACAGGGGACTCCTTGGAGGGACACGGGGACACCCCAGGGGACTCCTTGGAGGGACATGGGGACACCCCAGGGGACTCCCTGGAGGGACATGGGGACACCCCAGGGCACAGAGCACAAGGGCAGCCTCAGCACTGAGGTCACCAAACATTAAATCAGCCTTGCTCCTTAAGAACAAGCTTGAAAAGCCCAAGCTGAGCGAGCGGCTGCTGCTGAACTAATGGGTATCATTTGTGCTTATTGTAAAAGAGCAAATTTAGGGAATTTATAGCAAGTGACATTTTATGCAAAAGCATTTTTGCAGCTAATTGCAAAGAATCTTATAATTTTGGGATTGATTTTGCTATTTGCAATTAAAGATCCACCAGCACATCCACCTAGCATGCCTTATTAGCATGTTGTTCAATACTGCTTAAGGAGTGACCTGTGAATTGTTCTTTGGATACCCACAAACTATGTATCTCTCCTCATTAGCAGCTCCAATAGCATTGAAAGATGAAAAATAAACTCTTTCCCTGCAAACACAGTATAAATACATGCCACCTCTACAACTTGCAGCAAAGACTTAACAGCAACAGCCTATGTTTAAAATATTCACAACAAAGTTTTAAGTAGGCAAAGCTGACAAGAGTTAAACTATGTTCCATAGAGGTGATGGTTTACCCAGACACATTCAGGAACGCTGCCAGTACTTAAAATAAGGTTTGCAACATTGTGCAAAAGAGATTTTATAATTTTAAATAATTGCTTTTTATTTTGAGTGGTAAAATGTTTGCCAATGCAAGTGTTTTTATGAACCATAGCCTACTGCCCTAGATTCCTCTCTGAAAATTGTAATTATTTTATTATAGTAAAATAGTTACATCATTTTCAGAGCCTGAAATGGTAATGCTGTCAAAAGACATATGCTGATAGATATTCCAGTGCCATTAGCTACAAAACCTGACTTCCTTTAACAAGTCTTTAACAAAGTCTCAATGAACCAAGTTGTGCCTCAGTGCAGTGCTCATTAATGAGCCAGGGTGAGCTGCCTCCAACGCCACCAAAACACAGAAAGCTCTGAGCAGCTGTGCTGGGAGTGCCTGCATCTGTTTGTGCTGCTGCCCACACACCCACGGGTGACCCCAGAGCTCACACAACCCCCACCCCTCATTTCACCTGAGGCCAGCAGAATGGCCAGCAGAGCAGGGCAGGCACTCAAAGGATGCAGGAACTGGAGAACTGAGCCCACTGCAGGCTCTACCTGACAGACAGCTGCCAGATGCCAGCAGCAGATGGATTCAGATGCACTTGGATCTCTCTGCTAGCTGGGAACCCCTCACTGCTGCTATCCATGGACACAAAATCTGTGTGAGAGCTAAACAGCAGAAAAGCCATAAATGAAAACCAAGAAACACCAGACTGAGCATTACAGCCCTACAATACTGTGTCCTGGTCTGAGAGAAACACCAAACAAGACATACAAACACATCCCCAAGTATTTACCATAACACACTGCTGTGCAGAGGGATGAGGCAAACCCTCTCCACTTCTGTGCCAAGTGGAAGATGGAGAGACCTTGGGAGACCTTTCCCAAGCAGTGGGAAGGAGAAATTGTGGAGGTGGATCTTTTATTTACAGGAGTTAAAAGTAATCTTCCCAGAGAAACGAGCTGTTAAATAACCAGAAAGAGTCTCACTTTCCAACAGCCAGAAAAAAGGTTCTTGCAAACTCTCCTGCCTTTTTTTTTTCCCCCCTTCCTTTGCATATGCAGCTCATTAATGGTTTCTCCATCTGCACTCACAATTGCTCTTAACATTTGCACAGCCCAAGACAAAGATGTTCTGGGCAAGCCACAGCCTCTTCTGACAACTGTCACAAACGAAATGCCAAATCAGTCTGGTGACATCTCTGACCCATGACAACACTGTGGCTTCTTGGAAGGAAATTCCTGGAAGAAATCGATACGGTGCTATAAAACCCTGTCAGTTCTGCTATTGCTCAACAGAAGGACTGCATCAGCAAGACAAAGGCGACAGAAAATGCAGTCCCAGGATAAGGGGTAGGATGGAAAAGGCTGGGCTGTCATGGCTGTGTGAGCGGTGGTGGCTTCATGAATACAACCCCAGTGGCACCAGCAAGGAATGCATGGCAAGAGGAGACTGCAGGGCAAGTTCTGCTCCTGGATCTCCTGAATTCCCACTGCTGGGAAGCTGGAAAAGCCTTCCTTTGGAAAAGAAACACCATGCTGTAATCTATAAATAAATAAACATATCATGTCAAGAGTAACTTTCCCCTGTTATTTTACCCGCTCGCTGCCCAGCTCCCACATATCCTGCCACTGATGACGAGTAATTCCCTTTTAAAATCAGGGCACGCAAACAGGGATCATGAATGCAGAAGAGTTTCCAACACTCTCCCATCCAGGTGGGATGTTCCACTACTGTCTCCACCAGAGCAGTGCCCTCAGTGCCACAGCACGTCCCCGTGGGCCGTACAAGCTCACGCGAAGACGCTCAGCACGCACGGCAGCCACGTGAGGAGCAGCACACAGCCCGAGAGCCCTGCTGGAGCACTTCCCCTCTCTCCCCTTTCCATCCTAATCCACACTGGCACATCCTGACTTCTGTCAGTTTGGGAAGGCTGCTCACAGTTTTTATGAGGCACTGTGAGGAGGGCTCCAGGCACCCTCCCCACGCTGCCAGCGGCACGGCGCATTCGCAATCCTCCAGCGCTCACTATTGTCTCTGCTCCCACTTGTTTAAAATTCCTGTGGGATACTGACATATCTCAACAGGGCTTTAATAATAGCCTAATAATTGCTCCAGACAATTACTTACATTGTATTGGGAGCTCGCCTGTTGGGGGGTGGGTAGAAGGGTTGCCTTGGTAACAATGAAAAATCATATGGCAAATAGAGACATGAAAGGACACAAGCTGATCCGTTCGCTCCCTGCTCAAAAACCCGTGGGAAACAGTGACATTGGCACGAAAGTAAGGCTCTTCTGGTCAGAATGTGTAAATAGCACTAAAACCCAACTTATCTGGAGGTTTAATTAAGGCTTAGGTAAAGAAGATGTTATGAATTATGCAGTAAGGGCCAGAGGTAGCAGACACTACAATTTCAGTGTGCTGTCAAAGCCGATTCTCAGTTTCAGGAAGATGGAATTTTGTCATCTAAACAGCTTAATTTAAAGTGCTGGAGACAAGGTAATGAGGTCAGTAAACTCAAACACTCCGAGCTTGTGTTTTGTCTTTGCTCTGCTTTGATCCGTTTTCTCTGGCAGCTTTCTTTGAAAGACATAAATATTGTAATACATGGCAACTCAAGAGTCAGTTTTTAAAACATGGCAAGGATTGCTGCTGTGTGCCTGAAAATAAACATGTACAGACTACACATGCCCACATCTGTCCTACAGAGCAGGGAAAAATACCTCCTGCAAGCACGATCCACCTGGCTCATCCCTCCCTCCCACCCTCCGAGCCTGCAGGAACAGCGGCTGCACACCAGGAAAAGCACTCAAAGAGGCCTCTGGTTATTAGTGGCATAATGGCTCACAGGTTGATGCTCCACATCGGGAAGTGACAGCGGCAGAGAGAGCAGACAGGCAGCCAGCAGCTCACTCCATCCACAAGGAGTCACGTTAATGGATGTATTAAGACCAACCTGCCCAGCAAATGGCAGAGGCACAGTTGCAGCAAAGCTGCCACAGGAAAGGCTCCCCTTCCTCATTAGTTATCTCAAATTAAATTAATTTTCCAAAGCACAAGAACAATGATAACTAATAAAATTGCAGTCCCATGATGCCGTTTTATGCCCATCTGTTTCTGAGGAACTAGAGATGGCTGGACACGCTCACATGCACCATCAGCATCTACTGGGGCAAGCTGTGAATTCACACGGCTCTTTAGTGTGGAATCATACAATTGTTTAGGTTGGAAAAGCCCTGCAAGTCGTTAACCCAGCAGTGCCAAGCCCACCACTAAACCATGTCCCCAAGTGCCACACGTAAGGACCTTTTAAACCCCTCCAGGGCTGGTGATTCTATCACTTCTCTGGGCAGCCTCTCCCAATACTTGACAACCCATTCAGCGGGTTTTTTCCTAATATGCAAACAAAACATCAACTTGAGGTAGTTTCCTCTCATCCTGTCACTCCTCACCTGGGAGAAGAGGCCTTCCCCCACCTGTCTACAACCTTCAGGTGGTTGTAGACAGCAAAAAGATCTCCCCTGAGCCTCATTTTCTCCAGGCTGAGCCCCCCCAGCTGCTTCTCATGAGCCTTCCCCAGCTCCATTCCCTTCTCTGGACACACTCCAGCCCCTCCATGTCCTTCTGGTCACAAGGGTCCCAACCTGGTGATCACACGTAAGGCGAGAGTCAGGGCTGACACAAGAAATTCAGGGACATCGTTTCCATGCAGGTGATGCCAGCAAAGATGACCCATCCCTGAGGATGAGGAGGCCCTGGACACCGACCAGCAGGGATGGAGAGCAGGCAGGGGCAGGGAACACTCCCTTTGTGCCAGGAGGGAGCTACTGGTGGTGTCCCACCCCTGTGGCAAGGCCTCCTCAGCCCAGCACGGATGAGGCAGCTCAGGGAGGGACACAATAGCCAAGGAACCTCGCTCTGCTCGCAGGAGGCTCTCAGAAAGGCAGAGGACAAAGAGCTCCTCTTCAAAGGAAAAGGGCACAAGCTGATAAGATGGATTCCTTCCAGCACGGCGCTTTCTCCCCAGCAGCCAAGTAAAGGGGTTGGGCTGTCTTAGCATTGCCTTTGGAAACGGGATCAGAATACAGATATTTAAAAGCATGTTCTGGCACAGGCCCAGCTTCCTTGCCAGCAAGATTTTCAACCTTTAACACCAAGTAAAATCCTACTAATTGCAGAATTGTTCTTTCTTCAAAGAGTCATTCCAATAAAGCTTTACAAAACCAACGACAGCAGATGAAGCCAGTACTACTTGTTTATTCTGCAAAACACTTCATGGCAGAAATTTAAACCTACAGGGATGAGAAAAGAAGCAACAATCTGTACTAACTCTAGAGACCCCTTTTCACTTTGAATTTAAGATTTCAAGCTGCCTGCAGAACGCTGGAAGAGAAACTGTTCACTTCTACCACGAGCTGGAAACAAAGCAGCAACAGGAGAAAAAAATGGGGATTGGAAAGGGCTGGAAAAGTGAAAATCCCCTGTGACATCCTGATCATGTTTTGCTGCATATCACAGGATACCAGTCCACCTCGAAAATGGAAGTGACAGCCTCCTCTGCTATCAGGAGCATTTATCCCATGCATTCTCAAACCTGGGAAGAAAGCAGACTGATGATACTGTAATTTAGTTCAGCCATCCAAATTGACAAACCAAGTCTACAGATATGACTATAAAGCCTGGTTTATCTACAGCAAGGACAAGCAGAATTTTTCCTGCCAGAAAACATAGGGACAAACCCTACAACAGTCTTGTTATCCATGTTCCGAGATAAGTACTTAAGCCAGCTATCTTTGACACCTGTACTCCTAAATTACAGATGCAAGAGCAAGGGTTCCACAGGAAATGGGCATTTCTTCAGCTAAACAGGTTTTATTTCAAAATAAGCCAAATAATCTTCTCAATACCCTTCAATATCCTTTTGGTATCCCTATCAGGAAAAATTAGAAGGAGTAAGAGACCACTTACGATAAATCCCTAAAGACAGGCAGGTACACACATAGACATAAAACATTTTTTTTAATTAAAAACTCTGAAAATGCTTTAGCCCAATCCTCAAAGGAAGAGATGAGAGGTAACAGGGCTGCGAAACAGCCTCATGGATACTGAGCATACACCGACATCACAGCGAGGGGAGAAAAGGTTAAAAACAAAGCAAAACAAGCTTTTAATAGGTTCAAGGCTAAGTTGACATTACTAAGCACATTAAACAGTAAAAAACCAAGACATTAGACTATGGGAGTGTAAGGGCAGGATTAACCAATTATGATGCTTTTGCAACAAGAACAAAGCATGCTGCAAGGCAGTCTGAAGTAAAACCAGGACCCCCTAGGAAGCAACAGCAGTTTCTTGAATAATAAGCAAAGGAGAAAAATGGACACAGGGACAGAAAAGCTTGTTTAGGAAGGAAATTATGCTGGAGCAGCTCTTTTGCATGGCAGTGCTATAAATGGAAAAATTATGAAGAACCGGCATCCAGTTGATTCAGTTATGAAATTTAATGGGATTTGCCCTGGGGGGTTGTTTTTGTTTTCTTAAAACAATATTATTTAAGATGAGGTGCTCAAAGAAATTAAGATCTAGATAAAAAATTAAAAAGAAATAAAAATTAAATGCTCTCAGCTCTTCAATATACCATGAGCAAATACTAGAATTTCACACCTTGTTTGCAAATAAACTTGTATTATAAAAAGTCACAGCAAATGTAATTAACAGAACTAGCAAGGAGCTCTGGGTTAGTTCTGAGAACGCAGCCAAGACAAAGAAGCTGATAAAATCACCTTTTGGACCTTCCTGCCCCTATGCCCCAGCTCTTTGCCCTGTCCTACCCCTTCCAGTGCAGCATCTGCCCATGTTATCTCAGCCCCACTATTTGCAGGGCTGAGCTCTGACTGAGAATACAGCTACCCAGTTCCCTAATAAATAAATAAATAAGCATGCTGCATCAGGCAGGAGAAAATAGAGAAGATGTTTTGGGTGCTCAACACCTTTACTTACTGTGACTCCCCTTCTGAAAGACACCAATAGTATCTAATAAGTAACTAATAAGACACATTAATATACAATCAAAACCATGCAAGTCTAAAAGACAAATAACAAGTCTTTAAAAAGTCTGTCTGAATGTACAAAGGACATCCTCCTCTTAGAGCAGAGCTTTATTTCTAACTGTACAGACTGAATCCAGTGGCAATACTCAACTATTTTGGATACAAACCACCTGTCTGGGAGGTCAGCGAGTTCCCCTTGAGTTGGACTTATTTACAAATGAAACAAGACAAGGTAACACATGTCTGCAGAGGAAAGCTGTTGAGATTTGTAATGTGGAACAAGCAAGGGAAGTCCAAACTGACACTTTTCCAGTGAATGCTTCCTTTCACCTCAAAAAGCAAGAAAGCAGCTGAAGGGCCAGAAGACCTCTAGATCACCTGCACCTCTCCCAAAAACATCCAGTATAGCCAAGCTGAGACAAGCTAAGAAGACCGGGCTTATTCATTTATTGAGATGATGAATGACAAAGCCTTACACCTGTCTGCAGCTTTGTCACCAGAGGGTACAGAGAAGATGGAGCCAGACTCCTCCTGGAGGCACAGCCAAAGGACATGAGGCAATGGACAGTGCAGCTTGGGAAACCCAACCAGAGAAGATGTTTTCACAGTGAGGATGGTCAAGCACTGAGTGAGAGTCCAAGAAGTGGTGGCATCTCCATCCTTGGAGATAACCAAGGCTCTGTTAGATGAGGCTCTCACCTACCTGATCTAGTTTGACCTGCTTTGAGCATGATCTTGGACCAAAGACCTCCAGAGTAAGAAGAAAAGGTATCATTGGAGAGGCCACAAAGGTACTTAAAGCAAAAAGCAAAACCCTATACTTTTCTTTTTCCCCAAACTCCCCTCCACAGTAGATTACATCCTGTAGAACCTGCAGGAAGAAAAGCAGGAAACCACCTTCCAAATGCCATTCTGCTTATTGAGAAAAGGATCTGGAGCACTGCTGTAGTCATGAACAATATGCTGCTCCTTTCAAAGTTACACTGCCTTTCCTTGATTTCAAAAGTGCTTTACTCAAATACAGGAACACTGTAGGGGTTGAAAAACTGGTTCATTTACAATCAAAATTTGTAGCTCAGAAATACAAGCTGAAGGTTTTAAGTCTAATTATGAAGAACCTTTATCTACATCATAAAGAAAAAAGACAAGAGTTAGCCAGAGCTGAAGGCAGAGAACTTGACCCTGCTCCTGGCAAGGCTGAATTCCCACTGCCCTTGGATCTCCAGGACAGAAAAGCTTTGCCACAACACTGAAATAACACACATGGTGCTGAGATGAGTGTGTGTGGAACTGGACAGGCTTCACCAGCCTCCTTGCAAGGCTGTGCAGAGTCTCACCATCTAATTGCTTTAATTCACAGAAATAAACTGCCTCCACATATTTTAAAATAATTACCTAGAGAAATGATTATGAAATACCTTCTTATCCTTAGGCCAGCATTTATAGTGCATCTTAAGACAGTACATGTGGCAGTCCTGGCTAAGTCCATCTCTCAAGGCCTAAAATTAGAGCCCCATCTCTGCCCAGGGCTGCAGCAAACACTTCAGAGTGAATGCTTGGATAAATATGAATCCACTGCTGCAGAGAGAGATGTGGTCCAGCTCAGCACATTGCACCCATCTCTATCCAAAACCTCCTTCTAGGAGTTATTTTTCCATTAGAAAATGAGGGTGACTAGGAATAATCTGTTTTATTAATTGAAATCCTGGATCAAGTCCCATGGAGAAAGGAGAGTACAAGGAGTATCTCGCTCCCTTTAGCTTGGGGCCACCCCAAGGTGAGGGGTGTCTCCAAAACACTGCTCAACTTCCAACTACCGTTGAGAGCAGTAGGTGAATCCACATTTTTGAAGCAGAGCCACCTTGCTGGCAGGATTCCAAAGCCGTGCTTTGAAGCTGGCTGTCAGCACAGTTCCAGTGGTATGGGTGGCACAAGCAACAGCCCTGGAGCTGCTGCCAGCTCCACACTGGGGCCACCCACTACCATTGAGGGAAATGAAGACTGTTTTTTCCAAGCTGCAGAGTCATTAGTGAAAGCCAGGAAAAGCAGGAAATCTAGTCTCTGATACCACTTTTACTTGTGGAAAAAGCAAGTCTGAGTAGCAACATGTTTGATTAAAAACCTATAAATCAACTTCACACTTGTTGGTCCCAAACCTGATTAGTGTTCTGCAAGTCCCTTGACATCTCCCATTCCCAAACCAATCCATATGTTGGGCATTTCAATGCATTTGTTACCCCCCATGACGAACTGCTCTGCTGGTGGCATTTCCAGACTGCAGGCACTGCAGGAACTCAGCACTTCTGAGCAACGAATCATTATGATTTAAAACTCTTAAAAATTCTCTAAAATGTGCATCATGCAGGAACTCACACATCTTCCAATTTTTACTTAATACCTTCCTTGTATATTTTGCTTACTTATCCTACTTACACATTTCACTTACTTATCTTACACATTTTACCTAACACAGTACTTACACCTGTCACTTACTTATACATAACTCACTGCTTACTATTTTGCTTACTTATCTTATTCTTGTTACAACTGATCCATAATACAGTACATGCACATTTTGCAACTGCTGTGCATGAGATCACACATTGCTTCATCGGTCCCTCTACTTTGCCCAAGAGCTCTGCACACACTTTTCAGAAAATAAGGTTAGTTTTAAGCCAGTGCAGCACAGTCCTTCTTTATCTATTCCTTGCTCTCTTGGTATTCTGTTTTTCAGCTCCTTCTTTCCCAGTTTAGCCCAGTTTACCTTCCAGTCCTTGATGAATTCCTGAGGGCTCTCCCAGGTGGGGATCCCAATCCAGGCAGGCAGATGATGGCAGCAACAAACCCCAGCCAGAGATCAGCAGCCAGGTCAGCCCAGGAAATCCAAACAACCACACAGCAAAGCACAGGGAGCAGAGATGAGCCTGGCCCACCTTCCCCCTGAACCTTCAGGTGGGGCTTAAAAACCCTCCTGGGGCTGATCTGCTGCAGCTGAAGGTGGAAGGCCAGGTGATGCTGGTGAGGGTAATTCCAGCCTGGGCCCACCCTGAGGGCTCTGGTAAGAATAACTAAAGATGGTTTGGCTGGGGAACACTGTCAGGGTTCAACCACCTCACAACAGGACACCAACAAGGCACAATCCTGAGGGCTGGAGGCTTTTGGGAGCAGGAGGAAGTCCAACCAAATCATCCAAAGCCTACAAAATCACAGCCAAAGAGCAGGCTGACAATTAAATTTGTAACACAAGACAGGCACTTTCAACTCTGGGCCACCATGTGTGACCTCCATCTGCACCCTAGCACAGAAAAAAATGCTCCACATTTCTCCTCAGAAAACCGAGGTATTTCTGGAGTTAATTTTTACATCTTTAACCCATGAGGTCTTCACTTTTTAGGGAAAAAAATTGCACCTCTTTACAGAAAGGTGAGCTAGAAAGAAAGAAGCAGAGTTGAGTTGAGGGCCTCCCTCATGGTGAAGACACCTCCAGAGGAGATGAAGGAGAAAAAACCCACGACCAGGCAAGCAGAAATACAAGAACTGCATTTCTTGTGGATTCCTAAAGCAAGAACTATTTATCCCTTGTGGTTAACAAGGCACAACAAGGCTACAAAAAATGGAATATAAACCCCCCAACATTTTAATGTGTGAGAAGAGCAGCAGTAAAGGTCTGGACTGCAAGCAGAGGAAACTCTGCCAAAGAATTCACGTGCTATATGAAGGCTGTAACATCAATAGCCCCTAAAAACCACAAAGGAAGATGGGAAGGAGAGGGCTTAGCCAAAGCAGCACATTTTAAAGCTGTCATCTTATTATCACTATGTCATGAGTTGGAACAATATATGTGTTTGAGGCATATTGGAAACTATGGGTTTAATTAAATATATTTATGAAGGATGCTTCTGAGGTTTCCAGAGTACTTTTTATAGTCCTAATGCTGTTGACAAGACAAGAAGTGATATTCATATCAACAACTGCACCCTAAATACAAACCCCAGATTCAGTGTGTGTGTGTTTGAACCTCAGGATGACCCTGGTCAGGAGTCAAAATAAAAGAAAGAACCTGAATTCATATGAAGTGAAGAGGAAGGGCAAAAATAGGGAGGAAAAAAGTCCCCATTTAGATACAAGAAGCAAGATAAGAGCTAGGTCCTCATAGGAATGTGAAGGTCACCACCACCTGCTCACCTGCCATTGGTTTGGCCTTTGACTCAAACCTGCAATCGTTTTACTAAACAGTGCTGCTCTTTTAATCACAGTCATGGAATGGTTTGGGTTGGGAGGGACCTTAAGGATCATCTCATTCCAACCCCCTGACATGGGCAGGGACACCTTCCAGTATCCCAGGCTGCTCCAAGCCTCATCCAATCTGGTCCTGGACATTTCCAGGGATGGGGCAGCCACAGCTTCTCTGGGCACCCTGTGCCAGGACCTCACCACCTTCAGAGAGAGGAATTTTGTCCTAATATCTCATCTAAATCTACCCCCTGTCAGTCTAAGCCATTCCCTCTTTTTCTATCACTCCATCCCTCTCCAACTCTCTTGGAGCCCCTTTAGGCACTGGGAGGTGCTCTGAGGTCTCCCTGAAGCCTTTTCTTCTCCAGGCTGAACAACCCCAACTCTCTCAGCCTCTCCCCACAGCAGAGGTGCTCCAGCCCTCTGAGCATCTTCGTGGCCTCCCCTGGACTCGCTCCAGCAGCTCCACGTCCTTCTGGTGTTGTGGCTGCACACATGGATGCAGCTCTGCAGGTGGGATCTCACCAGGGCAGAGCAGAGGGGAAGAATCCCCTTCCTGATGCAGCCCAGGGCACATTTGGCTAATGTCCAAATTAGTGCTGGCACCCAAGAATTCTCCCTAATACTGAGAAGAGAGTACAAGACTGGGAGAGCCTTGAAAATTTAATTTATATAAGCCATCACCTAAGTGATAAGAGACAAGTTCACCTGTTAAAGTACATGCTCTCACATAAAAAAGATGCCACCCAAAAAAAAGGGCATCAAATTACTAGGTACAGAGGTTGTTCCAGAATTATTTCTATACTGAGAGTGAGCACAAACACCTTACTTCACATTTTGTTATAAAAGTACAGACTGTAAAACCGAGCCTAGTTATCAAGGTAGAAACAATCAAACCCTGAATGTCTACAACCTCACATTACAAACCCATATAATAATTCAGCAAACTCACAGAGCACCACAATGGTGTGAACTGGAAAGATACCAAGCTAGTCTGGCATTTTTCTAAAACAAACAAAAACAGTTTGAGGAGAGTATTGGTACACGTTTTTCCCACATCCTTAAATATGCAGCATGTGAGGACTTCTTGCAGCCCCAGAAATGGATAAGAGCTTTAATGGCTAATAATCTTCTGGGGAAATTTCAGATTAGCCTAAATGAAGATGGGCTTACTTGTGATAGGAAGGAGAGGAAACTGAATACATAACAACATTGCTCCTTAAGTGTTTACAGTTACATCCTAAAGAGTAAAATACTAAAGCTTTGATTTCTTCAATCCTATTCTCCAAGGCAAGCATCCAGTTCCCAGGGTGAGCTGTGTTTATTTTGATTAGAACTGCCACATGGAGTCAATACTACAAAACCACCACATCAGTTGAGATTCTCAGTTGGCAAGCCACAACTTTCTGTTGAGTTTCCACTTCTTCAGAACTGAAGCTAATGCTGAACTTGGGCCAAAAAGGGAGGAAATCAGTCAGAAAAGGACACTGAATGCTGCTTCTGTAGGAAGAAGACAAATATTTTCCAAGAAGGTGTAAGCTACATGCCTGTTTGGGCATTCATAACAGTCATAGCTTTATGGTTCAGACAGTGGTTTCCCATCACCTCTTAACTAAATATCTACACATTTTTCCTTTTTACTGAATTTGTTTCAAGGTAAGGAAGTTACAACCAAGAAGCAGCTCCAAAAACCCAACTCCTCTAAAAGCCGATAGCAGCTTGGAGCTTGGGTTGTTTCTGAGTACAAAAAGTCTTTACTTGTGCCATTCACCTTTTAGATGAATTAAATGTCACTTGCTCTGCATCTTTTGTGTAAGAACATCCAATTCAGGGGGAAAAACACAATTATAATTCTAACAGCTGCTGGAAATATCACCAGTTTAATACTGAGTTGGAAACTTAAGGCTAAACAAACATCTTGAGGGTACCAGGTTACCTACACACCAGTCCACTGAGAACTCTTAAAGGGAAGAAGAACAAATGCATCAAAGCGAGAAAGCACAAATCATTGGCAGTAGCAAAGAGCGATCTGATAGCAAGGAAAAAAATATATACATTAGCATTTCAAAATGTCCCCTGGGCGTAGCTAATTGCCATGATCGATTCTGGTTTGCTCACAAAAGCCTGGACAGCTAGCCAGAGGGGGGCAAGCAGGGAACTAGGAATGGGAGATGCAACTTTAATGAGCTTTTAAACAGTAAGACAACCTCCCGATCCCCAGGGACACGCAGGTGCACTGCAGCCCTGGGGAGCATCCTCGGGGAGCACAGCTCCCCACCTGACAAACAGCTGCCAAGGGCCACGCAGGGCCGTGAGCACGCATTAATCCAGCCCCCTGTGCCGGCCCTGCTGAATTAGAACTGCCTCGTTTCTGTCTGTCAGCATCAAAGCAGGCTCTCCCCAAAGCCAGCCCCGCTCCCCTGATTGCAGTCAGCCTCTGAACGAGTGGCTGATTAGACAAGCCAGCAGCACCCAGGCTGGCAGCGTTAAAACAGCCATCAGGCTGTTCGGGACAAACCTGAATATTTAAAGTCAGGCATCCAATCTCATCTACATTATGGCCAACACATTAAGAGAGAGCTTTTGTATCGTCAGATGTCCGTAATCAGAGCAGAGCCTATCAGCAGCCCTTGGATGTTCAGCATCTCACCAAGAGGAACAACTGGCTACTGAGACCTGCTTTGGGGATGGAAAGGAGCTAGAGATGATGGGGACAGCAGTGCTACATCAAGTGATGGACAGTGTTTCACTACCAGATGTCATATAATAATACAATAATTCACCGTTCTCCAGAGGGAAAGAACTTCCAACAGCACTTAATAAACAACTCCTAAAATACTGGGATTTATTTGAGGAAACAGCTCACAATGCCTACCAAATTTCCTATGTCCATAGGCAGGAAAGTGTGCCATGTCAAGTGACAGAGAGTTTTAACAGTATTTAACATACCTTTTTAAAGATGTTATTTCTTGTATCCGATTGCAGAAGACCCAATAAGTGCAAGCCACAAACTACCCCAGAGGAAAGCTCACCATGCCTGCAGATAGATCCCATGCCTTTATAGCACTTGGCTGCTTTGCCAAGAGACAGAGTAAAATTAATGCACCGTTCTCAGACACAGGGACTGACATCTGCCCCACCATATCCCTCTTTAATTTAAAGCAAGCAGAGGGGGTGTGACAGTCCCACCCTCTTCATTAATAACTTCCAGGAGCTCTAACAGACATCTGCCTACACAGTTATTTTTCCTGTTTTATACAAACAGATGCAGTTAAACCCCTTTTTGAGATGTGAAAGGAACACTGCACATAAATGAAAATGTGCAAAAAGGGACACCTTCAGAGGTTTGCATTGCCAGGACACTGCAGTAACGAGCACATTTTACAGTTCCTCCATGTCTCTGTAGTGAGCATATAGCAACAGGAGCACTAATGAAGCAACCAAAACATCAGACTAAATGCACAAAGACTGCTGCAAGCCATCTCACAATAATTAATAAAGACTTCTCACTACCATTATGCTTTGACTTGAGAAAGATGCGATGACAAAGAAATTGTGTAAATGAAGCTTCCTCTAAATAACCTCTCCAGAGGAGCTATTTATGGTCAAGGGCCTTCCAGAGTTTGCTTTCAGAGCTTAAATATATTTGTCTGCAAGGGAATTTGCTGAATCCCTTTTTGATCTCTCAGACTCTTCCTAACATCCCCTACACCTGTAACAGAATTAGTTACTCCTTTTGCTCTGCATCTGGCATCCGCTCCTTCCATTTGATGTCCCCTAGTTCTTGTTTCAGAAGAAAGAGTAAACCTCTCATCTTTTCAATCACAGACCTCTCTCTCAAGGCTGAATAGTGCTAATGAACACAATCACACCATTCTGCACCTTCATTCATCCCCACTGTCCTCCTTTGCACATCTCCCAGCTGAGTCCAAGCCTCTTGAAGCAGAGTGCACATGTGGGGAAGAAGAGCAACACCACCACTTCACACAACTGCTCTGATAAAAAAACACCATCTTTTTCCAGCAGCCTTTCTTTCACATTTTCACTCTGCTGACCCCTCAGCCAGCTGTGTCTCTCTCAGGTACAAAGTAAAGGATCGTGCATCAAGGCCAGCTCCTACTCAGAGTTCAGGTGCATTTACACACCTCACTGCAACCCTACATGCAACATGATGCCCAAGAAGAAACACACAGATATTCAATACAAAATGCTATCAGACAAAGAAAAAAAATAAGATCAGCTGTAGACAAAACCAGGAAGGACTTATTTGGCACCCATTCTTGTCCTGTTATGAGTTTCTAGGGGTCTCAATCAATCATTTGAGTGCGGTGTCCTTGATAAAACATCAGCCAAAACTGTGAAAATAATATGCAAGAAAGTTGCTATAGTTTCCTGATCTTAATTTCCACAGTTGGGTAACTATTATAGCAACATTTTGTTCCTTCATGGGGATGCGAGAGACAACTTGCATAAAATTCAGCTCAGTAAGATTAATAATCAAAGCAATAAATCAACACAGAGCAGAAAGACAGAATGCTGAACCCACTTTGAGTCCTCCTGTTCACTCAATCAAAAGAAAATGAAGCACACAGATTTTGTTAATTATTCACAGACTCCCCATACACACACCTTGAGCATTCAGCACAAAGCACTTAGGCATCAATACAAAGCACTTAGGCATTGCAGAGCTGTAGCACCCTCCCAAGTCTACCACTACACTTCCAAGTGGAGTTCTTGTCTTTCCTGAAACAGTTTAGTCTGGCATATAAAACAAACAACATTCAGAAGTATTAAAGAAAATAAGCATTCAAGTAACGGGCACAGTACAGCGTTGAGTGACTCCACCGAACACATCTCCAGGTCTCAAGTTGCCATGAGCCTGGATCTTTCCATAAGGTCTTGCTGGTGCATTCAGAAAGCAAGGAGAACTCAAGGACATGGCAGACAGAGGCAGGCTCAGGGGTGGGAGGCAATGCAAAAGTCTGCTGTCAGCTCACTGTAAAGCTCAAGGAATAGAACAGATAGATAAATAATATATATAAATCACCACGATAATCTCAAAGATGAAAAAACACAGCAGCAAGTGCTACATTTAATGTATGGCTGGTATAAAGAAAATATATTCCTTTTCAGGTGTTTACTGGCTACACAGTCAGGTAACTCTCCCGGTCCATAATAAGCTTTGCCTTTTCTTAAAACCTGCTCCTCTGTTACTTCTGTGACTGCTGTTCCAATTCCTCAGTTTCCAGGGAGATGAGAGCAGATTTATAACAAAAGACACATCAAAAAGTAAAATAAACTCCAATTTCAGCCCACACAAACGTCATCCTCACAATCTACCTGTGCCTGGAATCCAGCTGCCATTAAAAGATCCTCCACCTCCTCTTTCTTAAGGATTGATAACAAGAAGAGTGCAGAGAATGCTTTCACAACTTGCTGGCAAAAACAAAACTGAAGGGAGAAAGCCAAGACTCTCAATTCTTTGCCACAAAACAGGAAATCTAAACACTTGGCACACTTCTTAATGGTACAGAGATTTTTTTGCTCCTATGTCAATTCTTACAAGACTGCTGTCCTAGCAAGCATTCATGTGGAAAGACTCTCTGAAAGGCATTTGTGGATGCAAAGGACAAGACTACTCAAACCTCTGCCAAATTCCTTTCATAAAATTACCTCCAGTATCATGACCAGCTCTTGAAATTATTAGGATCACACAACCAAAGAATCCTAGAATGGTTTGGGGTGAAAGGGACCTTAAAGACCATCAGGTTTCAACCTCCTGCCATAGGCAGGGACATCCCTGCCAGGGCCTCCCCACCCTCAAAGAGAACAATTCTTTCCCAATATCCTATCTCACCCTGCCCTCGGGTAGTGGGAAGCCATTCCCCTTGTACTGTCACTGCAGGCCCTTGTCCCCAGACCCTCTCCAGCTCTCTTTGAGCCCCTTCAGGCACTGGAAGGGGCTCTGAGGTCTCCCCAGAGCCTTCTCTTCTGCAGGTGAGCACCCCCAGCTCTCCCAGGCTGTCCCCAGGGGCTGCTGCCTCGGACATCCTTTCCCTCTCAATGACACGAGGTTCACATGCCAGTCTGTAACACAGCAGAACTTATTTCCCTCATTCCCTCTCTTGGGTTATCAGCTGCAAAATCTCAAAGCATCTGAAGTCAGAGTTGAAGCCTCTTCCCTTACAGCACTAATTGCTCTTGGTTGCTGGAGCAATTAGATGCAGTCACCCTCTGCTACAACCAGTAATAAAATAAATAGGAATCTCTGTGGCCCTGAGCAGTCATCGAACGTGATCTGGCTTCCTACCTCCCAGCTGGGAGAAACATTCAAAAAAAGGCATTCAGAGTTCCCATCTTGCAAACTGAAAAGCTTTAAAATTATGAAGTGACAGGAAAGCAACAATATTAGATCCATTTTATTTCTTTTAAACACCTCCTACTCCAGCTATTCTGAACCTTTCAGCCAGCTCCCAGCAAACACACCCACAAAGCACAGAGGAATGCAAGTCTATGGGTCTTGAATTCCCATGCCAGGTATCTTAGAGCTTTACTGAAATAAAGAGGACTGGTTTCTGACAAGGCCAAGTTTTCCTGTTATTTGAGTTTATCCTCGACCACCCTTCTGCCCTCTGACATTACCAGAGGGTTTATACACCAAGGACACAGATCACATCAGTATGGCCATGAGCACACACACATTCTTCCAAAGAATGCAATGGGTTAAATCTTTAAACATATTTAAACCCACTGCTAAGGTCATCCCTGCTATGTCTTCACCAACAAAGCCTGCATTTTCTAGGAACAGAGCCAAACAGAAGGATTTGTTCTTTCATTGCTTTCCAATAGTTCTTTGAAAGGCATTTCCCCATTCCTGAAGGTGGCTTCCACAAAACCTCTCCCTTTCTGACTGGGGGTTCTTTGATGAATATTTGAAAAACGTGATCACCCTGAAATAATAATTAATTGTGATGCTTGCTAGCATCCGGCAGACTGGTTTCTTAAGGTATTTCCTCTGTTTCTTTCCCAGTGAAAGTTACTCACTCCGCTGGCAACTCCCCATTCCCAGCCCCTTCCAGTATTCTGGAGCCAGAAGGCTGCAACCCAGAAATAAGCTTTGTTTGCACATGACTTGGAGGCATTGTGTAGGTATCGATTTCACATCTGCTTTTACGTGAGGTTTGGGTGACAGTCACATCAACTGTGATGGGACATCCTGCCCATGCACATATTTACAACTACATGTAACACATTTTTCTGAGAACCACACTTTTCCAGGTCAAGAGGAGAGTTGACAGTTTTAACTGAAGACCCCTTGTGTAAAGTTCAGGTTGTCTGAAAAGAAGGAGTTCCAAAGGCAATCACCAGTAGGCTGTTCCAGGAACTCTCCACAACAGACACAGAAACATGCCTTGTTTCCCAGAGCATTCTCCCCTCCACCCCAGAAAACCTGTCCAAGTAGAATGAAGATTTGTTTGTCCAGGAGCTGCAGCCAACATGTAGGATGCTTCCCACAAACACTGAACTCACCACGTGTTTTACTGCCCACGTGCACTGATGACACACAGAAGATCTGATGCACATTGAACAAAGAAAGCCTGAAGTTCTGGACACAAGTGTGGATACTCGTTTCTGGCTTGAATTATGTCAGCCAGAGCAGAGGTAGGAGAAGCCAGAAGGAAGCTCTTATCTAAATTAAGGAAGTCCTAATGCAAGTGGGAAAACTCCACACAGTTTTTCCTCAGGATAAATCAGACAGGATCTGTGTTAGATCCCATGTCCAACATCACTCCATCCTGGGTTTCTGGGGGCATATTTAAATGATGGAAGTCTATCATGATACTCCCAAAGGTGATTTCAAAGGAAAAAAGACTAGGAAATTTTGAGGACTCTCTTCCATGCCCTGAGGAAGCCCTCGGGAGCTTGGTACTGTGAGCTGGATCTGAACCCCTTAACCTCAAACTTTAATAAAAGATATTTATGAAGAAATGCCTGGTGAAGGTCTGCTTCCACAGGTCACAGTCTAACATTGTTTCTGGATATCCCCATAACCAGTTTTGAGAGTAAAAAGTGTTTTTACATCAAGATATTGGTACGTCAGCCTTGACAAAATTACTTAAAGATCCTCAAGTCATCTCCTCATTGCCTACCCATCAAACCTGGGCATGAGGCACAACAAACACGAAGTTTTGGAACACTGCACACTCTGCAGGGTCTCCCTGCACCTGCATCCTCCCAGTCCTCCCAGCACCAGACGGCTTCATGCAGCCCACAGACACCGAGATGATGGAAATAACAGCGCTGTTGGCCCCAGTGAATTCCACCATGAATATGGCTCAGTGACTCCAGGCTGAGCAGTGCTTCATTCAGCAGTCATGGGCAAACAGAACAAGTGAGACATCACTTTTCCATCCATACCTAAAAGCCGTGTCCCTCATCTGTCTGCAAAGGACAGCTGAAGGACAGCAAAATCTGCTGCCAGGACCTCATATTACAGCCACATCCCTTGGACATTCCATCTCCATCCCTCCAGTCTCATAGATTTAATAAACCCAAACTTAGGGAGCTCATTTTAGCAGCTATATGCTCTTGTTGCTAAACTAAAGATCTGAAAGCTCTTAGGGAAATCTTTTCCTCAGCCAGAAAGAGTCAAGACATGCTTCAAGGACACAGCTATTCCTAGCTTACCACAGAGGACAAAACTGATAAAAACTTTGAACCACTCCGCGAGGAGCTGTACCCATGGCCACTGTAACGATGTGCAAGAGAACCAACAGCATTCCCCCTACAGCCACAACCCATCCCCACTCCAGTAGTTAATCACAGAATCCAAGAATGGTTTGGGTTGGAAGGGACCTGAAAGATCATCTTGTTCCCCATGGGCAGGGACACCTTCCTCTAGATCAGGTTGCTTCAAGCCCCCTCCAACCTGGCCTTGGATACTTTGAGAGATGGGGCAGCCACAGCTCCTCTGGGCAACCTGTGCCAGGGCCTCCCCACCCTCACAGGGAGGAATTTCTTCCTAAGACCCAATGACTAAACATTTTCAATTTTCAAAGCCTCCTGCCTCACTTTTCTTCTAGCACAGTACCAAAGACTGACTCAGGTATTCCTGAATCCCTGGATCACAGGATAGGCACCAACAAGCCAGAACAAAAAGACATGCCATTACCAGGACATCTCAAATATCCATTTCCAACTGCGTTATAAACACAAGCATTGTTAACTTCTGATCCATTTCTGTGCTGAATGCTGTAATTTACCTTCATTTTGGTTATGGAGGTGAGCCAGGTAGCCACAACAGCATTATAAAATTACAAAACTAGCCAAAGCCAGTCTCAGTAATAGCTGTGTCAAAGCTGAGGGCTACAAGACAAACAGCCTGCCTGGAGCTCGTCACATCTAGTGGATCATAAAAGGCATGCTTATACCTGCCACATGCTCCTGGTTTTGCAGGTGGAACTTGGGAATATTATCTCTCCAGTTACTACATGGAAGAGTAACTCAAGGTATTGGTATCCTGGAGCAGCAGTGCCTCCCTGGCTGGCTGTGCCAGCACTTCTGGAGACCAAAGGCACAAAGATGATAAAAACCACCCCAAAACAAGGCTGCAAATGGCATTCAGTACTGAATCTACCACGAAAACTACAAGTAGAGCAACCAATTCACTTTAGCTGTGAGCAAAGAAACCTTAAACAACAGAAATTACGGCAGCAACCCCCATCCTCTACCAATCTATTTTTTACATTCCTACAAATATTTTTACCCACATCCACAGTGCCTCTACAACACTTGATGGTTAAGGATGCCCTAAAGAAATTCCTGTATCAAACACCAAGGGCTCAAGACACAAGGAAGATAAACACAGAGCAGGCAAACTCAAAGAACAGCTCTGCTTGGTTACAGTACACAGCTCTGGGCTCCAGGTGAGCGTGCTTCACAACCAAATCTCACCAACAGCTTTCACACTTGCTGCACGCAGGGGTTTGTGGCTGGAAACAACACTGTGCTGCCACGTCTCAAGGCCCCATCCTGGTTCCAGCATGGACACAGGTGCAGTCTCCGTTCAGCTTCACAGCTGATGGGGAGAACAACAACTTCCATCCACAGGAGCACACAAAGCTCCCTGTGACGAGCTTCCTACCGTGCACAGCACAGCGGGGTTTTATTTCTGACAAAATTTACTATAATTAAAGTAAATAGGAGTCAAATATAGAGAACTTTTACTCTGTTCTACCAATTAAGAGAAGCCAAATTACTAGGTGGGAGGCTTAGGTGGACAAACTGGGCAGTTACAGTTTTGAAGCTGGCACCAGAGACAAGACAACAACATTACAGGGCCAGAGATGTTCAGAAGTTAAAGACCACATCAGTCCAGGGAAACAACTCTGCAATAAATACACCAGCAGTGATCTCTGCTCTCTGTTGACTCACTCAGTTTGGAATTTTACTAGCTGCTTCTCAGAAAGATGCACACAGACTTTCTAAAGTAGCTCAGCTCAGACAACATCCTCGTAAGCAAAAGGAAAGTTACCTTCTTTTCCATTTTTATTTCACAAGTATTCAAGAAAAATCCTCCAACGTTTTACGGAGAAATCAAGACAAGACAGTTAAATACTGACCAACAAACAGTTCTTGGTTGGTTATTATTATTCATGGTAACCCAGTTCCTAGAGGATCTTAAGAAAAAAACAGAAGTCTGTGTATCCTGACAGAGAGTCAGCAACTTCTAAGGGGTAGCAATTACAAAACTCCATATAGAGTTTTGCAGCACCAGCCAGATGTCCTCAGGCTGTAAGAACAAAAACTTCACTAAGCCAGGAGAGGCTGCTCCACATCAGCAGCTTTCTCACAGCATCTGGTCTCACGGCATCAGTTCAGAAATGCTGTGTCAGAAACCTCAGCAAAATTGGGGAAAAAAGCTGTAACTTTTCTTAATATGCTGCACTGCCACACCAATAATTCGACATTGTGCTGTACTATACACAAAACCACAATTTAATAAACCAATTCTGAGTTCTCATCATGGATGTCCCACGATACAAACATCACTTTTTGTTGCTTTAGTGCACGTTGCATTCACTGACCTTTCATGGTGTGGGGCAGGGCCATTACCTTGAAAATCCACATCTGAGTAATGGGAGTGCTTTCTCACCACCATCGAGGCAGATTCACAACTTCATCAAATACAGGTCTGGCTTGGGGGGTGTTACTGCATAAAGGAGTTGTGCCAGAATTAACAGCCAGTGCTTGAAAAGGAGGAAAATGTCTACAAAATGTTTGACTAATCTGCTTAAGCAAAGTCTCTACAAGTTATTTGTTCTTGACTCTTCTCCTGAGCGAATTGTTTTTCAATCCTGACTGCTAGCAGTATTTTATGCCTAGATGTTGTGTTTAAAGAAAGCCACAGCCTTGTACCCAAATCCTATTTCATCCTCCAAGTCACACCAGTTCCCTGGAGAATGCACTGGTGCCTCAGATCCCTCAGTTTAGTGTTTTTAAAAGCACGAGTGGCCAGCATAAGTGAGGTCAGGCTCCAGTGACCCATCAGGAAAGTACATGAAAGCAGGAGACAAATCTGGGTGATGCTCACTCATCTGTGTCAGCTCTTTAAAGAAAGAATTCCCCTTGTAAAACACAGGTACTTTTATTCTGTGAGAGCATTTGTAAAGCGGGAACAAGAAAAGTTAAGAATAAAGAAAACCCTGAAGAGGAAATAAATGGGGGAGATGGAAAGCTTCAGATGACCCTAACAGGCCTCCCACAAAATGTCTTGATTCTCTATTTCAGAGACCTCCTCTTAACTACTATAAGAAAATCAAATTTGCAGAATCATCCAAGCTCCACTTCACAAAATCTAAAGTTGTTTATTATGTTATTTGTGTTAGACCTGAAAAAGAAATGCTTGCAAAAACATGTTACAGAATCATCTGCTATATAAAAAAATAAAAACAGGATCTTTCTGAAAAAATCCTCATTGGGCAGATTTATCCAAACAAGGTCTCCCTTTGACAAAGCCAAACCTAACTGAGCTATTGTCACTAAGGCACAGCTCACCTGGTATCACCAGAGACATCTCCTTAAGGAAATGCAGGAATCTACGGGTGGTGACCATGAACCAGTGCTTAACCCTTCAGCAAGTCTCAATTTCAACAACCCATTTCCTTGCTAATGAAGCTGCTTCAGCTATCCGTGCTGCTGGAAATCAATCAGTGCAGCAATTAGCAAGTAGGGCGCAGGTAACATGAAGGCAGACACATCTGAAGGTAAGACTGTGTGGATACTGAACAAATCAGCTGTTCGAGGGTCTAACTGAGACAGGGTTTATGCCCAGGATGTGTGACCATTTCAGCCCAGTTTCTGCACATCTGCCTTCCAGGGATACCTCTCTCACCCCTTGCCCCAAAGTTTTATCAGCACCTTCCTCAAATAAGACAAGGAAGTAGGTGGAATGAAACCCCCTGGAAGCCTGTTTAGACAGGTTTCTGCCTTAAAGGCACTTGCAAAGAAAAAAACTTGGGTCTGAGCTTGTACTGGTCTCAGACTCCAAAATCACCACTTGAGAAACATGGGAGAAAAAAAAAAATCTTAGTTCCAGAGCTCAGGAAAGAGCTCACTCCCAAAACCGGGATTTGGGGGCTTTTTTCAGAGTTGTGTAGTAAGTAGAAGCTGGAGAATAATGGGTTTATGGCCAGATTCAAACACACACAATCCATTGTGTGACAGCACAGGAAAGGCCCCCACACCCCACCAAGACAGCAAGAGCTGAAGCTCAAGTGCATCACCAATTCAGTATTGCCAGTCCCTAGGTCTTGCTAATAAGACATCCAGAGTGACTCGAGTTAGGAAAGGCAGCATAGGCAGCACATCCAAAGGCACAGGCAAGTGGAAATAATCCCTCATGACACGACAGCAGAGCTGAAAGCCATGAGTCAGGTAGGTTTCCATGATGGATTAAGGCTATCGGATAGCAGGGGTGCTGACCAAGCCACTACACTAAAATAAGACACCAAGGCTCCAAAACTGATTTCAGCTCCTTACCTCTTAGCACCTGAGAAATATAAAGTGCCTGAACCTCTAGCAAAACAACCCAAAGCTTTTTACAATGTCCAAAAAAAAAGGACTGCCAAGACTTGAGAGAAATTCTTGTCTGGTTCTTTTCAGACACACGGGGTCTCACTGCTATCAAATAATCTCAAACAATAGCAATAATCTCAAGAGAATTGAAGTGTGGGGTGTATCTTCCTACCACAGCACAAGCTTGCCCCTCTTCTTTCACTCCAGTTAACAGCAGTATTTCCTAGCTAGAATGGCCATTTTCTCTCCAGGCAGGATAGCTGAGGCAAAGACACTTCTTGTACTTCACCAGTACTTGGCACAACTGTTCATTGGTTTTCTAGGAGTTACTGAAGAAGGTGCTTTGCTGATCACCAGAGAAGACACCTCAAGCACCAGAATTATTCAGACACTGTAGGCTAGAAAAGAGCAAATTTCAAATAATTCTTTTGGACAGAAATACATTCCAAGCTATCTTGTACTACCTCCCCAATCCAAATGATCAACCCAGTAGAGAAGTTTTGTTTAAAAAGAGTTATGAGATTTCAGTACCTTGTGAAATATTGCTGAAAACCCATCACTGCAAATGTTGTAAGAGAGAGGATAAGCTCTCATTATTTCAGCAGCTCTGAAGTCTCAAATGAGCACAAAGATTAACTGGAGACCATGCCAGCAGCTTTCCTTGACTACAGATAGACACAACAGCTGATTGCTCACAGACACAGTCCTGAAACAAATCACCAGCTATAAAAGTGAAATAAATACTGCCTTGGTTCCTTCTATTTTTCAATGAATAGCAATCTAGTTTTCTCTCACCATTCTAATTTGAGATATTCCAGTTTCTGATGTCTCAAAAAAACCCATCAAACAATACATGTTAAAGTTAGAAAAAGCATCCCATTTAATTAGATGTTGTGGCAGCGTGAGCTTCAAAACAGAAAGAGGAGCGACCTCAGGAGATGCTCATCTAAAATAAGATGAAAGTTGTTGTGAGAATACATTCCAGCTTCTAAAGATGTCTAATTTCTATGTAGGAATCAAATTTAAAGTTCCTTGTGCTTGAAACAGCACTAAATAATAAGTCCCAAACTCCCATGTGATGAAAAGCCTGTGGATCTGCCTGCACCAGACCTGTGACCAAATATTCCTCTTTGAGCAAGGTTTTTGGTTATTTTAAATTCATCTTTCAGTGAAAGATGACCCAATTGCTAGTAGAAAATTAACAGTTTTACTGTTTTATCACAGAGAATTCTCACATGGTCCAAACTTTCTTGTAGTTAGAGATTCCTGGGCTCTGTTGCCAGTACAAGTCATGTTTTTGAAGCATGAACAAAGTCCCTTCAGTTGTAATTGTGCAGAGAACAGAAAAAATCCCACATTTTTCTGGGCTGGGAAAGAGTCTATGCATTCCCCAAATAACATTTTCATGGAAGCCAAACAATTTTTTTTAATGCCACACAAAATCTTTCAGGCTGCCATCCACTCCACTCACTTTTCTTCTTCCTCTCAAATTATGTGACAAGCCAGGAGTTCAAGCTGTTTGTGAATGCACAACAGAAACTTTGCACCAGCCAAGTGCCTTGGAGAGCTTTAGCCAAAAATCTGCCCACAACACTAACAGAAACCTCAATTGTTTCATGCCAATCTGAAAGCACCTTAAAAGACCTGACATCCTCTTCTCAATGGCAACAAGAGTTCCAAAAAACCCACTTTGGCTGCAAGAGGGACCTTAAGACAAAAACCTCACCATTTGCTGGCCCGCAGCAAAACTGGTGGAACCCTGGACACATCAGCTTCCTTTCCACCAGACCCAATTTATAAGCAGCTTGCCTAAAACCCATGGGAAACCAGTGACTGAGGAAAGTGACTGCTGGAATTAGTGGTATTTATATAATTAAATATAGATAATGAAGCTGCAGTTCCCTCCTACAAGTGAGTAGCATGTTCTGCAGGGTCTCACCAGGAATTTATTCTCCTAGGAGTACTCTCCCCTGTGTGTACACATACTAGGGGTAGAGAAATATCCGCAGGGTGGGGAACTGGGGCTGAATAAGCTGAGCCAGAGTTGCAGAGGTCCAAAGGACTGAACCATTCGATTTGCTTACAGCCTACATCACAATATCAACCCCCCACTCTTCAGCTAGATTCAAGTGGCACAGGAATGCCAGCATTTGTGACAGCACAAAACTCAATTTCTACAATTCAGTCTGTTAAAATGCATAGTTTTAAGCAGTTTTATAGTAGTAACAAAGATTAATGGAAGAAATGCAGAAGTAGCCAATAACTGAGAAAACACTACTGCTAACCCTCCAACCTGTCCCCTCCACATCCCAAAACACCAGGTCTGCGAGTGACTCCTCAAGCCTGGATGGCAGAGATAAGAAACTTGGGCAAATGGATGAACATCACAAAATTAACTTGTTTGAAGACAGTAAAGCAAAAAAAGCACAGGACTGAGGGAAGCATTTTTATTTCTTTGAATGCTGCTATCTGAAGGCTGCCGAAACAGATAACGGATGGCGTGCATTGGACAAATGATATTTAATATCCATTGAAGCTGGAGCTGTATAAGGAAGTTTTTAAAAGTTTTCTGGAAGTTGCAGAGACCAAAAGCATGCCAGGAACATCAGAGAGTTTCAAAGAGAGCACTGTAAAGCAGCAGCATGGTGCTTGCTGCCATGGCAGGAGCAGATCTCTCCTCGTGGATGCCCAGGCTGTACTGTACAGTACTGACAGCACCAGCAGCACTTTGAGGAGAGATTGATTGCCTTGAAGTAACTCAGAGCTTTGCCATTACTCTAAGAAGAATTCATCACCACTGCACACCTTAAATAGCATCTGCTATAAAACAAATTCTTCCCACAGCAAAGGATTTTAAAAGGCCAATCTACAAATCATATTCTTTTGTCTAAACCTGACATGTTATAACAGTGAGGGTTTGCGTTTGGTGGGGAGGTTTCGTTTGGTTTGTTGGTTGTTTTATTTTTTAGCTGAATCTTGAGTTCACATGGATTTTTTATAAGAGAAGGTCAATGTCTTGCTCTCAATTGACTCAAATGAAAATATACTGAGACTGTGAGTAAATGTTGCCAGAAGTCTTTTTCCCTTGATTAGTTTCTACAATCAACTGAACAGCATCAAGAATACCCTGCAGATTTAAACAAGAAACATCAATTTACGAGATGTAAACAACCACTTCTGATACAATTAGGAACATGAAGATAATCACATACTTCTCTAACCATAACTGCGTGGGTTCTTATTCATCATTCTGGAGATCAGCACTGCCTTCCATCAATATTTTGGTCACTGCAGTGACCAAACTTTCAGTATCTTAACCTTCAGTATTATACTTCATGCAGTTCAAGTGCTATCTATCCTTTTAGGCACATTATAATTTTACTTTAAGTAGGTATTCACATTACTCCTGTAAAAGAGTGGTGGAAAAGAGGTTCTGCAAAATTTCTGTGTCCGTAGCTCTCACTAACATTTTGCCTAGGGTTTGAAAGACTGCCTTCAGTTAGCAAGTCCAGCTGGGCACTTATTTCCACTGCACTGGAGTCACTCAAATCACGGTCACATGAAACTCGTGGTTCATCTGAAACATCGACTGTGCTCATTTTTCCCTCATCTTTATTTTCCAAACCCAGTGAACTGTATGACAAATAGTTTAAATAAACGAGTTTTAAATGAGTTGTCATATGGATCAACCTCACACGAGGCCAAGGTTGTACCTGATGATGGTGCAGCATCAATTTTCCCCTTTCCATATCATGTCTTCCTCCCTCCTACTTAATAACTTCAATAGCACTAATGACATACTCAACTTAAGTCAGTCAACAACCAAAGAGCAAGAGAGCCAGCATTATTATGAGTTTTATCAATAATTAAATATTTCCACTGGGGAGAGAAGCCCCAATTCCACCCCACGCCATCCACGCTCATCTACCCCAGTACTGAGCTGTTCACAGAGCAGGAGTTTAACAATTAGCACGGGGTCACGGCATGTTAATGGCTTTTACTGCAGGCTACAAATATTGGTCTTTGGAAAGATTAATGGCTGAAAACTGCATTAATTAATCATCTTAACAAGCCTGATTGTTTCTCTAAAGGAAATGCAAGAAAACCAGTTCTTGCCTACAGCTGGAGAATGTGTGTTGTCTTCCACACGCCCCTCTGCACTGCTCCCGTGTCCCGTGGCTGCTGAGCCACCACAACACACAGCTCCAGAGCCCCACAGCCCCCAACAGCAGCGTTTTTCCCAGGAACACTCTGTGAGAAATGTCACTGGGGAGCTCCCTACCCCAGGTGGCCAGGGGGAAGAAGCAGCAGAAACACAAGGCAGGAGTGGTGGTGATGCAGTGCTGAGTTTGCAGAGCTGATCTGCTTGTAAAGCTCCAACTTCCTCCTAATTCCAGTGGGACCGGTTCTGTTACTCCCAGTGGAGCATTCCAGGCTCCAAATGATCACTTCCAGAGGCAGTAACAGAAAATTACTTTTAGGTTCAATTTTAGGTTTATTTTCAGTTTACAGCTGTATCAACGAGATAACTTCTCCCTCCTCAGCCAGACACAAAAGGCAACCTTCCAACAAGCACTTTCAAGAGACATACTTGATACTACAATTAATTTATATCAGGCACTAAAACTCCATTTGGGCAAATCTAAACAAACTCAGTGGTGCCAGTGTGCCTTTCTTTCAGCCCTCGGTGACAAAGCACAGGTGAAGCCACTTACGAGCCCAGTCTAAAAGAATTTACTCCACTGCTCTGTGGAAATCCAGGAGCAGCCACGCTCTGGCACGATTACCAAGACAAACCAGCAGATGCAACTTCTCCCCAGAAGCTGGTTTTCTTCTGCTCCTGACATTATGGCTTTTGTCACATCAACTGCTTCTCTTCTACCTTGAAAAACTTAAGCTTTTGTTATTCTGGTTTCCAGGTTCTGATGTTTTACCCCTCCTGAATGCAAAGACTCAGGTTGACTACTCTTTAAAATACTCTTTAACAAATTACTGCCTCCTATTATCATTGCTCCAATTTGCCTACATTAATTAATAAAACTGACTCATTCTAGCTCACCTTTCTGACATGAAATGTTGGAAGAGGCCTGCACAGCAGCCTTACCTACTCGTCCACCTGCAACAGAGATGTCAGAAGCTGCAGTTTGAATTTCAAATGCCACCCATATCAGCCTACATCAATCACAGGAAAATATAGATCTGTTTGCTTGACTGGGAAAAGATTTTTGCCTTTGTAGGTGTAAAAAAAATTTCTTTAAAACTGCCTCTATTGATTTTAACAACAGAACACCAACAGACCAAATCCCCCATTAAGACTTGGGAGAAAATCCTGTGCTAAGGATTCTCTCTTAGCCCTTTGAATAAGTATGTGGCAAATAACAATATCCATGCACACTGCCCGTGTATCATCATCTGACCTATCAGTATATTTTGTTCTTTTTTTGTCCTAACATTTTTAACAGTCACACCTCGGCCCAGGTGCCTTTAAGGAGAAGCCTTCATCTCTCTTCTTAGTCAGTCTCTTCTGCCAGCTAAAAAGTGACAGCACAGGAGGAAAAGGCTGAACCAGAGGAGGTTTAGATTGGATTTCACTGGAAGGGTGGTCAGGCTTTGGCCCAGGCTGCCCAGGGAAGTGCTGGAATCACCATCACTGAAGTGTTGAAAAAGCGTGTGGATGTGGTACCTGGGGACATGGCTTAGTGGTGAACATGATTCACAGTTGGACTCAGTGGTCTCAGAGGTCTTTTCCAACCTTAATGATTCTGTGTTCCTTCAATTTAGGCCAGGTATCATGTATTTGTCATTATATCTACTTGCCCTGAAGCACACAGGCATGCCTTGGAAGTCACATAATTAGAACAGTTAATGAATGATTTCAACATTACAAGTCCTTAAGGGTCCTGGAAACTCAACCAGGTTTCATGAATTTCCAACTAGGTATGAGGAAGTAATAAAAAAAAAAAATCTAGATGATTAAAGTTTCTTCCACAGGATAAATATACTCATTATAAGAAACCACACTTCCAAGTTATTCAAATGAAGTACCAGCATCGCCAGGGAACACTCCAACACACTTTCATACACAAACAGCAGGAACAGACAGAAGTCACAGATTTATTTTCAATCCTCCAGCTTCTACTTTGATAAAGTTCCTAATGTCACACTGCTGATGAAAGCTAAACACAAAGTCCAAATCAGATGAACACCACCTCTCCCCCAATAGGAAATGCTTGAAAGATGTAGAGTGGAACGTTAAACAGGTTAAATATAAAAAAAAATAAAATGCTAATGCACAATGCAAGGTCTGAAATTCCAACAGATCCAAGGGAGAGCAGGAGATGCAAAACCTGCAGGTCTCACACCACTGGTGACAGTGGAAGATGCAGAGCATGAAGTGGCAGAGGAACAAACTCCCTCCTGTTATCTCTAATCAGAACACCAGATCCTCGCTCTCTGCCAGCACCAACTGCTAGGGAAAATTAAAATGAAGTTCATTGTAAGTAAATTTTGACACCAGACCCAGACACAGCAGTGGATCATGGGATGAGGTGCAATCTGGCTGTTATTGAGGAGGTTCTGGTCACAGCTGGAACAGGAGCGACTGGCATAAACTAAATTAGTCCAATCACTACACCAAAAGGATAATTTCAAGGGAAAAAACAAAGGGGAATGCTCAGGAGAGTGCAGCTCATGAAAAACAGAAAACACCCAGTGGCTTAACTGAACAAATGCCACAGAAAGTGATTTTGTAGCAAAAAAAAAATTCAAGAACAAGCTCCAAGTTGCTCAGGACCCACCACCAAATCTCTTTGTGCTTCTGAGCCGTGGCAAACATCACAAGCCATTTTCTGCAGCCTCGGTCTGCACAGCTCAGGGTTTCTCGGAGAATGTCCGTGTGCTCTTCCAGTGGCCTTCCTTTACAGGCAGTGGGAGAAGGAGGATGGGGGTGTCTAACGAGGCACACATCAAAGCCTGCCTTGATAGCCCTCCGGAGCCATACCCACACTTGCAACAACACTTCCCTAAAATTCCACAGAAAACGATACAAGAAACAGCCCAGACACCAAACCAGCTTAACTTCAGAGGCAAGGCAGGACAGACCTTATCCCCAGAGCTGAGAGCCTTCCATAGGAGATAAGCAAGTCGAGATAGCTTTAAGATAGTCTGGCAGGCCTGTTTTAACACCACCAAGGGAAAAATGTCATGTATCAACAACGTAGTGGAGAGCACTAAAGGCTCTGAGCTTACTCACGTTATCTTACTCTCCTCTGTAAGAAAGCAAGTCACAGTTCCAACAATTCTACAAGATTTAGCCCCACAAGGAGTGAAACAGGTCAGGACCATCAACCTTGGGTCTCCCCCTTGCCCAGCACCATGCCTTCTGCAGGAATTCACTCCTTGCCCAGAAAGCAAACCACAGCTTTCTGCTGCTGCTTCTTCCTCCTCCACTCCCCAAGGGTAGCACACAATCCAAGCTCAAGCACTCACACTGAAATTTTACAGAATATGCCAGTGTCTCCAGTCACCAGATTCTAAATTAGGTACCCGAAAATTGAAAAGAAATATTGTAATTGATCAAAAGATGCAGCCAGACTCAAAATCAGCTGGTCAAAGAATCAGACACCAAATTCTATTCCAGACGTAAAATTCCTCGCTATGTAGTAAGAAGAAAGCTGTAATAAAAATAAAATTACAAGAAAAAGCTATTACACAAAATCTGCCTTTAAAAGAGACCCTATATCACAACTGCTACTTGTACTTTGTGAATGTAAGCAATTTGACAGGAGCAGTAACTGGAAACAGACTGACATTGACGTATTTCTACTCTTGATTTTAACAGGGAACTCTGACGTTTTACTGGTTTCTAACCTGAAATAAAACAACAATGAAAGAGACGAGACAAGAACCTCACTGGGCACAAAGAGGAGGTCACAGCTCATGCCAGCTGGTTTAGTTCTTCCACTGGCTCTTTCTGGGCAGGGAGAGAGGCATTTCCACACACAGAATTCCAAAACCACTAGATCAAAGTCTGTGCTGTTCCTTTATTTATTTTATTACTTAATGGGTCACTGAAACTTTAAGACTTGCATAAACTTCAATTCAACCTATGAAAATTAGCTTTTTGAAAATAATTTTCAATGCTTAAGTGCAAAACGTGAAAAAATGTATTTGTTCTAAAAGCTATTTCTTTTTACAAGTACTTACTATGCATAGGGGTGCACTTTGGATGAATAAAATGCAGTATTAAAGAGAACCCAAAAAACCCTGCTTTTGAATAGCGTTACCTAAATAATGTTTAGGTGAGAATATCTGGTGAATTAAAAAAGCAGAAATGTATGGGGGGAAAAGACAACCTGACTTCTCACCTAGAGCCAAAGGGCAAGTGTAATCCATGGCATATTGCTAGTTTCCTATTCTTCCCCATGTCTGGGATAGAGACCCTCCTTTATAAGACAGACGTAAGAGTATCCATGCAGGTTCTTATTCAGACTATTAACAATTGTGTGTGAGAACCAAAAACCCCATTTATAAGAGAAGTATTTGGAAAACCCAACCCACAAAGGTTGCCCTGCAATTCCTACAGCTTGGTGAAGATAAACTTTGCACTGTGTGTGGAGCTATATGCAATGCAGATTTCCATCTGAAGTAACCCAGTTGTTTGGGCTTTGAAGGGCAAATACTCCACTAGAAAGAGTAGTCTGTAAAAAAAACCAAAACAAAACAAAAAATAATAACAATTAAAAAAAAATAACCCCCAGACCAAGTTATTGCCATTATCCTGACAACCAAGGCTGTCAGCCCAGGCAGACCTGCCTCAGAGCCGCTGTTGATCCCTCCCCAGCAGTTCAGTGCCCCAGGAGCAGCCGATGCTGCTGGCTCGGACAGCCGGGAGCGCGGAGCCGCCACCGCCCCTCATCCTGCGGCTCCCGCCTGGAAGTGAGCACCCGGCAGCGCGGAACGGAGCCGCCTCCCGTAATTACACACCGAGAACCTTGTAAATAAATAGATGTACGGCACACTTATTAAATAGGCCGTTTCTTATTAGCATCTGAGCAGATAGTTTTTCTCCCACGCACGGAGGAAAAGCCCAGGAGATGAATTTAAGGTCGCTGGGCAGAAGTGGGTGGATGATGCCTCCTCTCTGCCTCTCCTCACAAACAGCCACAGGCTCTGCAACCCAACTGGGAACTTCCCTCGCCACCAACACAAACTTCCCCGAGCGTGGTGTGCCAGAGCAGCCCCGGCTGAAGCAGAGGGAGCCGCTCTGATGGCACACTCCCTGCTTTGTTTGGATTTCAAATAGCTGTTCGAGCCTTTGTTTTCAGTTCAAATAACCTCTTGTCACCCTCCGACACGGGAAACTGAAGACCGAGATAAATCAACTTTCCAAGGAAGCTCACGGCAATGTTATGCAAAACAGAGAGAATTAGTGCAGCGAAATCCAAGAGCGAAGCAGCTGCACTGGCATCCAACACAGCAGAACTGGAGCCGAACTAAAATCCAGAAGCAGGACTCAGTATTAAAATATATCAACAATGTCAATCTTGAAAGATTAAAAACTGAATGATGACCCACCCCAAATCTGTGTCCAGCGCCTTAAACAGAGAATTTGTCAACTCTGACCATACCTAACGCTCAAGCAACTAAGTATTGCACATGAAGCACTTCCTTATTTCTGATAATTTCCGTAAATAAACTTAAAATTGAAAAACAGAGAATGACAAAACACCCGCTCCCAAGCAGTCCAAGATGTATTGCCTTAGCCTGGCCAATGGACTGGAAAAAGTAAATATGAGAACGGGAAGAGAACTCACAGCGGCAGTTTTTTCTGTTCTGTTACAGCTAACTATTTTCATCTGACAAAATATAATTAATTAAAATAATACTACCTCTTTGGGTTACAGTTACAAGGAACTCCTGAAAGATGAAAACCTCATGTATTATGCTGAGATGTTTGGGTTTACTTCCTCTATTTAAAATTCTCACAACAGCAGAATCACAAGATCTGGTAGACATTTGCAAAAGAACTTAAGGAAGTTGTGAAGTTAGCACCTCTTTTAAACTTCTTCCCCTTCTTTTTTTTTTTTTTTTAATTTAGATTATTTCAGGTGGATCTCCTGCAATTAGCATGAAGTGATGATACAGCAATATTACAGCACCAGAAACTGAACACTTCATTCTCCAGACTTATGCCGTCACAAGAAGACTATTTTCAAACTCCAACATGATCTTGGCTGAAGTTACTGCAAAATATTCAGAGAAAAGAGTGCAAGGAAAAAGTTTCACAGAAATCCCACCTTCTTGCAATGCACAGAATAAATCCCCCTGCAATCTTTTAATTTTGCTCTTCCAACACAATTCAGTATAGGAGTTAACAAAAACAAAGCCCTTTGGGTACCAGAAAGTTAAGGCAAACTTGAAGCTAAAATTTAGAAGGTACTATCCAGTATTAAAAAAAACAAATAAAAAATTGAAAGCCCACAGTAACAACCATTATCTTGAAGTTCTTGTGCCACTTCCCCTTGCTACAGGAGAGAATCATTCATTTATCTGCTACTGCACGCGGTGCTTGTCCAGCAGAGGTAACAGAAAAATTGAGTTTGGCCAAGAGCCACAACGGCAACTCCCCAAAGGATCAGCATAGCTGGGAGTTGTGCTGGGGAAAGGCAGGAAAAGAATACTGACACAAGCCTTTTTTAACCACTCTGAGGACTGAAACGGTGCACATCAGTGAAAATCTCAAACAGACGTTGAACTGATCATGTAAAAAACAGCACACAATGCTGTAATTCCTCTTCCTTACTTCATAAAGCTTCCAAACATCTCAGAAAATAATTATCACACACGAGACCAGCCACCATGAGCCACATGCTACTGCTGAATGCAAAACAAGAGAGGGAAAATAAACCAAACCAAAACTAGAATTGCAGCCAAGGTGACAGAGCAGAAAGGATCTCTTCCCAAACTCACCCCATTGTGACCCATATACCTCAGTAACCATGAAATCACTCCCAAAATGGATGGAGATGGAAAAACGCTATGGCATGGCCTGCTGACCACACAAAAAGGATTCAATAAAATTGCCTCACGTGTAGAAGACAGCAGAGTTGCTACAATTACAGTTGGCTGCCTTTGGTTTCAGAACAGCCAGTTAACAGATCCCTGTAGGTTAGGTAAAGAGACCAAAGCCTTTAAGCACCCGCTATGAAAGTCTCATGTTGCTACTGAAATACCAAACTAAAGGATTTGGCAACTGAGCCTTAACATATTATATTACCAAGAGCAGGGGGAACCTTCTCAGCTGGTGAAGAGTTCCTGCATCAGCAATCGCTGGCTGACAGCTGGGCTGTACCAGCCTCCCTCTCCATGCCCCCAGGGAAATGAATTCTCTGTCTGATGACTAATTCATTACTTGGATTTGTGCTTAGGCAAGTCCAAGCCCAGATCAGGCACCTTCCAACACTGGATTTCTCCTGAGCTGGATCTGCTTTATCTCGACTGCCACCACCACATCAACCCTGCTCAGCCGGCCGAGAACAACACCTGCAACCGAACCTGGAGGAGCTGCCTGACAGCAGAAGAAACTGAAAGGGAAACTGGAATAGATTGCTTCTAGCTGAGCTGCATTTGGAACTCTAAAATGGGAGAGGAAGCTCTTTTGTCAGGACTTTTGGAGCCTCTGAGGCTTGAGTTCAAAGTCCTATTTAACACCACTGGTAGCAAACTAATCTTCCCCTCCAAGAAGACATGGGTGCAGATAACAGCAGGGCCAAAGGCAGAGCTGGGGAGAACAGTGCCCTCGTGCCCATGGAAGCATGAGCCAGGCAGCAGGCCTGGAGCAGCTCCTGGGAGGTGGGCTGCACTCAGATGAACGCTCCTCTTCTCCCCTCACTGCCCTCCTCCGTCCTTCCCTTTCCGAGGCCTGACCACAAAAAGGACACCTGCTGAAGAGAACAGCCATAAAGCTGTGGCAGGCTCCCTGCTGCTGATACATTGCTAAAACTCACACCTGATGCACGAGGTATTCTTGCAGGATCTGAAGTGCTGACCAGAACCAGCAGTCACTTTTCAGCAGGGTCAGGACAGCAGATGGGGCTCATCAGGTGTGGTGAGCACTTTAGGCTCAGCATCTTGTCTCTATCTTCTCTGCCTCCAACTGCTCAAAGTTTCATTCACAATCTATATTTTATTGGCTTATCCTTAGAAACATGAAGCTTTAATAAACAAGTCTTATTGATGTTGTATTAATTAAATCCACACCATAAATGACTGTCGTGTCAAGATCACCTACAGCATTCAAAATGTAATCTCTATATACACAATTATCACCTGTGAGCATGATTTAATCCAGTTTGATCCCAGACAAGCAAAAAGTATTTCTATTTTTCCCTTTCCTTCGTCCTCCCTGGGAAGCTTTCTTGTCTCTAGATGACAGTGAACTGCAATCTCCTAAAGGCTTCAACAGCACATGAAACTTCCAAAAGTGGTTTTCCAGCACCTGTGTTCACCAAGGTGCAGGCAGAACCAAGCCTTGACCCAGGCTTCTAATGGAGAAGTGTGTTCTCCTGGGCTGGGCAGGGGAGAAAGTGAACCTCTGCCTTGGACTGCTGCAAAGCTCAAGGACCACGAAATAGCACGGGGTGCCATATCAGGCTCTCAGATTATTTCTCTCCTTGCTTTCTAATTGCTACTTCTGACTAAGGAAGACAAAGTCACACCAAAACACTGAAGTACAAGCCAAATTCCATTAAGCTATTTATAGAATTCACTTCACGGGTCCATCAGCCAATTCCACTCATTATTACCCCATTTTACTGCCTCACCTGTGACTCACTCCAACAGCTGAGCCCATAAAGGACCTGGGTTCACTGTCAGCAACCACACCATACATGCTGCTGATGCTCTGACACAGCATTAAAAACAAAGAAGTTCATAACAAACGCATATAAATGATCAATCAGCTGGAACAGGAGAGAATGACAGCAAAAAATGGGGGTTTAGAGCAGCAGTGCCCATTTTTCCCCTAGGGCTGACCCATGACATGACTGACAAGCAGAGAGGTTGGCACTGAGCTCTCTGCCTCAGCAGAGCCGTGCAGGGATGGGATCCTACAAGGAGGTTCCAGAATAGCAGCCTTGGCCACGTGTCAGAACAAGTCTGCAGCTGGGGGACAAGACAGATCCCAAGTTATCAGCTCACCCGCGCTGATCTTTGCAGCTCCTCTACACTTTGCCCCACAAAGACATTGGGAGCATTTATAAAAGCATGCAAAGCAATTACGGTAAAAATAAAACCAAGGTTATAAACACAGCCTGGATGCCAAATTTGCCTCTTTTTCTATTTAGAGCTGGCATTTCAGCATGCAAAAAATTCTCACTCCCCCTCTAAAACGTGTGCCTAGGGCTTTATAGCACATGCAAAATAAATTGCATTTATATTGGTATGTTATGGCATGCAATTCCCCTCTCCTCGAGCACACTGTCTTGCCTCTCTTGTTTAGTCAAATAGCCTGCCAGCTTCTCATCAAGAAGCAGAAATTGGTTTTCCATCTCCTAGGAGATAAACAAGGCTTCCCCCTTGCAGAGGGGAAGTCGAGCTGCTGAGTGCACAATTCGAGAAGAGTCAGTGCCCAAAAAGGCTTTGCACCATGCCAGTGATGTCTGTGCCCTCTGCGGTCCAGTCACCACCCCGGACAGAGAAAAACCACTACAAAAAGTAAATTTGTGTATTTGCATGCAGTTTTCTTTGTGATTTTTAGTTAAACATAGACAACTCTGACTCACAGTGCTGCTGCCTTGCAACTAAGGAGTTTTATGTACTCTTGTCATACTACAGGTTAGTAAAATATGCATTATACCTCTCCACCTTTCCCCTTCTCAGTTCCCAAAGGACTGGACTATAGGGTCAGACTTTCCCACTTAGGCTGTACTAATTCAGGGAAAAAAAAGTTACCATACTCAACAAAGGCAGCATAAAACAATCTAAAATATCTTAACTCCATGGCCATGTAGTAAATAGAATAGTACAGAAATTTTTGAAGTGATTTTTTTAACAGTGGTTTTGTAAAACCAAGATGCTGTTGTTTTGTAGTTTCAAGCTGCAACTAAAGTTAAAGATTACATATTTACAAAAAGCACAATTACATTTTAAAACAAATTCATTATCTGCTTTTACAAAAAGGATGTCAGGCTGTAAGGCTACAGATACAGTGTTAAGAAAAAAAAAAACCAACACAGATGCAACATGCAACTAGCTTTCACTTTTACTTCAGAAATCAGGAAAGACACATCACTACAGCTGGGCTGACTTTTCACCACATTGTTGCTAATTGCAATTACTTAATCAAAGAGACAGACCTTCTCACGTTGAGAGCCCAATTATGCAATAGTCTCTGTGGTGTGGCCTTAAAGCAGATTAAGAGAACACAAAGGACTGCAACAGGAGGAGGAACAGCCTTTGGTCCTCCACCACGTCACACAGAGATGTCACCACTCTGTAGGCATTGGCAGGTTGGCCATTTTTCTAAGGCATCTTACAAGCAGCGATGATGTAGAAGAATGAGATCTCCTTCCAGGGACACGCTGCTCACTCCCTTGCCCACAGCATGCATTTTTAAAGAGAGAGAAACCAATCAAACTTAATTCATGTTGCATTATTCACTAAGTAGCTACAGTCTCATCCAAAAATCTTAATTGTCTAATAATTCAAGTCACCTATATCAAACACGGCACCAAAGGAATGACTAGAAAGCCAGAGGCTGCCTCAGACACATACACACTAAATCTTGCTGTTAAGATGTCTAGTGAAGCCTTTTTTTTGAACCAAAGCAATAAATACTGGCCTCTTGCATAAACATGTGCAGTGCTCTTCATGTGTACAGCCACTGTGCTGTCTGATGTCTCCCTGCTGTCCCAGGAGTGCGGGCTGTCAATCTTCCAGCTTTGCAAACCTGCTTTCCAGCCCTGACCATTAACATGAAACCTGGCACGTTCCAGCTAAATTACAAGCACTGTTAATTCCTCTAACCACAGACTGGCATCTTAATGTAGGGGAAAGCAAACGCAGGAAGGAAAAAGAAAAACATCAAGGCGCAGCAGAGCATTTCCAGTGCTGCTGGTACCCTACACACGCCATTAAGGAATCACCCACACCCGTCCTGCAGCAGAAGGGTTGCAGACCTGCCAGAGAAAGCTGCCTCTAGGTCCAGCCCATTCCTGTGGGCCAGCCTGGACTGCCAGCACTCCTGTGCCACACCCAGCTCTCGGACCATCCCGGGTTTAACACCTCTCAGCAGTCAGTACCAAAGGATGCTGAAGTAAAGTAGAAAAGGGCACAGACAAAATTACAGAGCAACAGTGAAGGTTCTAGAGGGGAACCATATGAGGAGAGGCTGAGGTCACTGGGTTTGTTCAGCATGGAGAAAAGAAGACTCATCACAGTCTGCAACTTCCTCATGAGGGGAAGGAGAGGGGCAGGCACTGATCTCTGCCCTCTGGTGCCCAGTGACAGGGAGGGAATGGCCTGAAGCAGTGTTCGGGCAGGGTGAGGTTGGGTATTAGGAAAAGGTTCTTCGCCCAGAGGGTGGCTGGGCACTGGAACAGGCTCCCCAGAGAAGTGGTCAGCACTAAGTGGTCACAGAGCTCAAGGAGCATTTGGACAGTGCTCTCAGGCACATGGTGTGACTCTTGGGGATGCTGCTGTGCGATGACCAGAGCTGGGGCTCTATGATCCTTGTGGATCCCTTCCAACTCAGAATATCCTACAATTCAATTAACTGCCTGTTCCTAAGCCTTGAGCCTGTTCTTCAGTACACTTAGGACCCAAGCTCTTCACACAACATGAATGCTCAGAGCAGTCTGAGCTGCTGCTGAAGTTACACAGAGCACACCACAAAGCAGAGGAAAAGGCAGAAGGCTTCCTCAGCAGCAACACAGGCTTCCAGGCTTGTGCACACTGGTGAAGCAGAGTATCAGCCACGAGCTGGCCATGGGGCAAATGGAAAGGGTGAGGAAGTCCAGCATTTCCACTGACCACAATCATGAGCTTCCTTCATAAAGAAACAGTGATGAACCTGGTAAACCACCTACCCCCCATGACCCTTTGGTTACCCTGCGTGGTCCCACACCACCCCGAGAGCCCCAGGGAGGCTCCCAGTGGCTCCAGGAGACTTTCTGAAACAAATGGTTCCTAAGAACTGAAAGAGGTCACAGCAGCTGCAGGCAGGACAGGACCCTGAGCACACCAGCAGGCCCTGAACGCACCCTCAGACCACGGTGTGAGAACCTGTGGTCATTGGGACAGTTGCAACATCAAACCTTGTACCGGCTGGTTGTCTCCACACTTTCAATCACTCAGTCACTACTCATCAGCCTGGGCACAGACTTTCTAGCAGGGCCTGTTGTGTCAGGGCAGGGGGTAACACTTGTAATCTGAAAGAGGGTCAGTTTAGATAGGATATAAGGAGGATGTTTTTTTCACAGTGAGTGTGGGAGACCCTGGCACAGGGTGCCCAGAGAAGCTGTGGCTGCCCCTGGATCCCTGAAAGTGTCCAAGGCCAGGTTGGATGGGGCTTGGAACACCCTGGTCTAGTGGGAGGTGCCCCTGCCCATGGCAGGAGGGCTGGACTCGGGGACCTTTACAAGTACCTTCCATCCCAAACCAGTCTCTGATTGCATTCCACAACTCCAGCTCTGTGCCTAACCTGACCTTTATTCCACAGCCACGTTACACTCATTACTGATCCAGCACAACCCAGTGTGTTTGTGCTCAGCACCCCAGAGGGAGCGCTGTACCAGCAGCGTGGGTGGGTGTGCTCTGAAGGCACACACAGTGGCAGGGCTTGGTACAAAGCAGTCTCTGTGCTCACTTGCTGTGAGCACTGAACCGCCTCTGACAGCAAAATGACTTTTACATGAACACACGGTACTCCACGTTTTCACACAGGCATCTGTGCTCCAAATATTTTAGTGAGCATCCAGCTGTTCTCTCTGGACCCTATTCCAACCATATGCACTGTTTACCTTTCAAATTTTATTGCTCCAGGGAAGAGGAACCAGGCATCGTCTCCTTCTCTAAATGCTGGTACGCAGCCAAGTTCTCCTCCTGTCCACCGTTGGCACACTCTGGGAGCTAACACTTTCCACAAGCCCAATAACCTATTTTTCTACAGCTAATCCAATACCTGGCCTCAGGTCTCCAACTCAGAAGAGGACTGTCATGGGACTATATTTATTTTTTTGTTAGTTTACATAATAATTATAAATATAGAGGCCTCCAGACTGAATTACAGCCTACATAGACTCAAGGACCTGCATCTGGGGTGTAGGGCACCAACCCCCATGTCCTCATGGGTGTGTGACAACACAGTGAAATAAAGCATTAATCTCTTTGTGGCTGCTTCTGATGTGCAGCACTTCTGTTGAAGACTCTTTTAAGCGTTAAGCATTCCCATGTAGACAAAACCTCAACCTGCTACAAAGTAACCTTGTGCAATTGGAAATAAATGTTTATTTTGAAATAAAACTAAGACATCTGCATATATACAGACAAATCATAAGCCTTTGATCAACCCTTCAAAGCATGTCTGCATTTAACAAAAACTGTCAGGCTCATAACTTCCTTTGGAAAGAAACAGAATGCGATGTCCCACACCCTACTTATTCACCAAGATTATTTATCCCCCTAAAGAGTATTGTTTTGCTTATTCAGTAACATAAATAAATCCAAACTAAAGATTTGTAGCTGTCAGTTAACAGGGCAAGTGCTTTACTAATGAGAGCAGAAACAAGGGTGGAATAACATGGGACACATTGCCAGTGCTGGCAGTCTCAGAATGTCCCAAACTTGCACCTCTTGCTTTCCTAATCCATCATGAGTAAACAGGTGGCCACAAAGATTTCAGGCACCAGCCGAGGACCTCCATCAACACTAAAGCTTTCCCCCTACCAATCAATGTCACTTTAACACCACCTCTCACTTTTGGGTTTGAATTCTACCCTAGAGCACCGGTACGCCCCACTCCTACCCCATTACACCATTCCACCCCACAGAAGCAGTGTGATCCTTGTTTGAAAGGTGCCACTGGAATTCAGGATTGGGGTTATGTAAACTCCATAATAAGAGGACACAAAAGGACACACTTGTATCATCTGATACTACAACAACGATATTTGCTTACACAAGTACTAAAGGGAGGTTAAATTTAAATATCTGAAAGGCAAATATTCTAGGAAATAATATTTAGAGTGGCCCCTGTCCATTTGAGCAGATAATCAGGATGAATAATTTACAGCTGCAGCTGAGAAGAGCGGCCTCGTAAGGAGCTTGGGGAGATGCCGACACATCTGCTCAGCAAGCGCAATAATCGGGAGCACTCCGAGCAAGAGTGGTCCAGTAACCTGCTTCACTCAGGTGACAAATAGGACAGAAAGCAGTGGGAGGACAAGGAATCAAAAAAAAAACCAAAAAAAAAACCCCCAACACCAGCATGCTCCCAGTGAGTAAGGTCAGAATTTCATGCTTTTACAGTACTGCACATTCTGCCTCAGAGGAAAACAGAGCTACACTCAGGTTCCACCTCTAAATCAGCACAGATTCTTGCCAAAGGTATCTTAGGGTCAAGAAAGGGTGAAGGGTGCCTGAGCTGGCACATTGCATTCAGGCCTTCCAGCTGTGCCACGGGGACCCAGGAGCTGTGAGGGACATGGTGGGAGCAGCATCCGCTCACCCCGACTGCTCGGCAAGAGCGAGCAGAACACAACAAACAGCTAACAAAGCCAGCGTGCTCCAAGGAGCCCTCCAGAAAGCCAAGCAAGTCTCAGCTGGGAATCCAGCATCACTTGATACCTTTGCCAGTGATGTGCACGGGATTGAATTAACAGGCTGAACACTAATTTAGTGCAGATGTTGCTCAGGTGGAAGGATGGTGCAGGTGTCATCAGGGAAGTGCCTTATAAAAAGAGGAGAAGTATCTGGAGGAATAACACTAGCATATAAAAACTGTCATTACAAAGGAGACAGATGGATGAAAAAAAAAAAATGTATCTTTGAACAGATTAAAGAAATCTATGTATACAGCTAGGAGCTGCCAAAAAAGACATGCTATGGGCTGGAATAATTCTCATGAAACACAGGGAGCCACAGCACCTTGCAACTGTGTGAGGGGACAGCTATAAACAACCTCCTCCTACCATACAGCCTTGATAGGTTTTGCTTATCCACATCTACAAGGTTTTCATTAAAATCACAGTCTGTTTATTACCTGAAAATAGGAAAAAGCAGATGGACACGGGTGTGATTCAATGTAGCACAGTGAGAAGGGTCACCACATAACCACAGAATATACTGCACACTTTAGAGCCAAGTCCTCTTCCCAGCAGCACTTTGTCCACTAAAGTAGCACAAGGAACTATCACTTGCAGAACCTAAGAGTCATTCTGAAGTTAGGTTTGTTTACCCATCCACAAACAGAAAATGTCTAAATACAAGCCCAAAGGAAGTTATTCATGATGAACAGTTCACCTATTACCTGCCTTGCCTATTGTTTACAACAAGCCTTGGTTGGGCAGCAGGGTTTTTTTGTCATTTTGAAGACTTTCCAAAGTGCTTTCAGCATTCTACTAAGCAATAGGAAGCATTTCTATCGATACATAAGTTTTATTGACTGACAAAGTAAGCAGCCTGCAGCAGAAATCTAAGAAATTCATTCACAAATGCCAGATTACACATCCAGCTGAGCAGAATAAGAACCAGGAACAGCCTCAGCTTTACTGTACAAAATTCCCTTGTCTTCACAATCCAATATATTATCCAAAGATTAGTTTACAATTCATGCAAGGTAAATCAAAGCCAACTCTGCAGCATGTCTGTGATCAACTAGATCAATTAGCAAATGGATTTTAGTTAGACCAGTCTAAAATGAGATTACATCAGACTCATACTGGGAGGCTGGGTTTCAGCAGCACAGCCCTGGAGTTTCTGTGCTAAGCTCAAAATAACACGGAAGTATCCATTGCAAAATCCATATTAAACTGGAAACAAGCAGGCCAACAGCCACCCCCTGACAATAGCAACTACATTCTCTCCCAAAATGCAAGGAACTTACTCCATGTCCTTTGATAGGGACTAGAGCAGTGTTTTGGAGACAGTTTATGTGCAGTCATGCACTAAACCTGGCCTAAAGCTTCTATGAACAAAGGCAGGAGGACTTAAAAAGGACAAGGATGCAAGCAACAGGGAGGGACAAATGGTCTTGATCCATTTCCAGCACAAAAGATGAAGGAATTAGTGTAAGGTGGAGGAATTAGTGTAACTGCTCTCCACTTAAGGGCGGGTCAGGCAGACAGACTTAAATAGGAGTGGTTCAAAACAGTTTGGATTATATTCTCTACAGTACAGAGACCCAACCCCTCCAAAAAGGGGAACAGAACATTGTTCTACTGATGGAAACTGTCTTAAGTCATTGCTTTCCTTTTGTTTAGGTTTTTAAAGCATCAAAGGAGGCAGAAGCACAAGTTGAAATCCTTAGTGTCGAAAAGAGCATAAATATAATACCATTTTATTCTTCACCTCCTCTTGCTTTGCCAAATACATTTACACAAACATCACAGCACATTACAGAACACCACTGTAACACTGGCATGGAAAATAAAGAAATCAAAATGCTGAATTATAACACTTTACAACTAGCAATTCAAGCACACCTTGAAATCCTAGATATCCCTCGCCAAGCCCACTAACTCACATTCCAACATCAGCCTACAAAGTTTCATTAGCACAGACACCAATTGCTCACATTGTCAATAATAAACCAATGGACAGAGGACAGAAGGGAAAAAAAGTCTTATAATTGCTCCAGTCTCCCATAAAAAAAAATGCTGGATTTTCAATAAAATTAGTAAGTTGTCTTTAGAAGTTAATACAGCCAGTTATATAGTCAGTTCCTCTTAGTCTTATGTTGTTGGGGAGGAAGGTTTGTGGGTAGGTTTTATGCAATTTTGACACTCAATAAAAGCAAGACTTTCCTCTTTGCCAAGTGTATGTTGAGTTTTCCAAAGATAACCCACAGATTTTGGATTCTAGGACCACAACCTTTAGAAACCTAGTTCTAGGACCTGCACTTCAGAGAAAAGTGTGACTCATTTAACAATATTAGCAGGATGAGTAGAGTGAGCTATGAAGTGTCAGGTTAAAACTAAAAATTACACCTACCTGAGCACTGCTTCCACCAAGTTTTCAGCTCAGAATGCACCTCTGAAGAGTTTAAGGACAGACTGCCCCATCCCACACACACACTCTTAACCTATTAATTATTGCAGCTCTGGTTTTAAAATTCCAATCAAAGAGCAGGTGGAGTTAAATTTTAAAAAAAGATCACATTATATTAACTACTTCACACCTCATTTCCCATTTCTAATCAACAAAAGGAAAGTAATTAATGACCTAGCATGAAGACTGACCAGCCTTACTGATGTTAGACAACTGACTACACCAGGAGCAGCACTTGTTCTCCTGCTCTGCAAATATGAAAGAAGCCTAGAGTCATGTCCAGACATTAGTAAAATTAACTCAGCAGAGTGAAAATAATAAAGGTAAGGAGGTTATCAATCAGTTGGCAATCCACGTGAAGGACAAGAAAGCAAGGAGTGAAGCAACACAGAGGCAAAAACTCTTCAGTACTTAAAAGACAACGAAAGGAAGAAAGATACAGAAAGTAAAACACTCCATTATGAAATGTTGTACAGATCATCACTTAATTAAACAAACTATTCAAAACACAGTGAGCTTAAAACCAAACACCTTACTAGAATACTCTGGAGTAGTCGGAGGCAATAAACAAGAAGACACACACGTGCAAACAAGAAGCTATACTCATGTCCGCATAGGAGAGGCAGCACAGCATTCAGGGGGACACAGAACAAAAGGATGAGACTCTTCCAGCTCACATCACCAGTAACAAACCGGGAACCAGTGTCTCTCCAGCACAGCTGTCTCCCAGAGTGGCTGGCTCTCACAGGAAAACAAAGGTCTATTCTCAAACAATGAGGAAAGTACTTCCACCACTGAATGACCTTATAAGCAAGAGGAATCCAGCTGTTGCTGTCTCAAACTATACAAAGACATTTATTGTCCCAACAAAAGAGGACAAAGAGTCCTAACAATCAAAAATAGCATGCGGGCTGTGAAAGGACAGGCATTTGCCCATCAGGATATTAAGTTTACCAGTTTAGGAGGACTGAGGACAGAAAAGTAGCAGGACTACGTGTCCAGCGCCCAGTGCCAAGAAAAACACAACTGTGGGTGACAGTTTGCTTACCTTCTATAGAAGGGGCCTGGTCCACAGCCGCATACAGCATCTCTTTCAGAGCCTGCAAGGGAGAGGCAGAGAACAAGGAACACGGTTAGTATTAAAAGAGAGGGGAAAGAATACACTGTTTTGATATGTCTGTTTGAAAACAAAAGCAATTAAAGCCCTTTTATGCTGCAGACCAGCACAGAAATCTATGGTACGTGATGTCAAGGCTATCACACGCATTTCTGTTCACAAGTAAAACAGGTTCATGTTTACTGACTGCTTTGTCTAAAGCCTGTTATCTTACTAATCTATAAAATCTATTCCAACTGTACATTTCAACATCTTCCTTTGGAAAATGTTTCCCAGTTGGTAGGATGCTAAAGGCTTTACATTAAAAAAAAAATAAAGGAATAACAACAAAACCCGAAGTGTTGCGTGACACAAAGGAATTTGTCAAGGCAAATGGAGGAAAAGCAGCCTCAGGGATTTCTCATCACTGTTATCCAGAAGTACAAAAATACACATACATCCTAAAAGATGAAGACAACATGATGAAGGAGATTAGGGAACCAAGGGTGATGGCCTGCTCTAGAGGTGGGAACTGAAGAGCAACATTAACACCAGCCAGAGTCATTAACCAGGTTTCAGGTCCTGGAGGCACCATGAGCTGCCTCCTGGAGAGCAGCCATCGCCCTCAAGAGAGGAGCACAGCAGCAGCAGCAGGTCCAGGAGGCAAGGGGGTCCTACAGATACACACAGAGCACCCCTGGCAGTCACCCCTCCTTCACCAGAGCCACGAGGGAGGCACACGAACCCCATCACTCACAGCTCCTCTCTGGAGCCTCCTTCCAGGAGGTTGTTACGGTGCTGGTGCTACTCCAGGCATAGATTAAAGATTGCTCACCTCACATAAACTGAATTCAGATCAGTGACTGAAGGAATGAGGTGAGGTCAGGGGAGGGTCACAACGATGATCAGAGGCTTGGAGCACCTCTGCTTAGAGACAGGCTGAGAAAGCTGGGGGTGCTCAGCCTGGAGAAGAGAAGGCTTCAGGGAGACCTCAGAGCCCCTTCCTGTGCCTAAAGGGACTCAAGAGAGATGGAGAGGGACCTGGGACAAGGGATGGAGTGACAGGACAAAGGGAATGGATTCAAACTGTCAGAGGGCAGTTTTAGAGTAGATATTAGGAAAGAAATCTTTACCGTGAAGGTGGTGAGGCCCTGGCACAGGTTGTCCAGTGAGCTGTGGCTGCCCCATCCCTGGAAGTGTCCAAGGCCAGGTTGAACAGAACGTGGAACAACCTGGGACAGTGGAAGGCGTCCCTGCCCATGGCAGGCAGTTGGAACAAGATGATCTTTTAAGGTCCCTTCCAACCCAAAACATTCCAGGATTCTATGAATAACCTGAATGGTAAGTTTGGAACTAGAAGCCACCAGGAAGGACCCATTCCTACTGCAAAGTGGTTTGCTTACACACACCTCACATCTTAGTGCCCATACTGAACATGAGTACCCTCTAGCACTGAAAAAAACAAATCTTATTCTCTCACTTTTGAGCCCACAGAAATCTAACACAAAAAAAGTCACTCTTAGGTCTTCTTAGGTCCTATCTATTCTGCCTGATTCCCAACATATCCCATACTTCTACAATCTTGAAAGAGACCAGCAGCAGAGGTGTCTGTCATGGTGACCTCCCAGCCTAAATGGCAAATCCCCCAACACCCTCAGGGTAAAAACCACCAGCTCAGCAGCTGGGACCTGAGCGCTGTTGTAACCCGGTGGTTACAATCCTGTTAGGTAAATACAAGGTCTAAAGGACAAGTCTGTTTATCACAAGATATCCAAGGTGGCTGCTTACACCGGCAGCTCTGGCATCTCTCAAAGGTCTGGCTCCTGAGTCCACAGAGGTCTCAACAAAGGTCACTTGCATAATTGTTTTCCCAGCTGAGCCACTGCTGAATGATCCTCATTCCAGCGGCTCAGCTCTCCCTTACCCTTGGTGCTTTCCTAAAATTCCTCAGGAACACTGGCCACTTCAGTCCTTCCCCCCATGACTCACTGGTCAGCAGCACATGATCTGCCCCTGCACACCAAGTGGTCACAAAGTCTCCCTCCTCTTCCCTCTCACTCATCATCCTCACCCACCTGTAACTTTTTCCATGAACCACAACCACATGACACAGGATACACAAACCAGAAGAGACAGGACATTGAAAGTCACTGTAGTAACAACTCGTCTCTTAACCCACCCAGAGGTAAACCCAGAGTAATTCCTACCTCTGGTTTTATCAGTCATTTTTTAAGAAATAAATTTAAAAGGACAACATTGACAGTCCTGCACTAAACAATCTTGAAAGCTGAAGGTGTCAGTCGTCCCGCAGACCTCTCCCTGTGCAGGCTGACATAGTACAATCTGGCAGCTGCAGGGCAGCAGATTTTGTTACTGCTTTCCTGACCTATATAAGTAAACCAATAAGCTGAAAGACTCAGTTCTCCTTCACACCTAAACTATTTAGTCCTCTAGATTGCAGAATTTTAGAACTGATTGTTTACAAAAGTTATCCATCACTGTCAATGTGAAACACTCAAGAATTACTGTTCTGCCCTCAAACTAGACAAAATGGGTTATTGCCTTGCTTTAGACTACACCTTGCACCCACAGCAAACTCATGTAAATACACATGAGAGAACAAAAAAAGGCAAAAGAAAACACTTGAAACTGCAACCATCAAACCTTAACAGTGAACAAAATCAAGGACAAAAACCTTAAAACTCAAAAAACCCCACTGTCTTAAAGGAGTCTTTCAAACCACGTATGCTCGTCCGCTAACAGCCCGAAGGACAAATAGCGAAATAGCACAACAGATTTGTGTCAGGAGGTGGCAAGCCTGGGTGTGAACTGCCGATCATGAAGCTGCGTTTGACGAGCAGAATTGGCCACCTCCCAAAAGCTGAAAGACGGCTTCTGCAAGAGAGACTCTGAAGGCAAGCAGCAACCTCAGCTATCAGCTTCCTCTCCCCACACCTACTTCCTGCTGCAGGTGGTGTCTGGGAGAAATGATGCCTAAAACTTAGCAACCTGTTCCTCTTCTCAAAAAAGGACTTAAAACGTGGGGTCTCCCTGGGAGGGAGGGGAGGTCACCTGCTCATACCTTTACCCATCTCTCCCATGAACTTTGCACCCGTAATAACTGTTCTGCTCCTCCTCCTGCCCCAGCTGCTGTGATTTCAAAGGTATTATGCACATTTCCTATAAAAATACCATTAGACTTCTGCAGATAAATTCAGGCCAGATTAACTGCAACCAAACAGCCCTCTGGCACCTGTGCAACCGAGCTGCACAGCTCCATCAGCCAGACAGGCAGACACACACTTGCATTTAGAAGTCAGAGCAAGCAGAGCGATGCTCTCCTCCTGAGAGCAACCCAGAGAGGGACACGAGAGCAAAGGAAACCAGGAGAGTTTGTGGATCGACAGAGGACTAACAACCCCACAATTTCACTGTGTCAAAAGTGAACATTATATGCAGCAGAGCAAACTGTCAGCAAAATAAAAAGCATCAGCTGAAATTCATGCAAGCATTACCTGAATTTGTTCAGTACTGACTGTGTGGAAATGAGAATTCAGTTGTCTGGCACAAAAAGTTGGCATTTTTTTGTTTTCATGTTTTTCCTGTTTTCATATTTTTCCAAAGGAACTGAAGGTTAAATGAATGGCCCAAAACTTTTAAGGCAAAAAGTGCACTGAAGCAGTGCACATCACAGCAATAGTTTAACAGGCTAGGAAAACGTGACCCACTTTACAGAATAAAATACACTACCAGATCCCCTAAAACAAGGGGAGCAAACCCTTTCACTGCTGCTGCCAGGGTGAGGCACATCCACAGGTCACTGCCCTGTCTGCTCCACCCTGCCAGATGCTCCCCCCAAACCACTGCTCCCCTCTGCTGTGGGCTCCACACAGAGAGAGCAGCAAGTACAGAATCTTGAAGCATTACTTTTAACAACCAGGCAGTTTTGGGATGCTCCTGAAATTGTAACCAAAGTTGTTTAAAACTTTGTCATATTTAACATCATCAAGAAGCATTTCCACAATTTAAGCATTTGTCAATATGTTGTTCTAAACTCAACTGCATCTGGGGAGCAGCCTGATAATGACACTCAGTATTCCAACAGGAAAAACATCCCTTTGTGTTGGGACTGGGTTTTCTGTTACTGCCACCAGTCCCCTCATAAAGCCCTCCTGGTCATTTGCACCAACTCAGATCTCCAGTTCCATCAGTTGGGGATGGATTTTCCTTAGTGTGCCACATCCAATCCGCATTATTTAATGCAATTTCAGAATGGAAATTTGGCCTGGAAAGCCAAACCAAGCCAATCGAGGTTTGCCTAAAGCTCCACGATAACGTTGACTCAGGCACAGTAAATGTCTTTGGGAAAAGCTGAACAAAACAGAATAGCTTTCATTGCCATTTTTCCTCTTTTCTGTAAGCCAAGTGCTCCTTCTCAAAAAGCAGATGCACAGTAATGGTCACTGCAGAGCTTTTGCCGAAAAAAAAATAAGAATCCAAGTCACACCTATCAAAATATATCTTACTTTTGCCTGCTTAAAGGAAATTAATGGATTTTTCTCTCCCTAAAGCTCTCACACTGACTGCCAGCCCTAAGCCTGGGTAACTTCCATACTTCCTACAAGCACACTTAAAATATTTGAACTGATTATTTTTGGAGGGGAAGATCACATTAATGGTAAGAAGTTTTGAGGACTGTCAATTGCTAAAGACCACCTGAAAGTGAAATTACATTTTTAGGTATTGAAAACACAGCAATCTCATTCCTTTTTTCTGACATTGTCACCAACAGATTACACCTGGTCTGGCTGGCAAAGCTCCCCCAGGCATGCTGGCTCCAAATCCCATCCAAGGATCTCACAGGTTACCTGGGTCCTGCCACACCCCAGGGCTGAATGACTGCACCAATCACCTGCTCTCCAGTGCAAATAACTACAAATGCCAGAGCAGAAAATTAAGATGAAGCCATGTAAGCTTTATGATACAGAATGACTTGAAGAAATTTCCACATCATCTTTTAATCCTTTCATGGAGAATGGCTTCAAACAGAAAGAGATCAGGGTTAGATCACAAATTAGGCAAAAACTCTTCCCTGAGCGTGGGCAGGCCCTGGCACAGGGTGCCCAGAGCAGCTGTGGCTGCCCCTGGATCCCTGGCAGTGCCCAAGGCCAGGCTGGATGGAGCTTGGAGCAGCCTGGGACAGCGGAAAATGTCCCTGCCCATGGCAGGGGATGGGACAAGATAATCTTCAAGATCTCTCCCCACCCAGCTCATTCCAAGATTCTGTGATCTTCAATGTGACATCCTGAAAAGAGGAAGAATCTTTTCAGAGCTCTCTCCCCGAGCAGATCTCGCACTCTGAAAAGGGTGGTTACCGCTCTAATTAGAAGGGGACGATGTAAACTGCGAGGTGAATAAACATTGTAACACCATTAAATACACCAACAACGTTTTAAAATGTTGCTGTGACACCTTCTGCAGGCAGTAGTGCACTCAGGCAACTCGGGCAGTGTTTAACCTCACATTTGCCAATCAGCTCCTGGGAATTTCCCTGGACAAAGGAGGGCTGGGTGCCTTTTGCCTCAGGTATAATCAACAAGTAAACTGAGGTCGTGCTGGGCTTTTATGCACTGCACCCACACGACCACCAGTGACTGAATAATAAATGCCGGGCTGTTCCGTGGCTGCAATGTGCATGAGCAGGCGGCTGACTCACATCCAGCCAGCTGCAGCGAGGCAAACAAAGAGTTTGAAAGTTATTGCTGAAAGCCAGGGTGAGGCTTGTGTTTTCCTTCCCTCCACATTAAGTTGTCTACCCAAGGAGGAGATTACTTGTGATTAGAAAGAGTTAGAACTCGAAGGAAGTTTTTTACTGAAATCTACATTTTGAACTGGGATGGGGGAAAGGAGATTGAAGCAGTAACACTGTGCTAGTTAAAACAGCTGAAAATTAACCTCCAAGAATGACCACAGTGGCCGATGAGCAGCAGAGCTCTTCACACGTTAATCAAGGTGTCCTGGCTCGCTGGGTCTCCCTACCCTCTCTCCACAGCTGTTTGCTCAGCGTGCAGCCAGATCTTTCACCCTTTTATTTCCCCCTTGCCTTCCCCTCCAACCCCGCTCTTAGGAAGATATCCAAGTTTTCTGTTTCCAGGAACAGAAGACAACTCTCCCAGGGATAACCCATCGGAGACATGATGCAGAGCTGAGCTAGTCCTTTATTTTATCAAGACAATGGTTTTCCTGCTCCTCAAAAACCGATGGCATTATTCGGCCATCTAACTCTCCGCATAATTCGAGGAGCTCACAGTACTGTTGTAAAGCCAAATCCAACTGCAGTTTTTATTTAAACATCCGTCCCTCTGCAGTCAGGTAAAGGAAAACAAAGGAAGAGTGAAAACGGCAAATATAAACTTTTCAAGCTCAACATTACAACAAAGCAAGATTAATGTGGCTTTCCTTGCAAATACAGACAGATTAATAGGGACAGTATAAATGAATCGCTATTATAGTCCTAGGGAGAAAATACAGGCCTTCAAACAATAACAAATGTTGCACGGTTTTAACTGAGTCAATCAGTCAAGAAGTTTTGCTGATCACGGCTGTCCTACAATCAGCTTTCCGTTGTCTAGATTTAATTATTACTTGTGGGAAAGACATCGCTGGCACCTGCCACTTTTACTGCTGACACTGAAATAGGAAATGGTTTTACTACAAATAACCACCTCCAGCTCCGTCCAGTTAAACCCAAGCCCAGCACCGGTGTGATAAATCCGAAACGAAGCAATCAGCGTGACCTTTAGCAGGCTGGTGCGATAAAGCCTGGAAAGCTGTATTCTGCAGATAATTCACGATTAATGCAGCAGAACTTGGTGTAAACAGTGCTCATAAATGCCCCGACTCCAGTGTGAAACGGCGAGATGCAGAGCCTTACTTAAAAATGATCATAAAATGGGAGTTTATGGGGCTTTGGTGCCTTGTTTCGGGGTGCTCAG